>JBAMJR010000073.1:1930000-2165000 GCA_038501785.1 Myoxocephalus aenaeus | reverse complement strand
AATCAATCTGTTGAGTCTAGGGATGCACCGATCCGACGTTGACTTTAACATTACTTTCTTCACATTGTTAAACAACATTTAACAAATGAATACATAATATATATATATATATATATATATATATATATATATATATATATATATATATATATATATATATATATATATGTACTGAATTGTTATTTATAAAAAAAAATTCAATGCATAACATTGCATTCAATAGCTATAGCCACTGATACCCGATATCAGTATCGGTATTGTGCATCTCCAGTTGATGCATCATACTTGTGGGGTCAAATCACATGTCTAAAGTCTAAAGTGGGAGCATGACTCATCTGTCAGACAACTAGCGCAGACGTGCTGTTCACGCAAACTTGACTAGCAAGAAGAGGGTGGCCAAAAACATGGTGACTCCACAAGCCTAACTCCACACACATTTCAGCAAACCCTGGACCCCAAATCCTAATTTGCTTGTCTTGTCCTATCAGGGGGCTAACAGGTGGGATAATGAGCTTCAGATGAGGGGCAAGAGGAGGGGGGTGGGGGTTTGGAGAAGTAATTAAAAGGGACAGCCCAGCTATATCAAAACTTTTAAACATAAACAATTCCACAGATGCCAGGGGCGTTCGGGTGCACTGGGCTATAATGTGGCATGGGGGTAGGAGTGGCGGTGGAGATTGGGCAGGAGGGGGATCTGCTCTGGCCAAAGTAGGGAAACATGATCGAAGGCAGGGGAATGAGCAGACGAGGGAAGGACGGGGACAGAGGAGACAGAGCACGGGGGCTGAGGGAAGAGCAGGGGAGGGAGGGAGGGTTGTTCAAATGGCTAATGCCATAAAGGGGAGATGTGGAGACTGTTGACAGGCTGACGGACAGCACCTCTGGTCCTAGGCATTAAGGGGGCCACAGGTCTATAGTGACCCCCTATTTCTCTTTTGTTTATTGGTGTATAAATCACAGTGTCTCTTTTGATATGTGTAGTGCTAAGGAGCAGCAGAGTGTCATACACAACAAGTGTTTGCACTCATTTAATCTGCAGATTGGAGAAAATAAAAGAATGCCCACCCAAAAAGAGGTAGTAACGCATTATATGAACGGAAACTGATGATGACTAGAAGCGACCAGAGAAAGAGACTGGACACCAGGTTATCATAACTATCAAGACTAGCATTAGCTTAACATGAAACAGACCCTTGAAACTGACTCTGAGGTGACTCTGAAAACTACTCTTTGATAAGGCCTAAGCCATTATCCTTATGCCATTAAAAACAACCCAAAAATGCTTCAATCCAATTTGTGGGCTGAAATTAGCCAAAGGAAAATACTACATAAGCAAGATAAATCTATAAAAATATTTGTAAAGGACAACGTCCATCAGTAGTTCCAGTGTTCAGAGTTTGCCGGCGATCCACTGCATTGTGGTTGATTTAAGAGCAGACCCATGTCTGTTCCTTTTGGCAGACAATACAGCAGATATCATAATCCATCATGGATCATACAAACAGGATACGGCTGGGCAGGGTGAGAACTTTTCTTTTTGTCGATCCTTTTCCCTCATTCATTGTACCTCCTTCTCTGGAATACCATGGATGAATGACTGTATGGATCAGTGACTAAAGCCTACCTCGGGGACTCCTTAATGGTGTGCTAGGAGCCATAGAGGCGAGGAGGAAGAAGGAGAGGAAGCAGAGGAGTGTCCAGCACAGGGCGTAATGAGGAAAGTGGGTTGACTTGAACGAGGGAGTGATGAAGTGAGTTGGAGGTGAGAGATGGGAGATGGAAAGCCAACTCCAATGTACTTTGGGCTGAAGTAACAGTGTGAGTCCCAGAAACATGTACATCACAATGCTCATCCACTTATGCATCATAAGCACAGATTAACTACACACCCTGATCTCCCACAGGCTCTCCATTGCAGACATGCAAGTCTGGCCAGTTGCGGATGTTCAAGCCCTCTTTCTCTCACGCTAAGTCATGAACAACACTTCCACTATTACTCTCAGCATGACCTTATTTCCTTATTAAATTACCTATAATTTCCCCTCACAACAGCTCATTCATTAAACTGAACAAAAGGTAGATGTGTGACAATTACAGCAAAAAAGGGAAGTAATCTGTCAATTGTGTTGGTTATCAGACATTTTATGATGAAAATGTTGACTGCCACAGAGATGTGTGCACACAAAGATCTAGATCTCAAACTTACACACACACACATACACTCTATGGCTTGTGGGATCATTCTGGGAAGGACGGGTGCAGCAAAGTCAGACAGGACACAGGAACAGGCCAGGCTGGACCAATCAGCAGTGGTAGAGTACAAATCCCATCAGCCAGGCAGACAGATTGTGTTCCAGAAAAGCCAAATTCTCTTGGACAGAGAACAAGCCCCGGGAGATGTGACTTTGTCTGATTACCAAGAAACTTCCATCAAGCTTATTGTGCTCATGCGATAGTAGTGAGACTGATGAAGCTTAGTCTACACCAAGAGGGCTTGTTGAGGCTAGCTGAAAGGCAGCATCAGAAATTGTGTTTGCAAAGTCGGGTCAGAAAGTCATCCCATGAGGGTGAAGAGATGGTGTTGGCGAGAAACAAAGAGATATTTCTCTCAGTTTCATATCACGCTATGTCAAATTATGGCTGTGGCAACTGGCGGCAAGCTAATCTACACAGGCCTCGTATTTGTTTAGGCCTTGGACGTAATATTGGGGAGCATGGATGGTTGGTGAGGAAGACTGAGGCTTTTGGGGAACCAAATAACAATAGCGAAGAAAAATGAAAGGAGAAGAAGATGGAGATGTATTTTGTGTTTATGGTTTCATTCTGTGGAGCGCACTCTTGGCAACTGGGTTATCTGTGAGACGAAAGGGTTCCCTGCAGAGCACATGCCAGCACGCAAGCTGTTGGCATTGTGCCGACCAAGACCCAGCATGCTCTTGTTAAGCAACCAATGCTGGCCAAGCATGGACCACAGACATAGAGAGACGGCGAGGAAGAAAGAGGGAGAGTGAGAATACGGGGCAAAAACCTGTTTATTGCACATTCTTTAAAGGCAGACCAGATTACACACACACACACACACACACAACACACACACACACACACACACACACACACACACACACACACACACACACACACACACACACACACACACACATACACCTGATGTATTCAAACACACCTGTGCACACTTTCACTGAAACTTTTTTCTGAAACCACAAGCCCTCCCTCCGTCTCATTTTTGTGTTCCCTCGCTCTAGGCCCGACTCCCTACTTCTCTGGATTCTCACATATTCACGCTGATGTGAGGGGGGCAGATGAAAAGCAGAGGTAATTAGGGAAGCTTGGAGTGTGACTTTATGACTCTGAGAGGCTTTGAGCTTTCCCCCTCTCTCCTCCCTCCTTCCCTTTGTTCTTTCCCCAGCGAGTCCTGCCAATTCTGAGGCACACACATCCTGCCTGTATGTGTCATGTATACTCAGGAGACTCGAGAGGCGTAGATAAAACACAAACACGCTCAAGACACACACACGCGCGCGCGCGTACACACTCGAATACGCAATATTTTCACTCTAACTATTAGGTCCATAAACACGTTCTACCTCCACCCTGTATGATTAAATGAGACGTGTAGGGATGGATTCCGGATATCCTCCCTAATTTGAGCATGAGCTCATGGTGCAGCGCAATGTCATCCTGTGTCCAAGCATCAGCCTCTAGAGCAATAACCCTGTCGGTCAAAACATCTGCACAGAAAAATACATGCAGACATGAAGTGAGAGAAAAAAAATGATAATGATGTGAGAGAGGTCCGGTTAAAAAGATCACAAGCAAAATGAGTGAGATAACTTCCAGAGAAGTGAGAGATTGCAATATAGACAGAGGGATTTGTGTCTGATAAAAGAATGAAGATAGCCACCACAGCCAAGAGGTTCATCGTTCCCATTACTTGCACACACATGTGTTTTGTAGGCATGCAGATACACATGCTCACAAAAACACACATACATCATCACTATTTCATAATTGGGACTGTTTCCTTTACATGTGTGTTGTGTAAGCCACCCAGGAAGATCCTCCTGACAGCAGAGGAATTTTCCAAACAGTTGCATCTGGGGTTGCTTACAAACAATAAGGCTTGAGGCTAGATACCCTTGTCTTTCTCTCTATGCCTAAAGGGGGGCAAGGAGGCAAGAGGGCCAGGCGCATCAGACATGGAGAATACTGTGTACTGTATCTCAAGCAGGTAATCAGGGCAGAGAGACTGTTACAGTAGGTTGTGAAAGCCTGGGGGTACATATAGTGACACCAACAAACCCCCCAGGCTTTCTTTCACAATTCCGCCCGAGGCCCTCAAGTATCCCTGTGCCTCAGGTTGTGATTTTGATCACTTTGTCTGGTACACTCGTGCATACGTATGTTCCCTTCCAGGACCGGCGTGTGTGTGTGTGTGTGGGGGGGGGGGGGGGGGGGGGGGGGATCAGCATGTCGCCTTAATGAAGAAAGGCCCGGTCCTTGCCATGGCCTCTTTCTCTCTCTCTCTCGCTATCGCTCCTTCTCAAATGAACCCCGTGGCCCCTCAAACTTTAAATGCGATGCACTTTCATTGATGATAGAGAGCTATCTAGGCCAGCAGAATACATCTCTCTGAAAAGCATTTGTCAACTTCCGTGAAGACAACTTGAGCCCTGAGGTGGTCATGGTGACTTACAAGGGTGGTAAATATTGTACGTGCTCACGTCTTTGGTAGACATGTATGCACACACACACCCACACCCACACACACACACACACACACACACACACACACACACACACACACACACACACACACACACACACACACACAATAATCAAGATGCACACGTACGTAATGCTCAAACACCCACATTACACACACACACACACACACACACACACGCACACACACACACACTCACAGAAACACAGATGTCATGGCCTTTAGCTGTGGGCCAGGTCCCCCTCATATCGGTGACACTTGTGATCAAATGTGTCAGCGTTTTCTTGACATCTGCTCCCCAGCAGTGTGAGTATAGTATACCCAGATATTTACTCTCTTGCTCATCATTCCCACCTGTCATGTACACGCACACACAAACAAATTGGATTGCCTGTCCAACAATTTGCCAACACGAGATTGCTGCATATTGGACTGAACAAGTCATTTATATGAGGGCATATTGGAAGTAACTAAAAAGTAAGGCTCTTGCTCCTCAGATCTACTGATCAACTCGTAGGAGAGGCAAACAGACATACAAAGATTCAAGTGACCAATCCATCTGTGTCCGGCCAAGATTACTCCAGATTGGCTAGGACAGACTGGCAGGCCAAAGCTATTGATGGCAGCTCTAAGCTGCCCCAGCTTGGGCTGTGTGGTTGACACCCACCCACCATCAGGCCCTCATTACCTATCAACCACGGCATGGATTAGGAGAATCAGCCTGTTTGTGTTGGGGTTGAGAGAGGAGATCTGCAGGGGGCTGTCGGTGTGTGTGTGTGTTTTGGGAAAGTTTAAGGAGGGACGATGGAGAAGAGGATATACCGCAGGGAAGGAGGTTGTTATGCAAAAAGATGAAACCTGCTTTCATGATTTAGGGCGTGGCAGTAGCCGGGTGAAAGTGGAAAGCAATATCTGGAGAATCCCAAACGATTATTGGAGCTGTAATTGTTGTTATTGCAGCCCGCAATTGAACCTGTTCCTTCATATAATACAGTATCAGGAACATTTGCGGAATAAAAGTTCTTTCAGAAATGTGGTCTGTGTTTATGGGGTCATACTCGTGACATGCCAACTCCCACACATGACAAAGCACAGTAGGGCCTTTAGGCCTGTCAAAACAAAGGCAGGCCAAGGAAAACACTCACACACTCACACACATGCAGACACACTCCTTAAACACACACCATCTCCTTTCTGATGGGCTTGTCCTTTTGGCTACACTTTGGCAATCAGCAGGAGTGATTTGGAGTTGAGAAGCTGCAGTTAATTAAAGAAAGCACACCCAGATAGGACTTTGTCGTTATAAGATTTACGGTATGAATTGAACGACAGACAGAAAGCTGTAGAGGAAATAGTAGCCACATCATGAGAGCATTATCAAATAAATGATAAACAGCAGAAGAGCAGAGTTTTCCAGACAACTGGCTCAGCGGTGAACTGTATGTGGTGCAACTGGATAGATACAGTACAAACAAAAAAAGCGTAGGAGAAGAAAGCTACCCACAAACAATTTTCCACCATCCAGCGTGTGAATAAGAGTACCAAGGTCATCAGCCAAAATCATATTCTCATTACTTCATGCGGTATATGAGCCACTTGCTACTTCACATTCCATTTGAGGCACTCAGACAGCACAGAGACTGTCCTTAGAAGGCCTTGTAAATTGAGGGATAGTGACATCACCATTTTCAGCACCACCATACGCCAGTTCCTATTGTTATTCCATTGTTATTTTCCATCTTGGCCTTTTCTGGATATATGGAACACCTGATCTCCATTCTTTAGACAGGCTCAGACATGAGGTAAGAAGGGAACGATCTTAATGATGATGAAATGGACAAATACCAGGAACCCTATTCAAACACGGTTAGTTATATTCATATAACTGCTTGTAATGTTGGAAGTGACTGGGATTTCACATCATGGTGATTTTTTAGAACGTAAAACAATATGTGACAGAAGTATACTGTCCAGATGACATTTATGTCATTTCCATGACAACAATGTCTGAACATAATACATTCTCCATCTTCCCGAACCCGTTTCATTCTCTATTACACCATTTGTTCACATGTCATGTGAGTTGGACAGCAACATCGCCATCCATCATAAAACAGGACTTGGCCAACATGGCGTCCAAGCAGTCCATTGTCTTATAAAACTAATTGCATGGTACCAAAATTCCTGTTACGCTAAAAGACATCCAGAACATGTCTCCTACCCTGTGGGATGGTGTTTGGAGGTTTTCGGGAGGGAAAACTTGGTCTATTTCGGAAATTCTATAATTTAAACGACACTGCAATCACTAGGGGAAGAGGAAGGACAAGCTTGGGCAGCTAGTGCACGGCTTGATTCAGTTGGGCGTAGTACAAAACCCTTTGGCAGGCAAGACCCAGTGGAAGCTGGCTTTGAATCTGCAGCAGGGCTTTGTTTATCCGGAACTCAGACATCTAAACTGACCAGGCTACCAAAGAGGCATTGCGAGAAAAAATAAAAATACACCTAAAACTAAACACCAAACAAACAAACAAAACAAATTACTGTGCACCGATTGTTTCACTCCCCAAAACTACTGTAATTTGTTCAAGGGTTCCAGTAATTGTTTTGTTGTCCTGAGAGCAGGAGCCGATAATGACAAAGCAGATCATCTTCCACCAAACATTAAAGTCTGAGAAAAAGGCCTCTGTACCCTCTTTTTCTCCCATTTACCCTCAGTGATCCCTCTTCACAGTTCTTTTGCTGCCAAACCCACAGAAGAGGGGGAGAAAGGTGGGGTGGAGGGGCCTGCCCATTTCCTGACTGCACATTTGCCTGCACGCCAGCTTCCGTGACCCTAGGGGAACTGAGTAAAAACTTTTTTTCACCAAACTCCGGACAAATAAATATTCTTTGGAAGCAAGAAAACAAACACAAATGTATTTTGTTTTTATTGCTGCATTTGGATTCAAAACGGGGCGTGAGTTCAGGTTCAGGTCAGCATGAAGCTGGGTCAAGTTTTTAAATTCAATACTATGCAGAAGCTATAGCATTCTGGGGCATCAGCCCCATGCAGTGGGAGGTACAGTATGTACCAGGTATAACTGACAATTCAACAACCACTCAATGGCAAAACATCTCTTTCCCATTCATCAAAAACATCAACTCAGAGTCTCAGGCCTATCCCATCCAACCCGAGCTTGGCCCCTTGAGGCCCAGCACTTACCCTGGAAGGCATCCGAGTGGCCGGAGATGAGGTGCTCCAGCTCATAGCTGTAGGACTGAATGTTGTGGAGGGTTTCTCTTTTTACAGCCAACTGGTAGCTCTCCTCCATCTTCCGGGTGCAGCACGATGGACCCTGGTGCTTGCAAACCAACAGATCCACATCTAGGAAAGTCAAGCAGAAATGGACATAGGATTATTATTTATTTATTTTCCATCAGCATTCATCATATTTCTTTTTTATTTTCAAGTCAATGGTAAAACATTAAGCATATCACTGGAAATGGAAGCTCAGGAGAATTAAGGTATCTCAGTTTGGATGAGATAAGACAACGTCTTTTATCCTGTGAGGTAGATATATGGTTCTACACTGTGCTCTGCAAATATGTGTGAGTATATGTATAGTGTCCTGAGTATGCACATAGATAGACAGGCCATAACTCCATTGGGAGACAGAGGAGCCACCATGGGAGGGTGAGAAAGTAAACCAATAATTCATCCACGTTTCCTGCTAAAAATACTGTCTCTGCTAAATATATAAATATCCTTGGCTCGTTCAATTGCACACTTCATCAAAACATACATGTGTACATGCATGTCCCATAAAAACATTAAAAAATACAAGCATGCACTTGCATTTGGCAATGCAAACATGATACATTTACTGTCACAAACGCACATGCACACACACACACACACACACACACACACACACACACACACACACACACACACACACACACACACAGTAATCTGTATGAAATCACCTCTAGAACGAGACCGTCATCATAAGACTGCAGCTCAGAACAACCACATGAAGGCAATGACCTAACTGCAAATACTGTGATCCAATGAACCGCTCAATCAGGCACAATTACATCAGAGGAAACCGAGTCCGCCCTGTCCTGCCAGTGTCACCTGCCTCTCACCCTCGCTACACATATAAACACTGTCATGACATCACCGAGACTGGTCACAATTAGCATGGCCTGTTAAGAGTGTTCTTTCCCACACATTTCCTTGCACAGGGACATTTCCATAATGCAGAAGTCTGATATGATAACTCATTTTACAGGGGGAAGGGCTGGACGGGGGTGGCTGGGGGCAGGTGTTGTAACCAGAGCCTAAAGCATGGCCTTAGGACAGACCGCAAGACCAGTGCCTCACTGTCCAAATCCCTCCATGAAACACAATAGGCTTGCATTCTCAATCCCTCTTTCCCTTTCTGCTCCCTCTCTCCCATTTGCCTGGCATATCCTAGTGAGGCCTGGGTGTCTCTTAATTACCCAGTGAGGCTCCATTTGTTCCCAACCCAGAGCCAGACGAGTGAAGTCATAACTGGCTGTCCTGCCCCTTACAGCTCATTATCTCCATCTCTGTAGCGGTCCACGTTTGTTTATGTCGACACCGTCTCCCTGTCGACACAGTTCCTTCAAAGTCCTGTTTGTTTTGCGTCTGGAGGAATACCACTCTGTCGCTTACTTACCATCAATACGTAAAGTTTGCATATGAATTAAAACATAATAATACAATGCAACGTGTTTGTTTTGGGCTTACATCTGCTACTTCTCAACGGACCTCTCCTTCCAGGCTTAATGGAGCTCTTTTCCAAATGTGATTGATGGGTTTGACATAAACGAGAAACCCAATCTGTCGAACTAACAATGTCTATTCACTGGTCTAAACACATTTTCTATGCACCTTTTCTATGAATCTATGCATGACATCTCCAAATGTAGAAGTAAGAGAAGCAACTCAAGAACACATGTCCACCCTTTTCACTGGGCAAGTGCAACGACAAACCACAAAGGTCTTCACTAGAAGCGGGTACTTTCCAACAATTCATAATGTTTAGGTTTCCACCAACTACAAGAAAAAAAGGAAGTTAATTACTCACTTAATAAATAAAAGTGCACACACACTAGCTGATGTATGCAACACATAACCTAGAACAAGCTCAACCTGTTCTCTCAGGATTGTGATTAAGTCTTAATATGGAACACTTAGCTAGAAATTAATTTATTTCCCTTAAATTCAATTAAAGTGTAATTTATTAGCTCCCTTGCAAAGCACAATACTTCATGAACTTGGCTCTTGGAAAGCTGTAGGCTACGGGAAACGTGTGCCGCTTGTCAAATATCCGTCGCCGGTTGAAAGCATGATATATTGTCTCGATTCAGTTTTAATGTTGTTATTTCACCATATTTGGTGTGCGTCCTCTCTCCCCCTCTGTCCCTGACCCTGTTCTCCTCCCTGGCTGGCTCTTTCTCTCCTTTGTGTTTGTGTGTTATCTGTGATATGAAACTAATATCCAGGGACTCACAGTGGAATCCAGCCTGGCCTCTCCGTCCCTTGCGAGTAGCTGCATGGAGTAAGTGATACTCAGAAAGACTTTGGCTGTTAAAGCCGCCACAGCAGTCGGGAGGACAGGCTGACTGTGTCACCAATATACCACGCCACTTTCTGGAATCATTAGAAGCCATGTAACTATTTGTGTGTCCAACGGCAAAACATAATGCTGAGTCCACTTATTTTTTATCTTTAAAAATATTGTACATACAGTATATTAACAAACAGCATTTTAGAGGTTTCTTCCTGAAGGGTGAGCTAAAATTGTATTGAGATCAGGGCCGCACTCTTTCAAGGACTCGAGGAGTCTACAATGTAGGACATATCTATTAATATCGGACTGCCTTGTTTTTGAGTAACACGTGTATTGTTGTAAACCATACTCCATTTACATGTTCAGTATTCACAACACAGATCACACAACTTGTAAAGTATTGACTTCTCCTTAAACTCTTATGTTTCATTGTTGAATGAGAATAACGAGTTTGCGGTATTAAGGGTTTCAAAGGGTTTTTCCTTTTATTCAAAGGTTTAGTAGGCACCTTTGGCAACAGTAACAGTTTTGAACATCTGGACAATTTTCCTCTGTCAAATCGCCGGGGGACCATGACTCAACAAGTTTTCAAAATCTGCTTCAATTGTTTGATTGGATTGATTGTAATGGTCTCTGACTTGACGTTGGCGGAGATTAGCATTGTTGCTTTTATGACATTCCGGCATGGATTTGGCTCCATGTTTGGATTTGCTATCTTACTGGGAAAATAGCCCAAATTTTGTCAGTTGAATTTATTTATGTTCCACTCTACCTTAACGTTATATTACATACCAGCTCTCCAATCTGAGCTAAGGGACCCTGTAGCTCCTTCACACAGATGTCTTGGTGGCCTCTCTCATTAATGTCCTACTCACACAGACAACCACGGTGACTTTAGTTTTAAATGTGTTCAAGTTCTCGGTTGACCTCGCAGTACCTCGCTCTTGCATGCATCACATAACTGGTCTTTTTCAACCACATTGTTGTGGAGTTTGACTCCATGCTGTAGTTTTTGCCAAGCAATAATCAAATTAACGGTTTGACCTGTAAGGGCAGCTAGCTGTGCCAGTGAGGATTAAGGTGTGTCATTACTGAAAATACTTAAAGGGACAGTTCACCCCAAAATCAAAAATCAAATAGTTTTCGAGATATGTATTTTTGATTTTGGGGCGAACTGTCCCTTTAAGCTAAAACATTTTTTGTGAGAGCTAACTGAGCTCGGAAGAGGTCACACTACCTGTGTCCGCATTTTTGGTGCAATATACTGAAAACGTGTGAGAATAGAAAAATGGCAGGATATGAGGGTCAGCACTTTTGTAGCAGCATGATTTTATTTTATTTTACAAATTTCAAAGTTTCTCAAGAATTGTGAATGTTATTTTGTCTACAAGCTGTAGCTTTTAATCCAACTTCAAGTAACAACTCTTGCCTATAAAGTGACTTAATATAGACTCCAATGGGCAGAAGATGTAATTAGTACCCAATGTGTATGCCACTCATTCTGCCTGGCTAAACCTTAACACACTTTGCTCTCCAAATTGGACGTCAACTCTGATTCCTAATTCCCCTAATCGTCCTCAGGTGACAAATAGCTCTGGAGTAATTTGCCGTATTAAAGTCACGGCTCAGAGGTCACAATCCATTCAGCAACACCCCAGTGCCCTTCATTGCACAAGTCAAAAGTGGATAAACTCCTACCACTGTATAATAACCCTGCTACCTCACATGCCATTCTCAATATGTCGTACTACATTAACACAGCTGAATACAGTATTCTGCTGAGAAGATGTGAAGTTGAAACCGCCCTTTTCAAACACTCCTGCACTCATAAAATGATTTATAAACAGCTCACATCTCCTCAACATGGTATGGAAATTTTGTTATGATTTGGAATGCGTTGATGACCGTGCGGGTTGCAGTTTCCTGATGCTGCTCTTTTGATATTTTCCAGAGAACAAGAATAACTTTGTTGGAAAGTAGGCAATTACTGCAGTTGCCCTTCTCCTGCCTCAGGAAGCCAGTTCCACTTTGAAGATCCACTGAACATACAGGATATTTACTCTATACAGATTTGCAGTGTTTTGGACGGACCGTGTTGACTGAAAACACATCTCAAAGGGTCTTTGCCGCATACCTGCATTTTTGGACAACCTTGAAACTCAACTGGAATGTTTAGCTTTCCCAGACCCCGAACTGCCTACCGTGATTGGCACCGGGTCCAAAGCCACCCAGAGGGCAGAGGTTGGACAGACAGAGCTAGAAGAGAGAAGCGGAGGCCTGGAGGGCAGATAGATGCAGACCTGATGAAGCAGCATCATATCAGAGAGCTGCTCGGCCCACAGATTTATGTTTAACATAGAAAATAATCTGTCTCCGAAACCAGCTCCCCTCCCATGTAATACTTCTATCCCGAGAGCGCAAGAAGGTTCATCTTTTCTAAATGGTAATATTATTGGAGAGGTACTGCAGATGATCTACCCCAGCCAGCATGTCCATATGGGCCCCATAAGGTTTAAATTTGGGCTGCAGATAAGGGTCCCAAGTGGGTTTGTCCGCAGTTTCCACGGTGGCCTCACCTGTGTTTGCCCATACGGGTTTATTAACCGAAACCCATAATGTAGCAAATTTGGGTCCCACTTAAAGCCCAGTCAGATCCCTCTTAAAGTCGGTGAATAAACCGGTGAATAAACCCAGTCCGCACCAACTTGAAACCAGTATGGGCAAACACAGGTGAGGCCACCGTGGAAACTGCGGACAAACCCACTTGGGACCCTTATCTGCAGCCCAAATGTAAACCTTATGGGCCCCACATGGACATGCTGGCTGGGTACCTGGCAGTCTACTAACCTCGTTGAATCGCATCAGCCTCTAAGCCATGGAGGGTAAGGTAGCACACAATCAACTGAAACGCACAAGAGACTTAGGCTGCAATCCAATAAGAGACATTGCGTATGACTCGAGACCGACTCAGACAGAGTAATCAGCTTCAGACTGGGGCAACGCTGGTAAGGCTGGAGTGTTTGGGGCGTGCTGGAGAAAGAGCATCTGAGGTGCTTGTCAGTTCAATAAGCTGTATTATGTGTGACATTGTCAGAAATATATATGTTTGTTTTACCACCCGTGTTTTTTAAAGGCTTTAAAAATGCTCTCATGTGGATTGTGTGTGGCGCACAGTAGGTGTGTGCCTGGTCTCTCAGTGAGGAAGGCCTGGTTAAAAAGGGAATCAGAAATAACTACAGCCAATCAAAGAACACGTTGACCTCTGAGAGCTTGCCAAGGCTTTTGATGCTGTAATGGTTAAGGATGTGGCGACATGTGATGACACACTGCGTTCCCATTCCCTTTGCTATTAACACATGGCCCTGCTTGCCTTGTATTCGAGATATAAGACACGTTCTCTTTCACTCTAAAATAGCTGTTAATGACTGAGTACATCAGAGAATGGAAGTAGAGTAATAGCTTCAACAAAGTGTGTGGTATGTACGCGATCAGATAAGCCCTGCTCAATCAGATAGTTTTAACTGAGCTGGAAAACAGGTTGATCATATCTGAGGACATTATCTAAGAAGCCAGCTGTAGGATTAGTGCGCCTGTGAACAGCCCTGCTAGCTGCCTGCTTCCCAAATGATCTATCTCCAAAGCGCTATATCAGCACCCTGTGGTAATCTCAATATGGAGCATTTGGCTGTGTACCACAGTACATAAGCGGTCATAACTCTTCAAAATAATCACAGGATAAGCAACTGCATGTCTGATTATCTAAGTTCCCTTGATGCTGAATCTGGCACGGAGATAAAGTCGCTCTTTAGAAATTGCGGCCCAGGGAACGAACATTTAATGCCTGGAAAGCAAATAATTTGGTCTGAAGTTATTCAACACAGGGAAATACAAAATTGGGGGGGTGATGACATTGTCTAACATTTCTTACTCTATCAAATGGGAAATAAATAACATTAAGAGTAGGACTCATTTCAAACAGGACTTTTATTTGAAGGGAAAGATTTTTTTCATTGAACTTTTGTTACATTTCTGTACTTTCCTACTTGCTTGAGTAAAAAAAGCTCTTGATAATCAAAAGGCACTATCACTACGTATTGCACTTCATGTTTTCGTAGGATACAAAAACAAAAGAAACAAAGAAATGTTAAATGTTAAATAAAATAGCTGTACCGTAGAATAGGATCATATCCAATTGGCTGGCTCTAAAACTCCCTGCTGCCACACTCCTGGCGCTCAGGGAGAAATCCGTTCATCACACATGAATGAAACGCAGCACTGTATCCTAAAACAAACATCAGCCTGTGAAAAGGGCTGAAGTTTTGCCACTTCAAATTTCAAGAGTTGCTTTTATTGGCATTTGATCTGAGAACTGATGCAGAGTAGCATAATTGTGTACACACACACATATACACCACATCTCCCACTCTAACACCCCCTTCCATTGGTCAGCGCTTTGAAGACAAGATTGCGCCTGACCCAAAACAACCTCTCGAGCACAAGTGCAAATAAAAAGAAAAATAAGATAGAAGCCCAAAATGCTCTGAAGCTGCAGCCATGTTTGATTAGCTGTGAAGGGTTAGGGACAGTGGAGACGTGGTGGAGCGTAAACGCACAAAAAATGCAGTTCACTACGCCTTTTGAACACAAATATTTATATAAATTAATACGTTTACCGAAGAGTCACATTTTGTATCTGGATCGTATCACCCACATATCATAAAAACGTCAAAAAATATAAATAGAGGGTGCGAGTCTATTGCATACCCTTCACACCCATACTGATGTGAATGCTGCTGTTTGCTCAATTTCAGATATAAAAACTCATCAACAGCTGCAATTGCAGGCTGAGATTCTCATATTTAGCTTCGGCCAATGCACTGCAGACTGTAAACGCTCGTCACGCAAGCGTCGCTCCAGACTGCTGACATCCTCAGAAGACCAAGGTTCTTCCGTTGTCTTTAAGAGTCACCCAAAACTACTGCGTGCAATGCAATTGACATCCTCTGTTGCTAGTGACACCCTGCTAAACAAACATATCGAATGGTTTGGATGCACCGCTGGGTATGTTTCGCACTCAGCTATCTATTGCTCTTCTGCCTGTTACAGCTTGCAGACTCAGACTGAGTGATACTTAAGCTGCCACCAACCTGCATGTGACACCATTGCTGCAAGGATTCTGGCCCGTCACATACTGGACATTCATCGACTGGCATGGGAGTATTTGCCAGGAAAAATACACTTCAATCTTAGACTGACGGACTCACAATAAAGGAAAAGACATTTATAGCAGCTATAAAAAGATTTGAAAGACTAAAAGTAAAGAACAAAGGCTAAAAACATATTGATAATGCACACAGAATAGCTCATTTTTCTTGTGTTCGTATGACAATTCAAATGTCTCCTGCATGGGAGAAACATGACATAATTAGTTACAATCGATGGCGTCTCTTACTATGCTTGCAGAACAACTTTCAGGCAAACCTAGCATAGTTGAACCAAAGCCTGAACCCGGCTCAAAATGCATTTTGCCTCCAAAAAACGATTCCGAACCAATGTTTATTCTCGTAAAATAACTTTTCCTCAGCGTGCAGGAGGAAAGCGCAAACCACAAAACCTTCAAGGCATTTGAAGTTGCTTCCAAGCATCGCTCTGATGAAAAATCTGACAAAAAATACTGGGAACCATGTCAGCAGAGGTGCCAAGAGACGCTATAACCTGGGAGTCTGGGCAGTATGTTTTCGTAAACTGTGGCCCCTGAGCTCAAGAGCATGTGCACTCCAGGACCTGTATGCCATGCCACGAATCTAAAGAGGCCAAAAGAGTTGGTGGTGGCTCTGACTTCTGCAAGTCAATCACTCGCCCTTCGTGGACACAATAGTGTAGCCTCTTAATCCACAGAGATTAAACCACATGAGACCTTTGCGTCACACTTGCCTTGTTCCGGCTGAGAAGCGCTGTCTCAGCAATTTGTGAATGCGCTGGGCAGCTTCTCTGCAAAAAAATAATTGTTTAATCTCTCCAAACAGCCTGCTTGCATGATAAGCAGCTGGGTGGCACTTGAAGCTGCAAATTGTGGAGAAAGTCAAGAGGCGCTGACCCTTTAAACCAGATACGATTAGATGTTGTGTCTTAAATATATATTGCCCATCCTGTACCATACTAATATACAGACACATGTTTTTTGGCATGTTCCGAATGTGCAACAATGGACCGGCATGATGCCCGGAATACACTGAAAAGGTTCTGCCGAAAACATAAGTATCAGCCAGCCTTATGATGATTTCAGAAACACATCATAACCAAAAAGCATCCCCCATACCCAACATACTTAATTGTCAACCATTTAAAAAACGTCTCAACAACTAACAGGACTAATATGAGGAGAAGCTATCAATATCTGCTCTGCATCTCAGCCTTTCACTCTGTTTTTACTTGAGTGGGTTTGTGGGACACGCGTTTGACGGACCCACGTGTGCTTTTGACAGAAGCACAGAATAGTTAGACGCATTTGACATGAATTAAAAACTTATTTTTTCTTCTTCTTTTTTTTAGATATAGGTAGATACTCCTGACTTGTCAACACATTTGCACATCTGATTGCTGAAATCGCTACACGTGTGTAGTGAAAGTTAAATATGTGACATATGTCTACGGCTCCATTAACAAACTGTGACGTTAGCAGTGCGCTTTAGCCCGAGTGCTCTTCACTGGGACGTGCCAAACCCACTGGCTCACCTCTGTCAGGTGTCTCCGGGACGCGGTGCGGCGGCCCGACCTGCCGCAGCTGGAAAGCGGTCCTCACTTCATGACAGCTGTACGCGTCCACGTCGATCGCGTTCACCGCAAGCACGAGCGCGGACAGAATCCAAGCAGACCCGCAGGAGTTTACGCGTGGGCATAGTCCTCGGGACATTGCCGCATCTCACGCCAGGTATCCTCGTGGAAAGCCTACTGTAGCCTGGCTGCAAACTGTGTGATATAGTGTTAAAAATAGGCGGCACTCAAGTACAATGAAGCGACGATGAGCTTAAACATCTGACAATCGTTTCCGTCTGATTTTCACATTATTGGTGGAGATGAGCGTGAGCGCATCACAGCAGAGGTTTGGGGTCTTCCCTTGGGCAGAGGAGGAGTGGTGTGGGCTCAAGCCAGTCCGTCCCGCGCTCCACACTTTTGCAGTGGTCGGCTGTCTGCATGTCTGTTTCCAAAGCCTTGCGCGCACTCCCCTCCCTCTCTGTTTACTTCAGCTAAGTGCCCCAACTAAAGCGCGCCACCCCTATAGGGACGTGCAGTGTCAGTAGCCGTATAACAGCATTTGAAACTCCGACAACTAAACATTTCCCCATTTGGTGTTATTACAACAAACAAAAACTAAATGTCCCTTAAAATATTTTAACCCACAGCATCATAATGGAACGTTTTGTTGTGACTTTTCTTTTGGTCATTTTGTAGCAACTGTGTTACAATTGAATATAAAACCAAAATTAAATCATTACAAAATGTCATAATTTCACTTTTTCTTTCTGTTTCTTGGTTTGTTTCTGTAACACAGCCAGATATCGTTCCAATTGTAGAATAAGGGAGATATTAAAAGTCACTGCATATTAAACATGTTGAGAAGGCACCCAGTTGCTACATGGTTCTCCCTCTTCTTCATCATCATTTAGGATAAAGAGTAAATGGACAGGACAGTATGTTTTATTTGGAGTATGGTCATTGTGGAGTTGCAACACTCATGTGCTTTATGTTGCTTTTGATGTATAGCAATAAGTGCTATTTGATGCATATTGCTGCCATCTACTGGCGGAAATGGCGAGTAAAATCATGATCCAGATTGATTTGCTAGTCACATTATTACACTCTTTGTAAAGTGGAGAGTCAAGTTTTATAAACCGATTTTACCGTTTATAGTGTATCCCCAATGAGGTATTGGAGGGTTAAAATGAAGAAGAAAAAAAGATCAACTGTCATGATGAGACGTTCTTCAGATTTGGTATTCAATAGTTTAGAATCACTGCAACCAATGTTAAGATTCAGAGACAATAAAACCAGAGAGAGGTCATTGGAGGGCATGACCCTCGTGAGAATTCACACCTGCAGATTATGAGACTACAGCAGATATATTCCCAACTAGGACTTTTACATAAATGTGATTGGCCTACAACATAGTATTTTCCAACAAATAACTGTTTTAATTTGACCTTTTTTTTCATGCAGCATGACAGGACCACATTAGATGTGTAACACATTGACGTTTTTTGCAGTTTCAAGCATATACTGTAGGTTGCAACCTGCTTTATAACAGACCTTTTTCAGAGCAGGCTGGAAGAAGCACAGGTGTATTTAATAGCATTAGTCCTGGCATTGTGCACGTTGGCTGCTGTAATTAAGTTGTATTAAGAGTGTTCCATCCTGACCTACTGGGAACTACCTGAACAAAAATAGACCCCTCCCATGATCAGAATCACAATCACAATCAAAATCAGAAACCGTTTATTGCCAGGAATGTTTACACAAACAAGGATTTTTTCTAGGCGGAAGGTGCATATAAACACCTAGAACTAGGGACAAGATTGACCAGAGCACTCTGCGCTTCTTCCAGTAGTTTGAAAGCAAAAGGGCTGGTCTCATAGAAATACTGTAAATGAGGGGTACAAACAGCAAACAAGGCACCAAAGTATCACTTTGCACATGCACCAGTGAGGACAGACTTATTTTGTTTACAATCTTTTGGGCTTTTTGACTTCATGATAGCAGCTGAAGACATGACAGGACAAGAGAGAGAGAGAGAGAGGGAATGACATGGTCATGGCCTCAGATTCAAACCCCAGCCGCTTCAGTAGCCACAGTACATGTGGCGCCCACTCCACCAGCTGAGCTACCAGTGCTCCCCAAAAGTCTGCGTTTACAGGTATCACCTTTGCCTAGTCCAGAGGGTTTGTTGTGTAATCCGGAGTGCCAGAGCAGGCAATACCTACAACACTAAGCTAGTAGTCCTTAAAACTAAATATATGTTCTATATTCAGCAATTACTTGAAGAGAACTTCCGTAAATACGACAGACTGGAGCAATGCTCTGCAGTTTTCATGCTGTACTGCCTGCACCCATTGGCTACTATTGTAAGGCTTTCCAGTAGAGGATGCTCTTTAGTTAAGTATAGTAATTACAGATGTGATTATGATTAACAAAAGTAGTTCTTTTTTTTTTACTGCAGAGGTAAAACATAGCATTAGATAATCTGGATCGGGAATAGTGGCCCGAAATGTAGCCTCTGTAGAAGGGGGTGATGTATAAATACTTTGGGGCTCAGTCTCCACTTACCTAAAGGAGACCCTCAACAAAAGCGATGGCACACAGCAGATGATTTATTAATCAATGAAAGTACACACTTTATTTAGGTATTGGGTCAGATGTCTGCTTTTCGTGCCAATTAACAAAGACAAAGATATCTGGGAGGTGAGACAGCTGCTGGAGAAGAGATCACACTTCTGTACCGATGCGCGGTCAGTCAGAAGGGGCTGTGGCTGGATAACTTGGTTTGTTATGCCTGGATAACAGGAGAAACAAAACTCCAACCATCCAATCATAGGTTAGTATTCTAGGTGCATATCAACTTTATAACAGCTATTCCAACAAAAATAGGCAAACACAACTTGGAAAAGAAGAATACTGTCAAGGCCAGAATGCCATTGGAGCTGGGGAAGAAATGCAACTGGTGTTTGAACTTTGGGAGCAAAAATAAAAGGAAGCCATTTTGTTCAAGGTATAAAGTGCAAAACGCACATGCTGGCACAGCAGTTGGGCTGTGGTTGTTCGTTTGTATTTTTTATTCACGTTGTACCACAACAAGGTTAGTTTGCACATGACAGACCAAGCAAGAGGAGCAAATGACGTTGAAGTTTGAATGAAGCCATACTAACTAACAGTACTATTCCATTATCCAAACCCGCTTATTTAGGTGTTGCGGGGGCGCTGGAGCCGATCCCAGCTGACATTGGGTGAAGGCAAGCTACAGGTTGCCAATTTATCGCAGGGCACATATAGAGACAGACAACCATTGACACTCACATTCACACGGGCAATTTTAGAGTCTCCAATTAACCTGAGCTGCATGTCTTTGGACTGTGGGAGAAAGCTGGAGAACCCGGAGGGAACCCACTCTGCGTGCAAACTCCACACAGAAGGACTGTACAGGATCGGGGATCGAACCCGGGTAGTAAGAGTTAATTACTTCCTTAACTTCTACTATTCATTTTCTATGGTAGTTCTTATCGTTCCAACTGTCATATATGTTTGGCCACAAGTGCAATTTTGGTGGCACTGTTTCTCCCCTTGGATACAAGGGAGGAGACTCCGTCTTCCCCTTTGATTGACAGACGTCCCAGCTTCGGTAGCAGCAGCAGCAGCACACAGAATACAGGAAACAATCTGTGCCTTATGCGGAAGTCAGCGGTGCAGCTGCCGACAGGTCGCCTGTGCAGGTTCTGTGACCAGCCACTGAAGCAGGGCCCCAGCAGCCCTCATATTTCACAGCAGCGTTAGCCTTCATGCCTCATGCTTCATTTGGAAATTTACGAAAAACGGTTTTCACGGTCGTCTTCATAAACTCATGTGTATCGGCTACAGTACATGTCGAAACTGTCTCAACAAAAATGTCCAAATTACAACACTTAACAGCATATTAGGGCTTCTGGGTTGAATTAGGGTCGTATTGTATTCTTTCCACTCCTCCCAGCTAACATTAGTCATCCTTCTTTTCTGTTCTTTGTGTATATCTTCAATGGTTCTGAAAGCAAGTAGAGCCTTCGCACGGTCTACATTTTGATTTGTGATAGTGGGAGAAGCACAAGTGGATTTAATAGCATTAACAATGGCTAAATTCTATAAAGTAAGAGTGCAGACTAGCATGCACAATACCGGGGATATCTGCTAAGTGCCAATAATGCCAATAATGCCAATAATGATAAGAAATACACCTTTGCTTTCCCTGCAACATTTGTGTGTGTGTGTATATTTTATTGTTATATTTTGCAACTAGGACCTGTGTCAGGATTCAGTTGGACTATGTCAGGGGAAATAAAAACAATTAATTAGCAACAGTGAAGTATTTCCTCAGAAAGATGTAGTCAGACACGAAGACCTTTTATGCAATGTAAATACCATGTGAAGATAAAAATAAAATAATGTAATGGTGTGTGTCTGAAATACATGCAATTCAAGTGTTGATGAACTTGGTCACTAGATGGCGCCAACAGCCCTTACTTTCAGAGTCCTCGGTCAGACACCCTTGATGCACTTATACACGGGTTAAGTTTCCTGTAGCGGTACCATTAACATAGTTCAAAGTCAGGTCAATAGGAGGTGGCAAGGATGTTGCTATTTGCTCTCCAGTCAAACCTGATTACAAAGCCAGACCTCATTTGTAACTAAAATAATCTCCTGTATCCCCAGTTAGCGGTTGGTAGTAGGTCATCATTCACCCCAAGCAACCTTCATTTGACCATATGAATAATCATACAATTATGAACATAACTGTGGCACTTTCGATGCCAATCAATCTAATCCTTTGACTAGGACTACGGAAGGATGAAGTGGCTGCTGTAGTCCTTCATTCTGTGTCCTCATGCTGGGTTTAAGTCCAGTAGTTAGTAGAGAATCTGTGGAGGCTTTAGCCCATCAGTTCTGGCCCTCTAAACCGGGTATTTAAGGGGCTTACAGGGGGTAAAACCCTGAAAATTGGAGCCCTCAACCGCCTTTTTGAGAGATCACGCTTCAGTCTCCCATTTTCACCTCTCTGTCATGGTGGACCAGCGGGACGTGTGGAGGGTGGTCATTAGAGAAAGAGACATGCCTCAGCTTGACATCTCAGGAGGGAGGAAGTGATGATAATTGAGTTTAGTGAAGCTTGATTAAGAAGAACATTGCCACATGCCGAGCGGCTGAATTTGATGGAATCTGTGTGTATGATTTTGGTAAAATATTTCTCCAAGTAATGGAGCACAGAAACCCCAAAATAGGGTAGCTTATGTATTGAGCAGGAAATACATGTGTTCCAGTATGTGCATGCATATGAAACGTGGAGTGGTCAAATGTCTGCACAGCGCTGGTCAAAGCAAGAACCTCACGCTCCATTTCTCCCGGCTGGAGATGTGAGGAGTGGAAGTAAGCCGTGCTGCATCTTTAATGAGATTCTGCCATCTTCAGTGCCACTATCAGTCCTGCCAGTGCCTTTTTCATCGTCACCTGCATGGCACTCCCAGGGAGGACCAAAAATAGAAATGCCACAAACCTCACAGACACTTTCAAGAATCTGAATGTCACCCCACATCCTCCTTAGAAGCAGATAGTGTTCACAGTAGTGCCATGTTCAGGTGCCAATCCCTGGCAGCAAGAAAGCACACTTAATAAAACCCTGTCAAGCAGAGTCCTCGCTCTATTTATGATGAGTCTATTTCCTCAGCGGCATTTAATTGATCGGTTTAATGGTTTTCATAGACTATTCATTAGCCTGTTACAGCAGGGGATCAATATGACATTATTATATGCATGATTGAACCAAGCACCAGGCCTCCGCTCCAGGGCACATTGGTTTGTAAACAGACATTATTTGTCCCGATGGCCCACCACATACTTGCACTGGTAAGATTATGTTACTTTGCCAATACTTTTGACTGATAAGACTCATTTGCTGAGTGCATGTTATTGACTTGTTAGTAAAGATATATTATCTACCCACAACATTGATCAGATATATTGTGATCCGCCCCCGGTCAGAATAAGCTAAGAAATAAATAATATGTGTTGTGTTTTGAGACACCCAAATTGGAGACAAAATGTAATGTGCCAGTATCTAATGCTACAGCACCGTAGATGGTCACTAAAAGGTGAGAGGATTGGTTCTAAAGTACCCCAAGGTACTCATTTTCCAATTGCAGCCCATATACTCACAACACATGTCTTAAATTGAGAGGTATCATCACACAATGTGTTTCATTAGCTTTATATATACAATATAAAAACAATCAATTCATTCCTCCAGCTACAAATGAATTAGAATAAAATAAAACATGCTTTTAATAATGTATTCAGGCAGTTTGGATGTCTTTCTCTTTGTATGCAAGTCTTTATGTGTGTGTAAGCGTGGGTGAACTGAAAAGTTACAGGCATTGCATCGTATTTCACCTTCCATTCTCTCCCTGAGGGAGCGTCCTCCACTGTTCACAAAACAAAGTACTGTTGTGCACATAGTTGGAAAAATGTGTTTAACCCTTTCACCCCTGGGATTTCCTCACTGTCTGTGTTCATTGAACTTGGAAGGGATCTAAATACTTCCTTTGAGATTGTACACATGGGCCGTGCACTGAGGTCAGGCCGGGGCCCTTGTGTATGTGCATGTGCATTGGTGAGTGTGCTGAGTTGGTTTGGATGAAGTGACTTGCTTTGTGCGTGACCAGTCGGCCATATCCCTCACAATAGGCAGAAAAAGGGGCTGACTACCTATTGACAGACCATTTTATCTCAGTGAGATCATAGCAATTGTCTGTCAATGGCATGTGGCATGCTGTCATGGGAGGGGTGTTTGAACTGGGTGCAGAGAAATATGGTTTAGTTTCACCCTATTTACCTTTTCCGTTCCTCTCTCAAAAACAGCTTGCTCTTTAGATAAGCATGCAATCCAGCACAGTGGCTCATTCCTAGCCCTGCTGAACCCCCAGTGCATTGTTGCTCTTTTGCCCCCCCCCCCCCCCCTTCTTTTTTTAACAACCCCCTTTTCCCATCTCTACTCTAAACTGACCATTAAATGTTTGGTAAAAAAAAAGTGTTTTTTTCGTGCCTCAGACCTCTTATGCCAGTACCCCAGCCCATACACCCACCAGAGCTACATGTGAGGCAGAGCCAGGCATAGAGGGAGGGGGGGAAGTGTGGGGGAGAAGGGCGGGGTTAAGAGAAATGGAGGGAAGGGTTGATGAAAACAACAGATCTCTGCTCCCTAATCCTTTTGTGTCGACGGTGTTAATCCACCCGAGCACACCCAGCCCCCCACCGACCCGCTCACCCTCCCTCAACCGTGCTTCAGCACCTATATACCAGGCGCTCCCAACACATAAACAACCAGCAGCGCTACTGAAACCAATACTCGTCCCCCAGACAGTCAAGCAGAAGTACACGACAGCCGCAATGGCCCCCCTGACAAACACGCTACTCAGGATCAACTCTGTCCCTGCTTTCATCCTGTTCATCTTTGTGGCCACTGGGAACAAGTCTCTATTCTATTCTTTTTTGTATGCAAACACTTGTTGTTGTTGTTGTAATCTTGCATCAGCATGTCAATGTGTGTGTATTGGAAATGGCAAAGTATTGTTTTCCCTTTTTTGTGTCTTTTGCTTTCACGCGTTTGCTCCTCTTTGTTTTGCTCTGCTTTGTTTTGGCTACTGTACATGTAATGCACTTGAGAGCAACACGGTGTATTCACTGCAAGTGTTTTTGTGTCGTGGTCTTGTTTACGAGGTGTAAGAGCGAGGGGAGGGAGGAGGCGGGGTGTCGGGGAGGGGGAGTGCAGCGGTTGCCAGGGGAAGAGGAGGTTGTGTCTAATGAGGTCACGCCCTGGCAACCCGGTGACTCCTCCCACTCCACCCCCACCACCACTACCACCTCTACCATCTCTCCACTTGGCCCCCTCTGAGTGTACCCACCCACTGAACCCCCCACCCCCTTCACCCTCTGACAGAGAGAGCGCTCTCCGTGGTGCTGAAAACAGAAAAACACATTCAGGCTACAGTTACAGTGCAGCTGCAAAGGGAAGGCAGGCGGTACACATGAGACAAAAACAGAAAAAAGGACCAACGGGAGAAATTAACTAGGGCATGAGTGCTTGTGAAGATGAGTTAAAGGCACACAGGAAGAGAAATAGGAGTGTAGGCAACGGAAAGAGAGAAAGAGGGAGAGAGGATGACGCTCTAGGAGAAGGTGGCTACAGTAGGCAGTGGGCGTGTTCTTGTTGTTGTGATCTATAGTTGGGAAGCCCGGTGTCATCTGCTTAAGCACAGACCGACTGTACAGACCTGTGTGGACGAGCAGGGCAGAGGGAGCCGGCAGGGAATGCCATACGCACACCACTCTGCCTTACATCGGTCTCAACCCCCAGGGCACTGTGGAGCCGGATTCCTTTCACCTGTGCAAGACATCTTTGTGCATTTGGACATATCAAAGCAGGAAGAGAGACATTCTGAGAAAGAAGAATCAGAAAGACTGTGAGTGCCTGGTCTGCAGCTTCACGAGGAGTTTGATGTGGGAGTGTTTGAGAGTGCTAGTGTGAATTTGTGTCATGCTTGCGGGTGCGGTCTGTTGCTACGCTGCATCTTCCTTCTGTCTCTAGCATGTGCAGATGTGTGGAGCGGTGAAGCTGGCACCTGGCAAGGAGTTGATCACCATCTGGACTGGAGGGGTCGCATCCCCCTTTCTCTGCCCAGGGGAGGGAGCCTTGGGCCGGGCACCCAATGGCCCAGCTCCCCTCTAGCACCAGCCTTATCCTGGGTCACAGTGACTCCTTCTAGCAAGTCAATCAGTTGGACCATACGATGGATGGAAGTGTATGTGGATTTAAGTGGAATAGTGCAAGGGTGCTCCAACATAAGTCAGAGTTCACTAGCGTGCACTGGACTCATCAGGGGAACACAGAAGACACGTTGGTCCACAAGCCAGCAGGCACACAGCCCCATTGTAAGTATGCATCATGACACTTGCTTTTACACAAAAATGTAAACCCACGAAGATGTATGTCAGCAAATGCTCCCACTATACACATAACAATGCATGCAAAAAGGGTGGTTTCTCTACTCACATCCACAAACGCCCCAAAATGCCAAATGTTGCACCTGTGTCTGCCTGGGTTTACAAGTTAACCTTTACTCAGTCCACTATACAGCACTAGGTGTGTGTGTGTGTGTGTGTGTGTGTGTGTGTGTGTGTGTGTGTGTGTGTGTGTGTGTGTGTGTGTGTGTGTGTGTGTGTGTGTGTGTGTGTGTGTTTGTTTGTTTGTGTGCGTGCACGAGCGCCCACGCATGTTGTCACCAGACTATTGGCCTTGCAATCTTTTTGACATTGTGTCTCTAGAATATCCATGCTGCCCTTCTCCTATGACATGGTTGCCTGGAAACAGAAACGGTGTGCCACATTCATTTACTCTAAAAACAAAGTGCACCTCGATGTTACAACTGTTGCAGCCCATGTCAGCTGGGGCAAAGGGAGTGAGAAGAGATGAGATGCCTAAAGTGCATGAAATGAAGGTGAAAGTGAGAATGGAGTGGAAAATAAAGCTTTGAGGAGAAAAATGGGTTACTCAGCTGACAGGCTTCAGAGAGATTAGCAAATGAATGGCATTTTACATCGATGAGTTATTGGAGGACAATCCAGTGTGAAAGGCTTGGTTGGTAAAAACAGTGTGATAAACAAACTGATTCTAGTGCAGAGTGCTGCTGCAGGCTTACAGGGATTAGGCGGGCAGGCTTAATTCAGCTCAAACACTGTTTGAACTGTGCTTTCCTATTGCTGCACCCTCAACACATCTAACCGGTGCACCTCGTTTCTCTTCAGAAACCATGATTTATTTCCTTTGTACAGCTTCAGATCTCTGGCTGTGCCTGTGCATCAGAGATAAGAGAAAGAAAAAAATCTCGACACCAGGAATCTGTGCCCTAGTTTGAACTCTGCTCCAAGATGGTGATTCCATCTGCTCTGCTGGCTCTTATGAGTCCTCTACTCGTGCCTCTATAAACCTATGCTAAGGAGTATTGAGAATACGCTGTAGGGAGTGGAAGATAAACCCACGGAAATAGGCACCGTGCTAGACTTATTGATAGACAGACACAAGTTAGAGAGCCAACTGAGGGTGGCCAGACAATGGCCAGCCTCTCAGTTGGCCCTGCAATCTCCATCTGGCAACCCCCCCCCCCCCCCCCCCTCCCTCCCCCGTTGCCCTTGCCTCCCTACACACAAACATACATACTGCTATCACAAGCCCCCTCCCCACGCACGCTCAGTGCTCCTCTCACACGTAAACAAGCATGAGTCTTAGGCTGATCTGAAAACATTGACCTACATAAAAGCGTGCAGTGTCTTCTTCCCTTGCACCGCTGGCCTCTCCAAAATCACATTCGACAGTTGCACATTGCGCATACTGTGTTGCAAGCAGTTGCACAGGTTTTCAGCAAAATGCGTAATGTACATGCATGCACGCTGAATCACATCGTTGGGCTGCTAGCGGCTGCAAACACATTATTCACATATCGAAGGAGTGGATCATGACTGCACCGACGTGAATGTTTCGTTGAAGAGGCTTTTCCTCACATAAGCATCCACACTCTCCCTTTTGACAATGATGCTGTCAGTAATAGTCTTTTTACAGAATCAAAAGACAGCAAAGACTAATTTTAGATCTTAGACATAGGACTGATGATGTCCGCGTGTGCAAAACCATGCATCACAGTCAAGTAAGAGTGGTTTGTTTAATCTGTGCGGTTGGTCCCAGGAGTACTAGATTTTCACATCTGAGCCCAGCACACAACTGCAACTGCAGAAGATGAAAGCCCCTTTTCAGTTTCATTCAGACACTCACTTGGTTAAAGCCAGTAATTTCAGACAGAAAATGTGCAAACACAACTGAGAAAATGAACAGCCGCTACTGATCCACGGCCAATAAGAAGACTGGATCTGAAGATGATGGGTAACTGGAGCTGGGTAGTGAGTCCTTTGGCTGTTTGCATATTTACATTTGCATGTGAGCTTGTGTGTGTGAAAGTGTATGTATGTATGCACAATAAACAATCGAGAAAGCTGTTGCAACCCTCCAGGGAAAATGTTTTACTCTTGCGGACACATGATGCAAGTCTATGAATCTTTCATAGGCAATGAACTCAACAGCAACAGTCAGGAACATTCAAAACAACGGCAACATCTCTCAATTGTGTGACATTAGTATAATGATGATGCAATCCGGCTTCATCGGTGTTCATCACACAAAGGCTGACATTGAGAAATGAAGGTTAAAATAATGATTGCTGACATAACACCATGCTTTTTTTGCATTCAGACCATACTCATGTATGATGCCCTAGTCCATATTACTAGTAGTACTTTGTGTGTATATCTACTTAAGGCAAACAATTATCACTAACATTTTCAATAAATGTCTTCATCAGAATGCTGTGAAAAGACTTGAAGAATGATGAGCTCCAAAGAGGAGGAATCTCTCCATTTTTTCCAGTATGTTGAAGACAATGGGCTGAGAGCCTACAACGGCCTGGTAGCTCAGAACTTGGACCACGCCAGGAATGAGAGAAATAGGACATTCCTGCAGGAGAAAAACGACAAGAAGAGAAAACAGGAGGAAGCCATACGGAGGTAGGAAGAAAACAAACTAATAAAGTGCTTCACAAAAGGAAAACAGACTCATTGACAAAGGTTGTCCGAGATCCTATAAAATACATAGCTACCGCTCACCAATGGGATTCTGCTCTGTGAACGCAAGAACGTCACCGGGTTCACTTCAGGAAGAGTTTGTAAGGAATTAGGACAAGTGGCCAGAGGGTCCCTGTGGCAATGGCAGGTTGCTATATTTTGGGGGTTGCTAGTGTGCTCCCCATGATCTTCAGAGGATAATTAATTTTTCACTTTTAGACTTGTCCTTGGATGGAGGTCGTCTCTGCTCCAATTTTGAGACGGAGAGCATTTAGAATTAGTAAGGGCTGGGACGGGCTGTGGCAGAAAGTGTGTTAGGATGGGAACGTTAAGTGACTTATTATGCTTATGCTGCTGCGATTTAAGTATACTTAACTATCCTGTTTTAGGAAGAACATTGTCCGACTGTGTAGTAAGTTGTATCCTTGGAAAGAAGTTGATGTAACACCTCATATGGTTTGAGGAAATTAGTCGCATGTGCCGATGCACCCTGTTTCACATGTTGTGATGAGCAAGCAGTTACAGCTGTGCCACTGTGTGCTTGTGTTGTGGGGTAGAATAAGGAGCACTGAGTCACAGCGTCATCGGAAGGAGAGCGGCACATTGCATGGACATCCGTGTTGCTTTGTTCCTCCTCTACAAAAAGTAGTGAGCAGTATGAAATAACACCAGAAATCACTCTGTTGTAATGTTTTAATATTGTTTTGTTTTGACATTTTTCAGTAGTTAAAAGTGATTTGAGCTTTGCTTCCAGAGCAATGAACTTGAGTTCTTAAGCTGCTTGTTTATGTGCTCTAGCATGGAATAAGTCAGGAATGAAAAAAGAGTATTCATCAGAAATTACAGTGATGGTATCTATTTCATGGGAAGTATACTCATAGGTAGCTTTACAGAAGACAGCAATCCAATCAATGGAAGCATATTTTATCCCCACAAAGTAGTAGAGAAACACTTGTTCACCACTTTGTGAACAAACAATTAATCTAATGATGATCAGTGGGCAGGGGAAAGGCTTATCGGAAATGCTGTCCAATGTTGTCATGGAATCTAAAAATCATCTCCGTTCTGTCAAAGTATTTTAGCAGCTGATTACATTGATGTGGTATTGAGGGCTATGCATCGTGGTTCTTCTTCACCGAGTTATTCAGGAACACTTTGAAAGCTGTCACATTTCTGTCAATGGGTCCTGGTTTCTCAGCTGCCACTGCGAGTGTCCGTAGACAGCACATTGTACACATACTGTATATCACCCAAATGTGAGTTAGAGCTCAACTGTATCCCTCAGAAATAAGTAAAAAAAACATTGCAAAATATATTCTGGACTTTCTTTTTATCACTTGTCAACCAAATGTCCCTGCATCTGAGGTTATTAGCAGTCTGTTGCAGGCCTGCAATTGGTAAACTGGACAGGGCAATGCCGGAGGAAAGTGGCATCTACTGTCCTGCTTCCACTGTCTCTCAGCTGTTGCCAAAGCTAAAATATTAATACACAGTCACTAGAGGAAAAGTCTAAAAAATAACTGGATTTTTCATAAGGTCGATAAGTAGGTCAATGAGACGACCCATTTTTACAGTAACTGACTGGGAGTGAGAGAGTGTTTGAGGATTCATGTGTGCATGTGCGTGCATGGACATGCACAGCGTGAAAATATCCTGTATTAGTTTGTGTGAGAGGTAGAAGAAATGGCCTCTATGATTGTGTGAGGGGGAAAGAGCTTGTTAGAGCAAATGTGTTTAAGAGTGGGGGGGGTAGAAAAAAACCTGTTAGCGAGAGATTAAGTGTGAGCTCAGTTACAGGAGATGTGTTCTGCCTGGTGACAGCTGGAACAGCCATAGGCCAATCAGATCAGCACGTTAGTTTTGAGTGAGGCGGGCCTTCCTGCCTGCTGCTATCGCACTCTGGGTTTCTGTTATTGTATTTCATCAGCAGAAGTTATTCACACAGTCATGCGCATACAACACACACACACACACACACACACACACACACACACACACACACACACACACACACACACACACACACACAAAGACAGACATCCACAAATTTGCTTAAACGTGCAAGCGTATTCATAAACACATACACACACATACACAAACCACACACCTAATTTTACTGATATTTACATATGCATGCAAATTCTAAACGACTGCTTTCTCTTTGTGCACACATGCACGTATTCACAGATAGACATCTTTTTTTCTCTACCCTCAAGATCTCCTTCAGTGTGTTTTTGTTTTTCTGTGACGTTGCTCGTCCTGTCACATGGTGTCACAGTAAGAGAGAGCCGGAGCTGCCCGACGACAACTCCACTCCAACTGGTCCAAGTGCACCTGTGGTCTGTCCTCCAGCCAATCACTGGGCAAATATCCTATAAATAATCTAGTCACACCCACCTTCCAACACACACAATCCATGAATAGGGGATGTGCATGCACACTTTCACAGCGGATGCAGCACTAAAAACACATGAGATGAAAGCAACTGTTGACACCTGTGGCTAAATGCCCTGAAAGATGTTCTACAATTCTTCTTCTCTTTTTACTTAGTTCTTAATTTGCAGAAACATTTGCTCCATTCAAAATGGAATACATAACATAAAGAAATAACAAACAAACAAACAAAAACAAAAAAAATGTTTAGGAAGTATGTTCACATTTATAAAGTCTGTATTGTCCATTTACCCCATTTTTGTTCCGATCTTCTACTTATGCTAGGAGCAATATTTTAACCAGATATCTATTACTTCCCATCACACTTTCTTGAGAGAAGTTACAGAGATATAGCCCAGTATTTGTTGAAGCACTTTTCATACCATTTACCAAAACATTGGGAATGTTTGTGCAATTGCATACTTTTCATTTTAGGTTATACTGAACATATTTGAATATGTTTGTAGCTGTCTAAAACGTATTATTTTGTAAAATGTACACATTAAACCTTACGTGTGTGCTGCCATTGACATTGCATATTCATTTTGACTTGCTTGTATACACTTATTTTGAATTGTATATTGATTTACTCTAACGTCTTTTAACTTTGCTCCAAATCATGGCTTGCACCATCAATGAACAGCTCTCAACTGCATGCAGCAGTTCGTACAACTCGTTAAATATTGGAAGACCCATACCACCTCTAAAATATATAGTAAAGCTAATAGTTTTAGATATGAAATAAATGATTAACCACTAAACATGGGATTCAACTTTAATTTCCTCCCCATCTACTTTCTTCCCAATACCTGGCTCTACATGTTGCAGCAGGTGTCTTTCTCTTGTATATTTAAACAAAATGTGATAAGATGTGCACATGATGCACAGGTTGGCTTTATTATTAATGTGCGCTGGTAGTTGGTTTTGTGTCTGATTTCTATGGGTACCCTGTTGCTAGGCAAAGTTAAGCCCCTGACCACTGAACCCACCCCACCAAGCACCTTCTGTTCAGCAGCTGGCCGGGAGGGAGCCAGAGTCAGCAAAGCCACAGACTGAGGGGTCACAAAGACACGCAAACAGACACGACCGCATGCGTGCACACGCTCACACGCTCACACAAGATAGGGATTTGTGAAGCCACACATGCAAATTCATGCCATTTGTTTAAACATTTAAATCTCTGTCATTGAGCTTAGTTGAGACTCTGATATTAGAATAATAAATACACCAACTGCAGATATCACGTGTGTATAGATTGCATATTGTCCCGTCTTTTGTGCATGAACAAAGTCAGATTTTGTGCTCATTTACTCTGTGACACACACACACACACACACACACACACACACACACACACACACACACACACACACACACACACACACACACACACACACACACACACACACACAGCCCTCCTTTCCTCCATTACCACACAACACTCAGACATCATTAACGCTCCATTCGGGCCAATCATCCATTTATAGGGATTGATTATATGGGGGGGGGGGGGGCTTCCATGGTGTCATGATGTGTATGGTTGTGTGAGTAGCATCGGTCACATCCAGGGTTAAACTCAAATCAATGCTTTGCCCTGGGAGAGACCTTGTTTTCAGGGGCACTAACATGCCTGATATTGTTAATTAAGTTAGCGCACACATACGCACATGGAGACGTGCCATGATGACTCTGTGTGTCAGGGCATGGCTTGTGTTGTTTTTCCTGTCTTCTGACAAGAACAGCTTACAGGGGATGATGCTTTAACATAGTTTTCTCCTTTATTTCAGCCTCAAAAATGTAATATGTTGTCAAATTTTGATTATAATTTTTGTTGTATTATTCATATTTACAAATCTCTCTCTCGCTCTGTCTCTCTCTCTCTCTCTCTCTCTCTCTCTCTCTCTCTCTCTCTTTCTCTCGCTTCCTTGCTTTTTGTTACAGGACAGGTGAGGACATTGCGACCGAAGGCAAGCACTTGCGTATGGGCTCCATTACAATGCCGGACCCCCAGGAACGCATGCCCATGCCCCACCCTCATGCCCTCGCCTGTGGGCAGGGCTTCTCCGTACGCTCCCAGTCCCTCCACTCTGTCGGTGGTGGGAACAGTGTGGGCGGAGGAGAGGAGGAAGTAGGAAGCCCGACCTCTAGGAAGCAGCCCCCACCCAAGCCCAGGAGGGACCCGGCCACCAAGCTGAGCATGTCATCTGAGGCGGTGGACCACAGTCCCACGTCCACCTGCCGTGGGGAGAGATGTGACTGTGAGTGGTGGTGGCACTTTACACCAAACTGCTGCGCTATATATAGCTGCTCTCTGCAGTGCCCTTCTCAACACTGTTCCTCCTACAATGACATGACATCTAGCTATTCACTGCATACTTCACTCTAAGTACCATTGTGGCAAATTGATGTTAAAAAATAACTATAAGTGCAATGGAGTTAAACCAAAGTTAACACATGTGTGGTGCACTACACAACAAAGAAAAGTGTGATAACCTGCAGTTCAATGAACTACATAAAAAGAGTCATACAAGATGTGTGCTGCACCACTGACTTGTCTTGAGACGGTTTGCCTATTGTGCAAGGAAAACCCCTTCCTTAGTGTATTTCAATGATAGTGGACCAATCTACACATACTTCAGAATAATTAAATACTCAGTTGAGAACAATTGTGGATGCCATTACATGAAGAAATGTTTGAAGATTGCGGATCACTTCTAAGTTTATTGGACTTGTAATGGTGCTCCTATACTTCCTGTTACTGTCAGATAAACAGATATACATATTTCCCTTTGTCCCACAGATAAATCATATAGTATGTAATCATCAGGTGTTATATATCCACTATGTCTTTCACGCAGTAGGTTTCCCAAGCTTTGAATACTGACATTCTCTTCTCTGGGAGTAATGTCCTGATATCGTTACTCTAGTAACACGTTCTGCGTATTAAGTCAAAGCTCTAGTAACTTCATTCAAGAAGTCGTGCTGGCTGTAGAAGGTCAATGGTCACGCGGTCAGTTGTCTAAGCTGTTCACATCAGTGCACATAAAAACACAGTTTCGACAGTTCTTTGACCTCATTTAAAACATACTTACTGACTTATGTATTGTATATCTAAAAGGCAAATTATCAGTAATGGACAAACAATGTTTTCAAAGGCCAACATTTAGAGACGCCTTGATAAAAATCCAGAAACAATCCTTGCATCAATTTCTGAAGTCAGTTTTCTGAAGCAAAATATACAAACACAATATGCCCGTTTGGCCATGGATGAAACCGAGGGCATAATTATAGTACATCAGCTCAGTGTATGAAAAGCTTTAATGAATAGGACTGGAATAAATTGAGCAAAAGTAATGTTTCCCTCAACGAGCCACAGACACAATCACTGTAGCAAAAACACACAGCTAAAGAGTTTTACTTAAGATAGGACATGTGCTCAGCACGAAGAAAAACAAGCATTGCAAAATCAAACTGACATTTAGAGTATAATAATAGTCTTTGATGCAGGTGACTGTAGGTTGCAGGAACCTTTGACTCCATTTCATTTTGGATGCTTCGATGCCAATGTGATGCTCAGGGAGTCCGCCCAGCCTGGCTCAGATTGGTGGGAATCTCTCTATGTGCACACATATCTTCCTGGGCACCACGGCAACCATCCCACAGAAACAAGACCCCCTGCAGCCCAGCCAATCACAGAATCGCTGAGCAGCTCGAGCCAATGGGGCTCCAGAGATGCTGAAGTGTGAGGCTGCAGAGCCAATCAGAGTGAGAGTGTGGGGGTGTCCCTGGCCAAGGGGAGGGTTGCATGCTCGGTAGCTGGCGCTGTAGCTGGAATGGGAGGAGCTTGTCAGAGTAGAATTCATTCAGGAGGAGCGATTGACCTAGATTCGTTTTCCCCAGGAGGAGAGCGAGGGGGAGGGGGTTTGCGGGTAAACACATCCGCTGCAGGGGGAGGGGAAGAAGAGGGAGCAATAGAGAGATGGAGAGGAGAGGAGAAGGGACAGGGACAGGGAGTAAGAGATGTTTGGGGCGACAGATTCATCATCAGTGCTGAAACAGATCTCAAGGTGCACCGTGCAAACCTGTTAGTGTAATAATGCATTTGGTAGATCAAAAGTGGCATAGTTTCACTGCTGTGTGCACATTGCTGTATGCACACACCTATTGATGCAAGTGCATACAGAAAGAAAGGGAGCGAGTACACAAGAATGTGAGGATGTCAGTCAAATTAAACACATCTGGTTTTCACCATATCTTGTATTAAAACTTTAATAATGGCAATGAGGGGACAATGGAACCAGAAGACCTGGTTGTCATCCTCAGTTAAATTTGGCATCATCAACATCAACGTGGATACATTACAAAATGTTGTTTCACCTCCTGGACATCTTTCATTGTTTTCTCTCCAGTTATGTTCTGAATATAAAGAACATACTCTAAATCTACCTATATATTCCTCTCCATCTAATGTTCTGTAGCATGTCCTGCAAAGCTATACATTCAGATGCAACAGGAAACAGACAGACAGTCACCTGCATAGTTAGACTCCCATTTTCTGGAAGGATTGATGTTAGTTTGTGTGTCAAAATGTGTACATGCCTGTCCTAATTTCCCGCTCTGAATGTATAGGCATGTGCAGTGTGCATGTCCATTCATGTAGGGATGGTGGTGAGTCATGCGCTTACAGGAAGTATGCGTGTGTCTGGGCCATCTGGCATCTGAATTATTAAAGGTGTAAAATCTGCAGTTTTAAGATTTCCGACACGGTCCGGCTGTTAACCACACTTATCTCCCCCTGCCAATCAGAGAAAGGGACACTCCTATCCAAACTTCGCAGCGTCTGACCTAGAAATACACTGTTAGCAACTCGTTTGTAAAGAGCGCTGTACTACCACGTCGATGTGAACACTGTACCATCAGTCTCACTGCACCACATCTAAAGAGATTCACTCTGCAATGCTACGTCACCATTATCAGAGAGAAGTTCCACAGTGTGTGTGACCCAAATACTATACTCACATACTGCTCCACTGCCGTATATGTGACCTAGAAACATGCATATGCCTCAACTATTCCCACATATCTGACTCAAGATATTGCTCTCAGCTATACACGTTGACCTACATCCGACCCACAAAACTGCAGTAGGCTTTATGTTAATGATAGTGATTCACTCGCGTATGATAGCCGTGCAGAAAGAAAGCGGCAGAAAAGTAAAGTGACAACATTATGTTGTCACGTTTTATTTCCACAGCAAAATATCAGTCAGAATGACAATGAGGCGCCACGGTAGCTCACCTGGTAGACCGGGCACCTCGTGTTCTAAAGCCTTACTGCAGCGGGCAAATCCAACCGCATCCCTTTGCTGCATTTCCTCCCCTCTCTTCTGCCTACCACTGGCTGTTCTATACTAAAAGCAGAACAAGACCCAAAAAGAATCTTGAAAAAGAATGTCTCACAATTATAATGAATAAACCAGCAATCAATTAATATATAGTATACTTTCTGTTAACAAGTGGTGCTTGTAAATGCGAGTCTTCCCAATGGATTTGTGTTTTGACTTTCATTCTCTCTGTCCTTCAGCAGCTCAAGGATGCAGTGAGGACTGCAGGAGGGTGCCGCCACCCAAACCTAAGAGGAACCCCAACACACAACTGAGCATTTCCTTCGATGAGTCCTACATCAAGAGCCACGGGGTTTGCCCCTCCAGACCCCTCCATCACGTCAGCTCCCCCTGTGAACGCAACTACTCGCCTCCACAGAGTGACGAGAGCCCTACAGACGACTGTGAAGATGAACCTGTCTACATCGAGATGGGCGGGATTGATGTCGACCCACGGGAACCCTTGAAGAGTGAGGATGAGGAGCCAGGAGAGTCTGTGTACGAGGAGATGAAGTACCCAGCTCTGGATGATATGGAGTACCGCACGGACCCTGTGGGGTGTCGCTCCGCGTGCCCCACCCCGGCACCCTATGACCCTGAACCTCTCAGTCGCTGCTCCACCCCACGAAACATTCCACTTTGTGACATTCCTGCACCTTTTCCCAATTTACTTACCCATCGGCCTCCGCTGCTGGTGTTCCCACCGGCGCCGGCCCAGTGCTCGCCGAACTCAGACGAGTCTCCCCTCACCCCTCTAGATGTAACCAAATTGCCCATGATGGAGAACCCATCCTACAGCAAATCTCCAACATCCTCCACCGAGCCCCCCTCCTCTGCACACATCCGCAGGGAGCTCACTGCCACCCCAACCCTCACCATCTCTGGACGCTCTTCTGCACCTCCTCTACCCTGTACCCTCTACAAATCCTCCTCCTCGTCCTCCTATCAGCGCAGCCATTCCGCATGCCCGTCGCCAGTCAGCATGGGCCGCTGTCTCACCCCTCTCAGCCTCATGCGTACACCTCCCTTTGACGCTCCAATGCCATTCCCAGGCGGTCTGCCGCGGAGTGCCTCTGCCACCCCACACGGCAAAGGCTCGCCACCTCAAGACGGTGGCGGTCGACTCCATGGCTCCATGCAGAATGTGTCAACGGGGCGTTCTCGGACACCCACCAGCCCGCTGGACGAACTGACCAACCTGTTCACGACTGGCAGGAACATGCTGAAGAAAAATGCCAGTGGCAGGAAGTCTAAAGAGCCTGGAGAGAGTGAGTCATTTCACACATTTGTCTCCTCATTTGGGAACGTAGCGAAGCAAAGGGCACAAAGACATGTGCCCATGTTTATTTATGTCTCTTTGATCTCAAAAGCGTGTTGACAGCTTATAACTGCATCTCCTTTTATGAATCTTACCCTGGCCTGTATGTTTCAAAAGAGGGCCTATTTAAGAGAGTTAATGAGAAAGCAACCCTACCAACACTAGATAGGATATGCAAAGTCTCAGAATAGCAATCAGGAGAGCAGGAGTAACTCAGAGTGTTTATGGACAACATAGAAGGTGTCAGTGTCTAAATGCTTTGGCTGCAGTAAACTCTGGAGCGAACACAAATAAGTAGTCTTCAGTTGCCTAATCAGTGTAATTCATCCCTGTTTTGCGTTCATATGTTCAACCCTGCTAAATTAGGAGAATACAGTTCCATGCATGATGTCCATGGCGCTCATTGCAACCCTCCATTAATCTAGGCCCAGCTAGCCAAGTCTGATACAGATCTTATGATTTCATCTAAGGCGATTAGAGACTAAAGTTGACAGCAGGTCCCTCAAACCTACTCATAGCATTAGGCCATCAAGCAGCATTGTTTTTTTAAATATGTACACATCATGTTTAAATACAGATAGTCATGTCAAAATGAATGCAAGGCAAACATTGTTTGCTTAATATGACATAAGGGCACAAGTTGCTAAAAGTTTACAAAAAGACATAGAACCACTTAACCACTCATACTAACTTTATCTTGTGGTTAGTCACACATTAACGTTCTCATGCATAACTGTTGGGGTGAAAATAACCATGTTATATATTTTTTTAATGAATCTATAATAAAAGGTATATGACTACAGGCATTAAATAAAACTAAATAAGCAAGAGGGTGTTTTCATAATGCATGAAGTATAGTGTCGTTCATATTTAGGCATGTCATGTATTGTTTGATCACAAATAGATTTATATAGAGCATGCCATTTAGATTTAGAGTGAGGTTTAACATTAAATGTAACCATATAGTTGACATACAACTCTTCAGAGCTGATCTGTACAATGTGGAAGAATTAAAACAACTGAAGTAAAACCTTTCATCAAATGCTTCTAAACAGAAAAGTATTCAAGCACATTTTTAACATACATCATAAAAGAACTACAGAGAGTCCACACATCCATCCTTACTCAACGCTCTTAGCAACTACAACATAGCAACAGTGGAAGGAGGAGAAATCCCTGTTTCTTATTTGCAGATTCCCTTCTCATGGGTAATGCAGCCAATCACAGCGCAGGGCATGCCGGTCTACAACCAAGCAATAAGCACAGGATAGCTATGGCTCTGAACTCAAATCTGCGCCTGATCAGAGGATTTCAGATTCTCCGTTCTGTCCAATCAGCACATACTCTAGTCAGGATTGAGCCAATCAGGGAGCTGTGGCAGCTGTGCAGATGGGGACGGTGGAAGATGGGGCAATTTATGATTTTTTTGCTATTTTGACTTCACCGTTATCTTCCAGTTGGTGTGCATGTGCCAATTAATGCACATTTGTTGTTTCATCCTGTGCTTTCTACGCACTGTCTTGAATATACTATATCTGTTGAATTACTGGCTTACATAAGGGATGGCTAGATTGTGAATGTGTGCATTCAAGTGATGTCGAACCAATGAGCACTTTGACAGTATTTTGTTCTCAAGCCCCATGTGGTTTGTAAACAGTTTGCATATGCTTTCTATACATCAAGGGGGGGCTGCGCTGTCAGGTCTTTTTAATTTTTAATTTCTTAATCCCAACACCTGTATTCAACCCCCACACAGGATGACAGGACAGACAGATTGGCTGCAAGCACACACAGTGTAATGAGCATACAAACCTAGAACAATGAATGGAGGTTGATTTTGTTTCTCTCTCTCCCTTACTGAGGCGAAAGAAGCAGCAACAGCTATTCTGACCCACTTACCAACTGGTTAATCGCCACACTCCCTCTCATACACTCACTAAAAAGCCATGCAGACACATATAACATGATAAGGGAGGCGTGTGCATGGTACTGTATGTTAAAGCCCATATATAAACCATATAGAGGCACAGCCCACATGGAAATCAATCATGCACATATTTTGTTATTTGTGCAGTGATGATCTATAATGTCTTTATTACCTTGAATCAGTGACACACATACAGCTGCACATTAGCATTTTCAATGCACACAGAATAGAATCTAAAAGTTATATTCAGAGGCATCCAATGGTAGTGATTCATGTTTTAGAATATGTTTCATATTGGTAACCATGGTTATTTTATGGTACAGTTTTATTATTTTGTAGATTTTCGGGTGATGAAAAAATATTGTATTTAAGTCGATTGAACTGTGGAATAGATAATGATAGTGTGTATTATAATATACCAAGACGAATGCAACTCTAATGCCTGTCAGCCCACATATTGACTCATCTAACTCCAATCATTTCCTGCAGCTGCCTCAGTGCAGTGAGTAGTGAGTGACACCTAGAGGATTTACGATGGTAGTGCAGAAACTTAAAACAGAAAAACAGCATTTTCTGTATATTTTCCCCCAATATACAGTATGTAAGTGACATTATGTTTTTAAACAATGTATTTTCAGTGCATTACAATTGCAGCAGAATAAGCTTGGATGGTACAATCATTTAAGTGTTGTTGTTTTTTTCTTTTCTTTTACAGCCGAGTCCAAAAGCAAGTCTCACAGTGAGTCCAAGCGTGAGGGCAAGGAGCGCCACAGTCACAGTCACAGCAAGGAGTCGAAGAGAGACTCCAAGGATCGCCACAGCAAAGAGTCTTCTCACCGGAGAGACAAAGACAAAGACAGAGACAAAGACAAAGACAGAGACAAAAACAGAGACAAAGACAAAGACAGAGACAAAGACAAAGACAGAGACAAAAACAGAGACAAAGACAAAGACAGAGACAAAAACAGAGACAAAGACAAAAACAAAGACAAAGACAAAAACAGAGACAAAGACAGAGACAGAGACAAAGATAAAGAAAGAGGGAGCAGCCATATAGAGCCACTTCCCAACAGACGCAACAGTAAAGACCGTACTTATAGCACTGGTGATGCACCACCCGTCCGCAGGGATAGCAAGGACAAGGGCTGCAGCAGTGTAGAGCCCATCCCATTGATAAGAAGAGACTCCAAGGACAGAGGGCTTAGCAATGGCGATCTAATGCCCAGGAGAGACAGCAAGGATCGGGGCGGCGGACATGGAATGGAGCCTTTGTCGAGGCGGGACAGCAAAGACAGAGAGAGACTGCTAGATCAGTCACCTGAGCTGTTACAAAGACAAGACAGCAAGGAAAGGGTAAGAAACGGTGTAGACTCTCGACATGAAAACAGAGAGAGACTGCTGGATCAGCCACCTGAGCTCCTACCACGACAGGATAGCAAAGAGAGAGCCAGGAACGGTGTGGACTCAAAGCACGAAAGCAGAGACAGGCCCCCTGAGCTTCTTCCCCGACCAGAGAGCAAAGACAGAGCAAGAACTGGAGCAGAATTTAGGCATGACACGAAAGACCACCGCCCTGATTTGTTACCCCAACAGGATGTCAAAGAGAGAGCAAGAAATGACATGGAACATAGACATGAAGGTAGAATAGACCAGCCACCTGAGATCCTTCCCCGGCAAGAAACATCCAGGAGCAGCAACAGCAAGGACAGGGTTGGCTACGGCTCTGAATCGAAGCATGAGGGGAAAGATCGGAGCTGCCACAACGGCGGAGATCTCCCTCCTCCTATTCCTCTGCCCAGACAGGACAGTAAAGATCTGAGGAGAACTGGACTTGAAGTGAGACGGGACAGCAAAGATAGAAGTCTGAATGGCTCAGAGCATTATGATGCAAAAACCAGCAAGAGCCCCTCTGCAATGGAGTATCGGTGTGACAGTAAAGAACGAGGACACAGATCAGACGGCACGCCCAGACGAGAAAACAGAGCAAATTACAACACGGACCAATCAAAAGCACAAGAGAGGAATGGCAGCACAGCGTCAGGGCAGCATTCATCCACCACGACGCCCACTCACCACGGGAGATCATCAGGTAGCCCGCCAATGACCATGGGAACTGGAAATGGTGAGGGTTGAAACATCAAATTCATAAGAAAAATGTAGAATTGATCATATATCCTTTATGTATGGGCCAAAAAAAAAGTATTCTGTGTCAGACGTGTGTTTTCCCCTCCCTTTGCAGATCTGAAAGTAGCACCTAAGTATGGCCGCTCACCTTCTATGCCTGCCAACCCCTCCCCAATGGGAACTCCACAAAGAAAAGCAGCGGAGACACATCAAAGTCCGGTATGCAGAGCTGTCTGTTTTTCCTCACTTATATGTTTAGCCTGTTAGGGTCCCTGAAAACATATTTCCTTAGTAAGTTTCATACTCTGACTAATAATGGAGTCCTGCAGACCCACAAGGTAGAACAGTTCTCAATTTGTAATTATTATTAAGCTAACTTTAAATCAAAAGCTGATGACATTTGATGGGTGTTGTGATAACTGTCAATCCTATCTGATCAAACTACACCCACACAGTCTTGGTGAAGCAGTTTTGAAGTGTTAAACTCAATAAATAATATCTATGGTGTTTTACTTTGAGTGTTGCTTATTTAGCCATGAATACGCATTTCATGTTATAGAGGAATACATGTTTAGGGGGCTTTAACATGTACAATTAACTTTGAAATCAAGCTGTATTGGCTTCACTTAATGCATGGACTCTGACCCTCAGATGCCCCAGATGCCATGGATCTGTGGAGACACCACCATGCTAGACCAGATCGAGAGGAAACGCACCCTCTGCATGGAGATCCGCTCCAGACAACATCCACACCTTCAGAGATCTCTGGAGAGGCCTCCTCCTCCGGACAGGAACGAGGACAGGCACCAGGAGCGGAGTCAGTGCAAGCAAGAAAGTGCATCTGTCGTCCCAGGCTGGGGGAAAAGCAGCGGGGCCAAAAAGATCCGTCCTCCCCCTTACCCTACGCAGAAAACCGCATTCTGGGACACTGCCATCTGAGAGTAACCACACACTTGCACCTCCCTGCCACACAACCCCCAGTTACCCACTCCCTCTTTCCTCTGAGCTGTGCTGATTCTTCCCAGCGACACCAGGGGCATCAGGACAGCCAATAAGAGCACCAAGGGGGATGATACTCGCTGATGTCAAAGGACAATGGTGGTTACCATAGCAATATTTCTGCTTGTTCAGGTTGTCATGTTTTCTTATCATCTCTGGTGATATTTAATATTTTTATATTTCCCGTGACTGGATTCTTGTAATATAATTAGTAGTATAGCTATTTGATGAATACATATTTTCTAAATGAGATGGGGATTAAAAAGCATCTTAAATTATGTATAGTAGATGTAGATGCAATCTAATGTTGGTTTTTAACTCAATTTTGTTTTGGTTATTTTTCATTTGAAAGCATAATCTATCAATACTTTTACTGTAGTAGCATCATTTTCTTATGCCCAACTGTTTTCTTGTGTGCAAAATCACTAAACTGAATGGACTATTCAATTCTGTCTATATATACTTTACATTTTCACTGTCGTATTGTAAATTTAGGGGTTTACCATCTACATGCTTTAGATTCCAGCGCCCTCCATGCCTGGTCCAGTACAGTATGTTCTAGAATGTACAAGAGTTGGCCCTAGAACAGAAACAGGAAACTTTGTGTGCTTCAGTTTGTATATTACAGTAAGAAGCGGTGCAGTCACTACGTCTAAGCCTTTTGAAGCGGTTGAATCGTTTTATAGAAAAACCTGTTGGCTGGCATGTTGTAGACAGAAAACGTGTGAAACGCTGTTTTCTAAGATACACTATGAGGGTGGGTTGGGGAGGTAGTAAATTAGAACATACATTATTAACAGTATCATTTCCAAAACCAGCCAAAGCCTGTTAAAGCGAGATGAGGGTATGGTTGCACTTTGGACGGTTGGTTATTTGAAATGAGGTTGGTGGCAATAGCTGGCGAGTACTAGCGCCCTTACTTTGCCAGACACACTGCGTGCACCATGACACAGTGTACATAATTGATGCCAACAACCAGCCCGTACAATCAACACCTGAACTTTTAGAGCATTTTCTTGATTTTACTGCAGATTAATATAATAGCCATATGCACTTGCTTAAGAAATAAACTTTCAAGATTATGCTTATATATATATTTTTGAAAATGTTAAAAGATAGCTGTGCCATGTAAGTTTTTAATTTATTGGCGGGGAGGTAAAGCCTCAGGAGGCTGGCTGTGTGCGACATGCAGTCATCTGCGATTGGTTGTCTCTGATAATATTCCCAATTCAATTGGCTGGCAACCATTTTAGTGATCAAAACGTTTAAGGACCTATAACATGGCAAACGCTCTACCCTGTCAAGCAGACAGGGGTTGCACAACGGCCTACAAATCTTTGAGGCTTTGTAAAAAAAATAAAAAGAAGAAGAATCTGCACTACCCATCATATTCCATCACATTTAATCAGACTGATTACAAAACTGTCCCTCTCCCCCCGCTCTCTCCCTCTACCTCAACCTCCTTCTTACATCATATAAATGTGTTCTCTTCAGCACATTCAAATGCAATGTCGACATTGCCAAAATAGAGTGAGTTTGACAAATCAGCTCGTCCTCAGAGTGCAAGTGCAGTACCCCCACACTGGTGAGAATCAATGCTACAGAGGTCCCTCTGTGTTGTACCTGTACGTGTGTGTGTGAGGCAGAGAGCTGTGTGTGTGTGTGTGTGTGTGTGTGTGTGTGTGTGTGTGTGTGTGTGTGTGTGTATTTGTGTCTGTGTGCCAAGATACACTGTATGCAAGTTGAATCTTTAAAAATGATTGTTTTAAGACATTCACTTTGCCCTATCAATGATGTTGGTGGGTGGAGGTTGGAAATGTAATAATGATGATGTACAATCTTTTTGTGTGTATAAAACGTGCACTGTGAAAAGGTAGAGAGAGCACCGCACTGTCAGAGTCCTCTGTCTTATTGCACTGAGTGTCCTCTTGTTTTGCGTAATAAAAAAAAGAAAAAGAAAAAACATGTTTGAGGAAAAAAGTACTGTATTCTGATTGTCACTTGGGTTCTGTTGAGAGAAATAAATAAATATGAACTTGAAACCCGCTATGGAAAACTGTATCCTGTTAAAATTATTAATTTTCTCCCATCTTGGGATGTTTGCAAGTCTGCTGTTGATTTTCCAAACTGGGGAAGCTATTGAACTCTGAATGACTTGTAGTGTTGAAACCTTTTCAAACATTTTATTTGAGGAGCACAAAATAGATGAAGGAAAGGTCTTCAAAAAATGTATAAAAGACTAGTCTGAAAATGGATTATTACAACATCTGGTACGGCAGCAAGATGATCAACTATGAAACATTTTCTTGAGAAATAGCACCTCATTGAAAATAATGACAGAGAAGTGATAGAGTGGCAGCAACATCATATCAGATAAAGGTAACAATGTATAAATGCAGAGACACAATTTTGATCGTATAACAAAAATAATCTATCTATAACTCAAAGTGGTCATCAGACTTAGATTTGGAAAACAGAATGACTTCTTTTTTATTATTAACTAAAACTGACAAGAGGTCCTTTATTGTTCTCTGAGGCAGACGTGACACTGACTGGCCTTGCGTCGCTGCTGGTCGGCTGCCTTGATGGTGTCAGGCCACTGGGTGATAAACTGCTCTGTCTGACTGACAGTGGTTAGCCAAAAACTGTAGAGGTTGGCAAAGTAGTGACAAGAGCCGCGCGCACCCTGGCACTCTATGAAGGGGTGAGTTCGGAAATCCTTCAGGCAGCTTCCAGAAGAAGTCAGAGACTGGCCACCACCCTCATCACCTGCCCCTGTGTGCTGAAGATAAGAAGTGCAGCAGGGTACACATTAGGTAAAAAGACAGTGTGTTTATTGTTATACACACTCTAAAGATTTCTACCACACCCACCAGGAGGAAAGAGTACCCGGTCCACAGACTCCTCCAGCCAGCTGGGCATGCAGGGACTGTGTGATCCTGGCTGTGAAAAGCCACTGCAGGCGAAACTGTCTCACACACCACACAGCGGCTGATGTGGGAGCTAATCTCCAAGCCAGAGAGGGGCATCATGGGTATGGGAGCGGTTGTGGAGAGCCAATAGGATTTGTCGTTGCGACTAGAGTAGTGACAGGCGCCTTTGTTGCAGTAGGAGAACGGCATGGTGGAGAAAACAGGGAGGCAGGAGCCAGCCTGGCCTACAGGAAGAGGAGGTAAAAGAAGAAGAGAGAGAGAGAGTAAAAGAGGAAGAAACCCTATAAACGAATGGACTGATGCATGAACTCAATTCCAACAAAGATGCACTTAAAGCTGACTCTTACCCAGATCTTGAGAGTGAGCCTTCTCTTGTCCCTCCAAGTAGACCAGACTGTAGCCCACCCAAAGCCGACTGCTGCCTTCAGGGCACTGTGGCACCTGAACTGACTGGCTGTGGATTGCCAAAAGGAAGCCTGACCGTAACGCCTCCCTATGGCCTTGGTTACCTGGATCACCGGGTGGACCTGGGATACCTGGAGGATGGAGCGGTTGAACAAGTGGGTGACATGGGTCGAGGATGAGAGCGAGGAAGAGATGAAATTAGCTATTTATTGGAGGTAGTCAATCATTTTACCTTGAGGTCCAGAAAATCCTAGCTGACCAGCATCTCCTGGGTCTCCAACAGGACCATTATGACCTGCAGGACCTGGTTTGCCAGGGAGGCCCACAAACCCTATGGGGCCCTTCTGTCCTGGAACACACAGATACAAACAAACAATGACAAACATACACACATACACATAAAGACAACTAAGGATGAAAACACACAACACAGATGTATTCAGACACAGACATGTGAATACATATATATACATATGCAGATAATATATTAAACTCTCTTGCCTTTACGTCCTGGAGTCCCAGGGGGACCACTATCGCCAGGATATCCCAAAGATCCTGGGTGACCACGTGGTCCTGGGATTCCAAGGGGAGCCTCCTCTGTCCCAATGTAATAATAATCACCAGTAGCACCTTTTGCACCTGGGAGAGAAAAAAAAACATAAAGTTTTGATTTCCAGATGTACTGTCATAGCATATTACAACAGTCAGTAGTGTTGAATAAATGACAATCAAGTCTTAACTAATGAAAGTGAAAGAAAAACATGTATAGAGACATTTTCTATAATAATACCATTCACAAAATGTGTTAAAAAACACACACACACACACACACACACACACACACACACACACACACACACACAGGTTTTAGGTTTTGTCTGTACAGATATTCTACTGTTAGTGTGTTCAGAATCAGAATCAGCTTTAATGGCCATGTAAATTTGCACATACATGGAATTTGACTCCGGTTTCACTTGCTCTTCGTACTTTTTTCACACACAATATACAAGATAAATATAAAAAATCCACTTCAGGTCCCGGGAGATTGTGGATCCCAGAAACTTGAAGGTCTCCACCGCAGAAACAGTGCTGTTGTGTATTGTTAGGGGGGGTAGTGTTGGGGGGCTCCTCCTGAAGTCTACTGTCATCTCTACAGTTTTGGCCTTGTTCAGCTCCAGGTGGTTCTGACCACACCAGAGGACCAGGTGTTCAACCTCCCGTCTGTACGCAGACTCGTCGCCGTCGCTGATGAGGCCGATGACCGTTGTGTCGTCTGCGAACTTCAGGAGTTTAACAGATGGGTCCCCTGAGGTGCAGTCGTTGGTGTAGAGGGAGAAGAGCAGTGGAGAGAGCACACATCCCTGGGGGGCACCAGTGCTTATAGTCCGGGTGCTGGATATGATTTTCCCCAGCCTCACCTGCTGCGTCCTGTCTGTCAGGAAGTTTGTGATCCACCGGCAGGTGGGGGCTGGCACGGTGAGCTGGGAGAGTTTGGGTTGAAGAACCTCCGGGATGATCGTGTTGAATGCAGAGCTGAAGTCCACAAACAGAACCCTTGCATATCTCCCTGGGGAGTCGAGGTGTTGCAGAATATGGTGCAGTCCCATATTTACTGCATCATCCACCAACCTGTTTGCACGGTAGGCAAACTGCAGGGGGTCCAGCAGGGGCCCTGTGATGTCCTTCAGGTGGGTCAACACCAGCCTCTCAAAGGACTTCATGACCACAGACGTCAGGGCGACGGATCTGTAGTCATTTAATCCTGTGATGGAGGATTTCTTGGGGACCGGGATGATCAAGGAGCGCTTGAAGCAGGAAGGGACTTCACATAGCTCCAGTGATCGGTTGAAGATCTCCGTGAAGATGGGAGCCAGCTGGTCAGCACAGACTTTCAGGCAGGAGGGGGACACACCGTCTGGGCCCGGAGCCTTCCTGATCTTCTGTCTCTGAAAGAGCCGACTCACATCCCCTTCGCAGATCCTCAGTGCCGGTAGGGGGTTGGATGGGAGAGGTGAGGCAGAGAGTGGAGGTGATTGTTCGATGATGGAGCAGTTGGGTGGGGTGGAAGTGGGCTTGTCAAACCTGCAATAGAACACATTCAGGTCGTTAGCCAGTCGGTGATTGTCCTCAGTGGGGGGAGATGGTCTCTTGTAGTTGGTGAGTACCTCCAGGCCTCTCCAAACTGACGAGGGGTCGTTGGCTGAAAACCTTTTTTCCAGCTTATCAGTATAGCTCTTCTTAGCTACCTTGATCTCCCTCGTTAGAGTGTTCCTGGCCTGGTTGTACAGAATCCTGTCCCCCCCTCTGTAGGCCTCCTCTTTAGCCCGACGAAGCTGCCTGAGTTTTGCAGTGAACCAGGGTTTATTGTTGTTGTATGTGCAGAAGGTTTTTGTCGGCACACACATGTCCTCACAAAAGCTGATATATGACGTCACAGTGTCAGTTAGCTCATCCAGGTCTGTAGCAGCAGCCTCAAAAACATTCCAATCATTGGAGGCAAAGCAGGACTGTAGCTCCAGCTTGGCCTTGTTGGTCCATCTCTTCACAGTCTTCACCACAGGCTTTGCAGATTTTAGTTTCTGCCTGTAGGACGGGAGAAGATGAACCAGACAGTGATCAGAGAGTCCCAAAGCTGCACGAGGGACTGAGCGGTATGCATCCTTCAGTACAGTGTAGCAGTGGTCCAGTGTGTTTTTGTCGCTGGTGCTACACTTAATGTGCTGTCTGTATTTTGGCAGTTCTTTGCTGAGGTTTGCTCTATTAAAGTCCCCAAGAACAATGAGCAGGGAGTCTGGGTGTTTGTGCTCCATGGTGGTGATCTGCTCTGCCAGGTGTTGGAGTGCCTCACTCACACAGGCCTGAGGTGGGATGTACACACCGACCAGGATGAATGAGGAAAACTCCCGCGGTGAATAAAATGGTTTGCAGTCTATTAAAATTGTTTCTAGGTGCGGGCTGCATGATTCCTTTAACACCGTGACATCTGTGCACCAACCTTCGTTAATATAAAAACAGATGTAGTGCGCTGTCCGGGATGTGCGCACCGAGCCAGGTTTCGGTGAAGCAGAGTGAGGCAGATCTGCTAAAGTCCCTATTTGTTTTGTTCAGGAGCAGCAGTTCATCAATCTTGTTCGCCAGAGAGCGGACGTTCGCCAGATGAATTGACGGGAGCGCAGTTCGAAATCCTCGCTGGTGCACTTTAACAAGCGCTCCTGCGCGCTTCCCCCGTCTGCGTCTCCGGCGAATTCCGAGAAGAGCCGCTGCTCCTCCAACCAAAATCTCAGTAAAGTATTCCGGTTCAATGAAAACCGGTGAAAAAAATTGTCCAGTGGTTTCACGGAAGTTTATAAGTTCCTCCCTGCTGAATGTGATCAGAGAGGGAGAGCTGGAGACGAGACAAACGAACAAAAACAGAAAAAGTACGAGCGAGCGCAGTACTGAGGCTGCCATCCGCGGTGCTATCTTGCGTATTGTGTTGACAGAACTATAAGCGTATCTCTAAACTACCACTGCCACTCACCTGTGTCTCCAACTGGGCCCGTTACTCCCTTGCGGCCCCAAGGTCCAGGGACCCCGATCTGACCTTTGGGTCCCTGGGAACCTTTAGAACCAGCAGGACCTTTCACACCTGTCAAAGTGCAGGAACATTTAGAGTGCATGCAAGTGGATGTCAACACTGTAAATACTGATGGTAGCAGTATGGCACTGTGATGTACCTCTTGGTCCTGTAAAGCCTGGGTAGCTCTGAGACCCAGGGGGCCCTGGGAGGCCCACATCTCCCTTACGGCCTGGTAACCCTGGGAGGCCAATTGGGCCTCGGTCTCCTTGGGTGAAAATAATGCTTCCTGTGGGACCTGGCTCCCCAGGAGGACCTTAAAACCCAAAGCAAAATCCCAGTTGTGGACAAATAGATAACGAGGCACACATGCCCAGTTATATATCAACATGTGCACAAAACATACACACGCACACGCACACGCACACACACGCACACGCACACGCGCACACACACACACACACACACACACACACACACACACACACACACACACACACACACACACCTGGGGGTCCTGGAGGTCCTTCATATCCTTGGTCTCCGTTGGGTCCTGGTATAGGCTTGGAACATCCTTTACCAGAGTTACCAGGTTCACCTGGGAAGCCTGGAAGACCTGGGGAAAGAAATACAGAAATGTTAAATACCTTATGCCAGAAAATATACTGCATAGAGGAATTAAACTGTACCCACACTCTACGAAAGCGGCGTGAAAAACAGCAAATAGATTGAATAAAAATATGACAAAACACAATACAATCTGAGTGACCATTACAGAATAATGCATGGTACGAAATCAGTTACACTGGCGGTACTGTGAGGAGACAATAACTTAAAACCTTTTTAACCCCGGTCTCAAAAATTCCGAATGGTTTTGCATACCCATACTAAATACAGAATATCTCCTCAACCACAAGGGCTATTTGAATAATTTCAAAGGGTATAATATACAGAAAACACTTGTGTAACTAGTTAAGAGGTTCATATAGCAGTATATATCTTACTGGTTTATTGGTTGATTCTGAAAAAAATCTGAAAAAAAGAAAGACTTCCAGGATGTATTTTCTCTTTTTAACTATGCATATCATCGCTTTCTTTTCTACTATGAAATAGCACTATGTGTTCACAGTATCTCTGCAAAGTTTGACTTTGATTAAGTGAAGTTAAATATTTTTAGTAATTCATTTAGTGCAGATTTTGTGTACCGTAGGTTTAGGTCAGCTGAAAGCAAAAATGCCCTAACTTTCTTCCTGGACGTTGGATGCCTCTGGTTCCACAACAGAGGGGCTCTGCTCAAGCAGATGCACCAGCACATACCAAGCAAGGTCGTGTGGAATATCGTTTCATCCATAAGTAAGTCATATTTCAGTTTTTTGGCAGGAATGGGGTTGATATCTTGCTGAGGCTTTGTCTGTCAGTGGATTTGGCAGATTCTGTAGGTCGTAAGCTTTTCAGAAAGGTGCACCAATCATGTGTGGCATCAAGCTAAGTATATGAAAATTGATATTTTCATAACATGGGGAGCTCTCTCGAGTCACTTTCGAGTCCTCTCGAGTCATATTTATGGTTTATGTTAATATTTATAGTTGAATTGTGTTATAAAAATGTAATATGGACTTATATGCTCTTGTAAAGCCAGGCGGTGCAGTTTTTGTTGTTGCTATGTCACATCAGTGGCTCTGCTATCGATTCATGGGAGTACGAGGACTTTGAGAGTGATAAAGAGATCCTGATGAAGATTCTGCTCCTAGTTTTGGGGGCGCTGGGGGGCTCTTAAAAGGGTTGTCTTCAGCGGTTATTTGTGCCGGCAATTAGAGACAGATGGAGTAGATGCACTATTAGTAATAATATAAATGATACCTGTGGCACCGGGTGGGCCCCTCTGACCCTTGGACCCAGAAAAAATTGCTCCTCGAGGCCCTTGCTGACCCTGGAGACCTTTGACTCCATGAAAACCACCTGGTCCTGGAGGGCCAGGTATACCTGTGCCTTGAAGTAATACATTTGTACATTTAAGAGTCAATAGTAAAATATCATAACATATTATGCTTTGATGAGTATTGACTAAGTGAAATGACACTAATTAACTTACTTTAATTCTTACACTTTTGTGCTTGATTTAAGTGAAAGATAGAGGGTGTAGTTGACTATATACTACATGAACAACTAATGTACACCAACAGACACACCATAAAATACATGCAAAGAAAGGATCGCTAAACTAAATTGATAAAACACCCTTCTTACCACTTGGTCCTTTTATCCCTTTTGGACCTCTAAGCCCATCTAGTCCATCGAGACCTGGTGGTCCAGGCAGGCCTAAACATAAATCCACAGTACAACGTAAAGATAATCTTGTTAGGTTATTAGCAGTCCCGTTTTAGAGCCCCTTTGACACAGAATTCAAGCAAATACAAATTTAGATAATAGAGTCTTACGATGCCTGTAACCTGACATTATGTTAGTACCTGGAGGCCCATATGGGCCCGGTGGGCCCGGGGGTCCCAGACCTCCATAATCGCCTGAAAAACCTGGAACACCTGGACGACCTGATGGGCCACGAGGTCCAGGGAAGCCTGTAGAGACGCGAACATAAAAGAGCTCAAACCAACACGTGCATTCAAGCACAATATTCAAAGTACTTGAGCATTGGTGTAACATTAAGATCTGGCTCATATTGTTTTAATGGCTGATGGAGAAAATGAGAATGACTGGAAACTGGAGCAGTTATTCACTGCCATTGAATGACACTTTATGTGCATGTATATCTAAATGTAAGTTAGCTTTATAGTGAGAGCAAATGATCTTGGTTACTCCCACAATGTTCTTTCACTTTATTATTTATGTATGTATTCTCTCTGGTGATAGACAACTGTCTCACATGTCAGGATGGGGTGCAAGTTATTTTTATTCTTTTAAATCTAACTCGAGGCTAGCATTCCTAAATTCAAAGTTAAACAGCATTCCTCTATTTTCAAAATATTGCTGCAGTACATAGGTTTTCTTTCTAAGTCTTCACTGGAAATCACCTGGTCCTCCTTGTCTTCCTGGTTCACCGACCATGCCTCGTTGTCCAGGCTGACCTGACCTTCCCTGGGGTCCTGGGTCCCCTGGAGCTCCTGGACTCCCTCTGGGTACTAGAGGGAATTATTTGTGGATATACATTTATTTCCAACTTTCTTTGGAGTCCCTCCTCATCATTTAAGTAATTCCTCATTCGTAAGTCTACTATTCAGTGTGGTATTTCTGAACTCACCACTGGGTCCATCCTCCCCTCGCAATCCTTTGGGTCCAGGTGGACCAGGTTTTCTATAAGACTGTCCTGGCTCACCTGGAACAGATTTGGACAGGTTTTGTCACGTTCAGTCCAACTGAATGACAGAGAAATCCTGAGAGATGTTTGTGAGCTTTATTGTTACATTTGCATTTATTAGAACAATATAGCATATTGTGTTTGATGAATCCAACCAAATTGTAAATGATCCAATCTGCTGTGGATGCACATCCTGTTGTATAAACTTTCTCTCTCTTTTGACTCACCCTTGGCTCCTGGAAATCCTGGTGACCCTGGGACACCCACTTGTCCCCATGGCCCTTGATCCCCCTTTAACAGACATCAACACATTCAAACTATTAAACATCGCTTTTGAGACTGACATACAATTAAACACCTCCTATATATGTATGATATATATATTACATGAGCAGTCTAGAACGAGCCATACACCTAATCCATGCCATTGTCCTCACAAAAGATGACAAAAGTGTCCCGGCACATACTGGCTGTGCATTGCAGAATGTTGAACTTATTTGCTGCTGGCACAACATGTGACAGCCATTTTTCATTCTCTTTGGGTGTCCACTGGACCGACACAGACAAGCTATCTCTAAAGTTATGAAGAAAATACATTATGTGCATTGTGTACCAGATCTCCATCAGATCCAGGATATCCCCTTGGACCAGGGAAACCTTTGATCCCTAGGTACCCATGAGGTCCAGGTATTCCTGCCCTGCCTGGAGCACCAGTGCTGCCTTTAAACCCTGGCAAACCAGGCCATCCATCAGGCCCCGAATCACCTGGCACTCCCCTTGGGCCCTTTGAGCCTGTGGGTGGCAAAACAAATAGCGTAGTCCTGTACTATTAATCACAATCTATAGTAAGTATGTGCAGTTAAGTCCCTGGTAACTAAATATATGATCTTGTTAAGGAACAGTTTCATTGCCTGCAGGTCCTTGTTGTCCAGATTGCCCCTTCCTTCCTGTAAATCCTGATGGGCCTTTTGTTATATTCAAGATCCTTGATGGTCCTCTTAATCCTGGTGGACCACGTACACCTGGATGGACCACAGAGTTGAGATGAAATGCTCATTAACCTAAATAAAATATCATGCTCATTCATCTGTATCTCGTGCTGTAGGTTGTCTGTGTTGTACAACTGTTTTGGAAATCCTTGTCAAGGTCAAGTATCTTATTCATGCTATATATTTCGGTGATATATTCTGAACGGTGGCCTCAAGCCATAATTTAAGGCATGCATATATTCTAAATAGAATTGTATGTGTATTACAACACATCCAAAGGCAAAGAGACATTTTTTTATATTTTGATAACTTCCTGCTTAGAAAATATTTACAATTATCAAAAAAACATTATGCTATGACACCTGGCAAGACTGAGTATAGCTGCCATAGTCTTTGTATGCCTACATAGACCTACCTTTATTACCAGGCTGTCCTGGGTGTCCAGTGTCACCTGGGCGACCATCAAAGCCTCTTTCTCCTTGTTTACCTCTGGGTCCTGCAGGTCCAGGATGACCAGGTAAACCTCTGGCCCCAGCCCTACCTAGGTACCCACTTTGACCTACAGGAATTGAAAGGAAGAGCCTAATTTCAATCAGGAATGACTACTTTACAGACATAAAGCATTGTTGATTAAATGTAGACCATATTTCAGTGAAGACTTTTTTTCTGAGGATTATTCTGGAAATGTAATGCTACTGGTTGGTTTTCAACAAACATTTTACAAGACTTCACATGATTACATTGCAGGCCAGTGGTTCACCTTTCTGTCCTGACCAGCCATCGGTCCCAGGATCTCCTGAGGGACCAGCGGGACCGCTTGGTCCCGCTGGGCCTGGCAAACCGGGAGGGCCAGGGAAACCTTGTGGACCCCTCAGTCCATGACCAGGTGGACCTTTATCTCCCTTAAAACCCTTCTGACCAGAGTAGCCTATGCAACATGATATAGTTCAATGAGAGCAATATATTAAGGACAACTTCATGAATGTAATCTGAAATTAATCCTGACATGTTTAAGGGACATTGATGGACATGAGTGACCTAATTGTGCTTGCCGCTGCTGTGTGCGTACCTGGTACTCCCCTCTGTCCAGGGTTTCCTGGAGGTCCTGCAGGGCCTGGAGATCCAATCAGTTCACACAAAATGCAGGGTTGGCCTGGGGGACCAGTGACTCCAGGGTCACCATTGTCTCCTGGCTCTCCTTTCCAACCAGGTCGTCCAGGTTGGCCTTGTGCACCTGTTATTACAAGGCAGCAATGGTCAACCAATTCCAATGTACAGGAAAGAATGGGAGGTATACTGCAATTTGAGTAAATCTGGTATTTTCTTTAGTGCTATATGCCACATTAGCTGACGCGTACGTTGCTGAGTAGTTTGTTTTTGTTCACTTAAATATTAATGAAACTACTTAAATATTAATGAAACTTACCTTGAAACCCTACGTTTCCAGGAATTCCACGGAGTCCGCTTGCCCCCTGAGCCCCAGGGCGGCCGGGTGGGCCAGTAGCACCTGGCCTGGCAGAGAGGACATCTCCTGGGTCACCCTTCCTGCCTTGAAGTCCTGGTAACCCAAGAAGTCCTGAAGGACCATCCAGGCTAATTCCACTGGGACCAGGGTCGCCCGGATCCCCATTTAAACCTGGAGGACCTTTTACAAATAAGAGAGATCTGTAATTGAAGTGTTCAGCACTCCTAACTGTATACTTAATGATTAACTGACAAATTCCTTGTGGTGTGGATGATTATTTTTATTGACAACATTATAGAGAGTTGTTACCTAGCAGTCCAATCCCCCCAGTTTCCCTGTCATCTCCTTTCATGCCTTTTGGGCCAAGCAGTCCCACAGTACCCGGAGGACCATCTCTTCCTGGCTCACCTGGAATCCCTACAAGCAGCCAAAGTAAACTTGACTTGCAACATGTACCAAAATTGTTTCAGGGGTCATAAATCAGGTTTATTTCATGACATGTGGCTTAGGACAGTAGGTCTAACCAATTATGTCATCAAGTTCAGCAACTTTAGAAAAATGGATATTGTTACAGTGCCTGGATGCAGTGATGATGTTTTTTAAAGATATTACTACCTGTAAAACTTACCCGGTGAGCCTGACTCTCCTTTCGGACCGGATGATCCAATCTCTTCTTCATGACAGCATTCCTCAGTTTCACCTGATGACATAAATACAACATACTGTTTGAGCCCATGACACTGGCTTGTTGTGTGAATCTCTGAATTTAGCCCTGTCTCTGACCTGGAGGGCCTGGTCGTCCAGGAATTCCAGAGGGGCCAGGAAATCCCTGATAACCTTTAGGTCCAGGTTGCCCATGAGAGCCTGGAACACCAGGACCTGGGGGGCCTATAAGGCCTGGAAACCCTTTTGGTCCAGGAAGACCAGGGTAACCTTTGGGACCAGGTAACCCTGTGTACCCAGCACCCTGTAAACACATTGTCTGATACAATAACTGCAAAACCAAGAAAGTGGAATGTTTTTTTTATGTTCCATAAATTACGTATACAGCACTTAAAATATACACTCTCACCGGCGTTCCATGGTCCCCTGCAAGCCCCGGGGTTCCATCCAGTCCTGGCCTACCCGCTGCTCCAGGAGGACCAGAATATCCGAGGACTCCTCGGTTACCCTTGGCACCTTTCAACAACAAAAATAAACTGGAGATATTAGGCTATCAATGTTTAATAACCCGTAATATAGACATAAATAAAACAACTTTCTCTTTGTTTCAAGCTACTGTCATACTGATTGACCTACTGTAGTGTTTGGTGAATATAAACAAATAAATATTGACTTAGAATTCGGCCATCCCCTGTAGAGTTAATTATCCAAGCATTTAAAATGACTATTCTCTTGCTTGTATAAGAATACTGTTTATAGTGCAGGTTCAATGTTAAGAGGTGCTCACCTTTAGCATCTACTACAAAAGAGTGACCTTTTTGACCCTTATGTCCTTTTATACCAGGAATTCCTTGAAAGCCCTGAAAGAAAACAAAGGCAGATGAAAAATTATTTAAAAAGTCACTGCTGCAAATTTGTATACATGTTCAAAATTGCTGTTAACTATTAGTTAGTTAGAGTCCTGCTGTCATTACATGTGGTCCTCTTGGACCCTCGTATCCTTTCAGCCCTGGGTCTCCTTTAAATCCTTGAGCTCCAGGGAACCCTGCTGGTCCTGGATAACCAGTTGGACCAGGTGGGCCTTCTCTTCCCCCAGCAGACCTACAGTCACATTCCCCTGAACAACCTGTAGGACACACAAGATTATAAAAATGTATGACTTTGATGCAGCATATTTGTTTACTGTACAATTATACATGTATATATACATAAGTATAAATCTGTTCCAGTAAATTCCGAGATATTTATAGATTCCAACAAAGGTCAGTAGACACAGAGAGAACAAAAGCTCTGCTTGTGGGATTAAGGAATGGATATGAACAGTCACAGATCACCTTTAATTCCCTTGACCCCTTGGTTTCCAGGAGATCCTTTGGGTCCTACATCACCAGGGTCTCCTGGGTAACCAGACTCACAGTAGAAATCTGTGGATCAACCAGCAACAAATATTGAGCGACATAAATTAAAAAACAAGCAAGTAGTTTTAATGCATGAATAATTAGTGGACTCCTTTCATCAGAAGTAATTGAGAACTCACCTCCACATCCTGACCAGGAATGACACACACACACACACACACACACACACACACACACACACACACACACACACACACACACACACAGAGAAGGTAAGTACACATTCAAATGAACATGCACAAAAAAAATGACAAGCTTACAATCATTCAAATAATGAAATTAAATTTGTGAGATTAACTTTTTAACACATATATGAAACTCCTTTGCGTCTAATATGAAGGAAGTAATAATATACCTGGAGGACCTGGAGTGCCTGTGACACCTTTAGGTCCGAGGAGTCCTTTAGTTCCCTTTAGTCCAGGAAACAGATTTTCAAAGTTAATATACGTCCCTGGCTCTCCCTTGTAGCCCTTCGGACCAAGGGACCCTCGTGGACCAGGCAGACCCAGCTCTACTAGGAAGGTGTGAGAGACAAAATCAAAATTCAAGCAAAGTAGGATCAATACTTTCTATCTGTAGTTCAAATCCTGATCAGAGTGAGTGATATACTCAGAGATATGTAATACAGAAAGTCAGGAGTAACCTGGAAGCTGAAGATTACAAACTCTGACCTGGTATTGTTAACCCTGGTGGGCCTGGAGGTCCATGCATGCCCATGAACCCAGGGTCACCAAGGCGTCCAGGCGTTCCAGGATACCCTCTGTCACCTTTAACACCTGACCCATACAGATATAGAACCATGAAAAAGTAATAAATGCTTGATTACTTTCATACAGTAATTATAGTTATTTACTGATATAACAGGAGAGTTTGAGGATTTTAGCTATCAATTTAATTTCAAGTGGTATTATAAAAAGAGTATTTTATGTGAAAATATGACCGCAGATAACAGTGGAGGGGTGGCTTTATGGTGCAGTAGTGGTTAGAGAAGTTTCTGTACTTCTTACATCTTGATGCTGTTTTTATCTGTTGTGACAGTTCAAGTCCACCATAGCTTTAATCATTTCAACCCTCCAGTGGGTGTGTTTGATACTTACTGAATGGAGTATACTTTAAAGGGGACATATGCTCATGTTCACGTTAATTTTTGTATTTTAGGTTTACATGTTAAAACAAATATATTATTTTTTGTTATACTGCCTGTCTGAATATACTTTTATTCACCCTCAGTGTGCAGACGATCCCTTTTATCCCAGTTTATTTAAGCCCCACTCACCCCAGTTTGCTCTGAAGGGCTTGCAAGAAAAATATTGTACACCATTGCAAAGGCAGTTCTCAAGCCGTGGGTGTAGATATACTGATGGGGGCAGTATGTTCTATATGTATAAGCTGCATGTGAGCCAAATCTGAATTGCTTGTTAAATAAAGTAGTCAGATCTAAGCAGCCCATAAACTTACTTGGTTGTCTCATTTCACAGTTTGTGAGTTGGTAGGCACTCCAGATACCCAGTTGCGTGGGTGTTTTGAATGATATGTTCCTTTTAAACAACTCATTGGACTGTACAACTATTTATAGTGGAGCGCATGTAAAATCTAAAAGCCAATGTTACCACAAAACATTGTTTTGCCAGTCTAAGATTGTAAACTGCTCACCTTTGAATCAAGAATTCATTTAATTATCATATTTCTAATCAAGTTAGTGTAGCTAATGCTGTAGTCTCACCTCTGGCATCACTTCCATTGTGTAAGTTCAACAGACCGGGTAGACCTGGATCTCCTGGGTAACCCTGTTGGATGCAAAGACAGCGATGGAAACTATAGTCATATATGGAAAATGCCAATGATGTGCATAATATGTCTAAAGATGAGAAGAGCAATCAGAAATAGCAGGTCATGTAATTATCCCATTGAGAAACCACCAGAGGGCAGCAGATAACATGTCACAAAGATGCCAGCAACCATCTGTGTGGCAGGTGAGTAGTGATCCATGTCATCAATAACTAAGTCCTTTTAGTTTCCCTTCCAGGAGCACTTTAAATATAATGGTCATTTCTTTTTACAGAGAAGTGGCTTCTGTTTGCAACTGATACAAGCGTTGTTCAAATGGTGATGCACATCCATTTGATATTTGTGTAAAGCCCACCTTTGGTCCATTTCTTCCAATGAGACCTGGATATCCTTTCTCTCCACGCAAACCCTGAAAAAATATAAATGTATTGAGCCTCAAAATTGGCCTATGTATAGTAACATACAGGAAGGCTAAGTCCTCATATCACAGATGTACCTCAGGTCCTGGTGGTCCATCTTTCCCAGGAAATCCTGGAAGACCCTTGAGATGGAAACAATGGGGTGAATACCGTATGTCTGTCTAAAAGCATGTTGCAGTCTGAGTTAAGTCACCCACCCTAACTCCAGGAAAACCAAGGATTCCTTGCTCTCCTTTTAGGGCTTGAATGTATATGTCTCCTCTACCACCCTGATAAGGAAGAAAAGGCAAATAAAACACTGTTCTCTTTGTCACAGGCCCACCTGTATGCTTGCTTACATACAGAATGAAACTCACGCTTATGCCCTTTGGTCCACATTGTCCAGGAAGACCTGTGTCTCCCTGAGAAGCAAGAAAGACAATCAAGAAAAATAAAACATATTTGTCTTTATACAGGCCAATGCAGTAGTTCATAATAAGCAGTCTTATATAACTATAAATGAGAGCTTTGCCTTCACCTTGTTGCCTTTGGGTGGAAGGAAGTCTGGAGGAAATTCTATGACTTCTTCTGGTCCTTGTGGGCCAGGTTGCCCTTGCTCACCCTGCAATATGAAATTAAGTGAGTGAAGATGTTTGCTAGATCGGATAAAAGCACGCTTATAAACTTTCACACAGACACACAGCGCAAAAACCTCAGTGCATGACTGTCAAAGCCCAAAGTGGTTTCTTACATCGTCACCTTTAGCTCCTGCCAGTGATCCTCCAGGGTCGCCCTAAACAACAACCACAAGATTAGTATGGTTTTATGTGTGTGTGTGTGTGTGTGTGTGTGTGTGTGTGTGTGTGTGTGTGTGTGTGTGTGTGTGTGTGTGTGTGTGTGTGTGTGTGTGTGTGTGCACGCAAAGATACTGTACTGGCAAAGATTTTGAAACAGCTGACTCACTGGTAGTCCTCTCACACCTTTAAGTCCTTCCAAGCCCTAAATGGGATCACACATCCATGTTAACATATAAAGATGCAGCATTTCTTCTTGTAATGTAGATGAATAATAATGGGCCAATATCTTGCTGCAAACTGTGCATGTACAGTTATATAATAGTCTTAATTAAAACCTATATAAATAGAGCTATACACAAAAAAATGACTTTTGCACCTCAATTCCAAGAAGGCCGGGAGAGCCCAAGTGGCCTTTAGGCCCAATGACTCCTTGTCTTCCCTGATAATAAAAAAAAAAAACACCATGTTCAAGAAAGTAAACGGGAAATTGAGTCGACTTAACGGTGTATGATTGAAAATATTCAGTCCTTGCTTCATCTATTTGCAGAATATTACTGAGGAATACTGCTTTACTGTCAGAATAAGTAAAGAAAACTTACAGGTACCCCATGCGGTCCATCTCGACCATGATCCCCCTGTAAAATGAAATGAAGCAAAACGAGAATGTTTACAGACGCTGTAAAATGCAAATATGTATGAAGCTACTCAAACAGAAATGGGGCTTGACATTGGTGAAGCCCAGTCCATTATCATCTGAGGCTCTCCAGACTGGAGGAACTTACCTGAAGCCCTGGAAGCGTAGCACCATACAAAGGTTCTCCTTTAAATCCTTTTGGTCCTCGTAATCCCTGATGAGAAGACACAATACATGTTTACATTAGACACATTATAAATAGCATAACATTGTTAAAAGAGCAGATTTATACATAATTTTCAACAAAACAGTTGTCCAAATGAAAGTTACTAGACAAAGTGGCAAAACCTTGACTGATGTTCAATGATAATGTTGAACATCTAGTACCGATGTTTATTATTCAGTTGATTGTTCCTACAATATCTGCATGTTGCATCTGCTGTATTAGGCAACGAGAGATTTTTAGGGAAATATCAACTGCTGGTTGGAGAATGGCCACAACAGGCCTCAGGTATATGTGTCCAACCATCACACAGACCTCCACAAACTTAATTATCTTTGTGTTGTTTTAATGTCACACTACTTCCCAGTTTGCCTAAATCTGGACATAAATATTGTACTGCAGAACTACTATAAAATTATGAATCCCATGAGCTTTAATTTGCTGCATACATTTTGTCAAAAGGCTAGAAAGGGATATTTGACAGTCACTACTTGCTGAGTAACGGCTAACAGAAACATCAGAGCCGGAGCTCTACTCACCGGCGGCCCATGGAGACCATCCAAACCAGGAATACCAAAGGGTCCTGGTCGACCCCATGTGCCATTACAGCCATCCAACCCTCGCAAACCAGGCTCACCACCTGCTCCAGGGTGGCCCTGAAGAATTTAGTACAGTTATTGTTGTGACGTATTATTGCGATGTATTAAAGGCTACAATTATGACCTCTCTGACTATAGTTGAGAATGATAAAGAAAGCATGCCTTACAGCATTCATGGCTTCAGGCCTATAGTTTAACTTTAATATGCCATAATTATATGCCGGTTATTGTGAACAACTTGAGTTACTATAAAACACAAACACTTGAGTAGTGAAGAGGCAGCTGCATTAGGCACAAAGTAAAACCAGGCACATCTACGATGAGCCATAATGTGGCCACTAGAGGGCACACCAGACACAAGTGTCAAATCACTGCACCATTTTCTGTGTATTCTCCAACATTGTATCATAAATGTATGAACTCGGCAGTTACACAGTTTGGAATACCGCATGACATTAACAATTTAAAAAGTGTCTGATATCAATATATCAAGGATATATTCTAAATTCCGTGTGGGAGAAAACTCCACATTGAGTTGTGCAGGGTTTGGGAAGTTAGTGCAACTTTCCAGAGGTTTACACACCTCTACGGGATTATTATTGTCGTTTTGAGCTGTATGTGTCTTTTTCTGATTAGATAGATGACATTTTCAACAACATTGATTTACTTACTGGTGAGCCATCATTACCAGGAAAACCAGGAACACCAGTCTTGCCCTGAAATGTAAACAAAAAAACATTACTTACATGGCTATATTACCTTAAACACTCCCAACCCCACCCTTGCTTTTTTCTTTATCACTGACATATTTACATATACACAATGTTTTCATATGTTTAATAATGTAGACTCATTGTGATTATTAGCAATACACTTCTGTGCAGTATCTGTCTGTTTCTATCTTAAAACACACACACACACACACACACACACACACACACACACACACACACACACACACACACACAACATGAACATGAACACTAACGCGGTCGCCTTTGGGCCCCTCTGGCCCATGTGATCCTTCTGCTCCCCTTCTGCCATTCTCTCCTAGTGACCCTTCACGTCCCCGGGGTCCCATTGATCCCTGTGATCCTTGTTGGCCTGGCTTCCCTGGAGCTCCCTACAAAGAGAAAAGTCATGTATATAAAACTTGTTGTTTTGAGTGACATTTTTCGGACTAAGATTATTATTTTTCTCAAGGACTAATGAGTTATCTGTGGATTTTATTCACCTCTCTGTCTGAAACCAAGGATTTAGGATTGTCATTTACAACTTCATTTAATTATTTTTTGCTGCTAGTCTTCATAATTCATAATTGTGATATGAAACATTTAAGGTGACTATTTCCGGTAGTTGAATATCTTTCTAATGAGAAAAATCCACTGCAATTCCAAATATCAGCTTTACTATTGTGAGATTAATTAAGGATAGCTTGCCAATACATGAGAAGAAAAAGTAAATTCATACCCGTGCACCTTTGGCAGGAAGACACTGACATACAGTGCAGTCTCTTCCTTGACATGGGCCTTCAATCTCCCCCTGAAACAACAAACAGACACAAATCATGAACCTGTGAGCGTCTGATCATTACTGCATTCAAGAAAAAGAGACTGGCTGAGGCTGCGTGTGTTTCTAAGCAGAGCAGAAGACAGTAAGGGGTCAGAGCAGACATCAGATAAGGTTGTTTTTTGGGCATTTCTGACATTCCAGAATACTTTACACCTTTGAGAATAAGCCTTGAGAATTAACACATTTCCCTGTGGAGACTGGACAGTCCTGATTAGAAAGCTTTAAACAAATCAATGGTCTCACATAAACATGGGTAAATAATGAGCTCACTGACCTTGATGAGAAAGGAAGCTCATACAGTGCTTCACGACTCTCACAATGCACTGACATCTTGCTAAAAATTTTGTCCACACCTCCAGATGCCAAGTATTCCCACCACTGTTTGTGTATGTGTGTGTGTGTGTGTGTGTGTGTGTGTGTGTGTGTGTGTGTGTGTGTGTGTGTGTGCGTGTGTGCGCGTGTGCACGTGTGCGTGTGTGCGTGTGTGTGTGTGTGTGTGTGTGTGTGTGTGTAAGGGGAGTTTTACAGTGCCTGTATCACAAACATTTAGTAATGTTTTCTCAAAGCTTACCAAATATTTGGATGAGTTTATGCTGGTGAAATTTAGTAATTTAGAAAGTGGGACATCTGCTGTCCCACTTTCTCTTTTAGTCTAAACATTCATGGGTATCTCATACATCAGTCCCAAAAAAACATACAACAGTTGGCTAAGTCTTGGACAGGCCGTTGGGATTCAGTGCATTAGCCAAATTTGGAACACAGAGTGAAAAGTAAAAACACTGGTATGTCTCCACTGCCACATGGCATAGCAGTGAAACAACAAAGCGTTAAGCTACGTCCAGACCAGCTTCCAACTAGCTAATATGTTGAAAAGTGCACGTTAATGTCACCTTGTTATCATTAGCATTTCGAAACACGTGATACAACAGAATGTGAAGTAAAAAAAAATCAAGCACATAATTTAAAGTTTAACGTTTAAAGTGAAACTATTTTCTCCTCAATTTGCCGTCATACTGCTCAATTCACCGTTTGTATATGCTGTCGATTTAGGTAACGTTAGCTATCTATGTATGTACCCACCATTGCAAAGGATGTGCGCATGCGTTGTTGTTTACCCATGCTTGGAGCACTTGATAGCAACGTCTCAGCCAATCCAGTCATAACACAATTTTAGAGCTATTATATCCAGACACTGACCTTAAACTGTAGACTATTGCAGACAGAGTCAACCGATGGTGTGCATTTATGCATCATTATATTAATGTCAAGGTTACTAAGTGTGATAACAGCACACCTGTGGCCAGCAGGTGGGGGGGGGGGACTTTGCGTTTGCTATCTGGGGATATGTGTTTCCAACTAATGCATGCATCTGCATCTAGAGAATGTTTGTTGAATCCAATGTAAATATGAACATGAGTATATATTAATATTATATAATTGTTTTTTACGAAGTGCTTCACATAAAATAAAACATTACTGATTATTCTTCCCTTAAATAGGTTTGTTTGTTGTTTCAAAGAATTTTACCCTGATATATAATTAACGGAAGCTTTTTCATTCTAAAAATGTGTCCTTGCTCTCTGGTGGAAAACTATGACATAATGACACTGTCTTTAGATCTCCATTATTTTGGACATTCCTATACTGTGATTTTTAGTTACTTACAAGCTTACAATACATATGTATATATGTACACATCTGTATATACACTGCATACCAGTGACATGAAATTCAGTGAGAGCATCAGGCTCAGGATAATCTTTGCATTGTGTTGATGGTTTGTTGTTTTAGACAGGCCTCAACTACATTCCTGGCTACCGCAGTAGCAGCAGCAGTGTTTACAAAAATTAAGTTGTAATTCAACTTTACATGATGTATTTCTATGCACTTCAGTCCAATAGAACTTCCTCACAAAGTTATCTCAACAAAAACTAATCTTTTTTCACATTATGTTTATGCCAGGGCTATTTTACAGCTTAGCAAGTGCATATGTTTCAGCCAGTGTACTGTATTGTATCTCTTGGGGTGCTAGTTCACTAGATAATTTAAACATAGTCTTGAAATATTTTCGAGGAAAAGGTGCTCCTCTTCATTGGTCTTCTTGTTCAGCGCATATGTTCCTCCATTTCGAATTACAGTCTGCTCTGTCTAACAATGTGTCGGATGTCTGAGTTTGAGTGGAATGCACATGTTAAATAGTACAGCATGATAAGATTTTATTTGTCGCATATTGTTGCAATCAAACTTTATTGAAATTGTTAACTGAAATTAGATTTAAAGGTCATAGTAGTGATATTATAAATCTAAATGTGTGTGTAATGAAGACTTATAAAGGAATGTCTTACTGCATTGAGCTGCTGCACAAGGACGACCAGGACAAGGATCCACCTGTGAATGTAACAGATTAATGGAGTCTCATTTAACCTTATTTAAATCTGAAAAAGAAAAAAGTCCACTTGATGAATTGTTGCACAATAGCCTATAATGTGCTGCTCGTGTGGGCAGAAGGACTAAAACTCCGCCCTTAGAGACGGAAAGCAAAAACTCAAATGCAAACTCATCACACTGCAGAGGACACCACAGAGTGCAAGTGTGTGCCTGTGTGTGTGTGTGTGTGTGTGTGTGTGTGTGTGTGTGTGTGTGTGTGTGTGTGTGTGTGTGTGTGTGTGTGTGTGTGTGTGTGTCGGGGGGGGGGGGGGGGGGGGGGGGGTCAGTGTAGTGTAGGTCAGTTTTTTATACAGCGTCTTCAAATTATGTGCAAGATGTGTTGAATATCTGAGTAAACAAGCAAAAAGTGTGTACAAAGGTTTACAAAGTAGGGGACAGCCAAAAATGTAAACCTGCTCCCGGGCAGGCTAACTGAAATTCACTGGATAAGCTGGCCACTCCCACCGGACAAAAAAGGCAGCTCACTTCCCTCATTGATGAAGGAGCGATATTAGTTATATTAGTTTTATTGGGAGAGAGTTCTTTGAGATCGCCAAGATCCGTTCTCACATCATCATGACTTCCTGTACGCGGCGCTATAGATTCTGCCTTCAGGAATCATTTATTTACGAGAGCGTCTCGAGCCTGCGGACACTGATCACTACAGGCACATCCGATCGCTTAAGTTTATTTAGCGCTTAAGAAACTTATGGATGTGTTGAAAGCTCTCAGAATTATATGACAGTGTTATTAGTACACCATACATATCATTATTGTAGAACATGATTAAGGTGGACTCATGATAAGAATACAGAGAATCACACACAATTTCTTTTCACTGCTTCAATTGATTGAATTTCTGATTATGAATAATACATATTACTGATCCGCCCATACACATATTCAAACTCCTAGTTATATAGAAATATACACATGCATGTATATACATTATAGTACATGATTCATACGCGCATACAGTACATATATCCTCCATAAGTATATATTTATTCCGTAAATATAATCTGATTGATCTGGGTGATGAAGCACTTAAAATTTGCGGATACATTTTCCCAACACTGACACATTTAACTTGTCTGATATAGTTGCGGCGCTTATGTCTCGCAGCGGGGCGGAGTTAAGTTGCGTTCACGGCAACAATGTTACAAAAACGTTGGAATATTCACAACGCGTTTGCTGTGAATGATTAAGGTATTGACTTCCTCATATGTCTTCATGATCATCTCCTGCTTCTCATCGGAGAAATAAAAAGAGGTTCCTCTGAGTTTATTTGCTATTGTACTGTTAGAACATCGTGGTGTCAGTGCTCGATTATTATCCCTTCTGAAGAGGAAACGGTGCGCGCGCATTTATCCAGAGGATTGACGTATCTGGCTAGAATTAACGAGGACCGTTTTCAGCGCGGATCAGCCGTGAAGAAACCCAGATAGCCTGATGTCAATCATCTCGCTAATTTAAGATGGAGATTAGGACATTTGCCTGACTTTGTTTAGCCAGGTTCGAAAAATAGGGGCCCAGGTTTGTATACATGTTTATAGGTATGGGTACTGTTTCAGATAACAAAAAAAGACAATATGCATGTAACATTGCTCTTATTGCTAATAATTCTTATACATTTTGTTGAGAGTAACATTTCTCTTATTGCTAATAATTCATATTAATATTGTTGCAGTGAGACTCACCTGAGAGGGCGCAGGGTTACAACTGTAACTGAGGATCCCATCTCTCATCGCATTGATAAACAGGTGAGTATTTGCCTCAGTGCTGCCCCCTGTGGTGGATAAAAGGAATCATGAAAACACCAAAGACACCTGTGAGCGTTGGGAGAGTTAATATGATGTAACGGTTAAGTATAACTTCCTGTGAGGTAAAATGTAAGTCCATGCAAATTATTCTAAAATCTAAATATTCTACTGATAAATAAATAGTTGGTGTCGTCCCACCCAGGTTATATCCTTTAGGCATAAAAGTTAACACCCATGCAATCAGTGGTCTCTATAGGTAACAGTCCCATCGTGCACATAAAACAACATTCACTACTCACCAAATTCAGAAGCTCAAATTAATCTTCATGAGTGCTTCAGTGCATCGTAGGCAGGGTGAGCTCCGACAAAATTCAAGCTAATCTCCTGCCTCCGTATCAGTGAAAACCAAACAGAGTAACTGCCACTGTTTCTACGTTTTGGGGATGAGACGATGAGAAGTATGATGACTGGGGTGGACCGCATCAGTGAGCTCAGACCACCCCCCTCCTCAGGACCAAGCTAAACAAGTTCTCTGGGCTGTCCTGTCTATCAAGGCACTTTAACCTAGACGGAGAACTTCAATTCAACTGAAGCCATGATCTAACATCACCCACAGTACAGCAGGGAATGGGTGTTCTGTGAAGGGTTTAGTTACTGAGAAAGGACGCTGAAAGAGAGATTCAACACCACTGCTCCGTCTGCGGTAACCGGAGCAAAAACAGAGCCATGGGAAGGCCAATGTTGGGAGTTCCTCTTATCCTGTTTGCTGTGATGCTGATGGGCACTGGGGCCAAAAATGTAAGATGTTTTTTTTTTGACTGACACAACATCGTAGAGAGATCTGCTTTGATTTAGCTAACAGCACAGACTCCTATCTGGATAGGTATCGAAATGCAAACACTGAATTGTACTGTTTTATTTCAGTAGTGCTTTTATTTCATGCTGTACACACTGGGGACGCAGTCTTACTTCAGTGAACTTTTATCAGTGAGCTTTGTTCAAGAACAAATGAGAAGTATCTTTACCACTCCTAACTGTTTCAACTTGTTATTGCTTTTTAGAATAATGCTGATTAGTATTACTTTACCTTTTTCTTTCTGAAGCTCTCCGAGGTCCCACACAAAACAAATCACTAAATCTCTGTTTGTAGGAGAACAGCATCATTCTGTGACAGCGTGTTCCTTGTGTGTTTCCTGTTGTGTACAATGTGAGCCCTATTCCACACAGCCTTAACTTCCATATACAAGGCTGGGATCTGTTTGTAACTGTAATGTCTGTGCTTAACTTCAAACATCTCTTACCCTGAAGAGATGTCGTTTTTTCTGCGGTCTGTTTGTGCATTTACTTCATTGTGTACAGTATTCCCTTCACTGCGCTATGTTGGTGGGCCTTTTTATGGAAGGTCATAGAAAAAAGGACAGGATATGGGAGTGGGAAAACAGGCCTCCAGCACTAGAAAAGTTAGCAGAGACATTTATTCCCCTGTATCTTATTACTATAGCTCCACATTTTTTGTCCATTAGCTTCACTGAACCTTTTCCTCTTCTGATAAGCAGAAATGTTTACGGCCTTTAAATTCCTCTGTAAGGAGGTCTAAGCCTTTAACAGTGGAGCATTATGAACGTTTTGGCAAATTGCCTCCATGAATCCTTCACAAATCCTGCCAAAGTAAACTCTTCAATGTGCAAAATAACAAATAACAAATTCTCAATATACACAATGTTTGTGAACGTTACAGTTGATTGTGCAACACTTTGGACCACTCCGACCAGCAGGCAGCCTTGAGGTACTGTACCATTGTGTTTACAAAGCTGTGGGGTGGACCTTCCTGAGGGATACAAAGCCATTAATATGGCAATATAGTCAATGGTTGATATAAATTAAATTGGTTTTTCAGTGAAGCATGGTTTTTCTTCCAAAAAGGGGGCGTGACCGTAAACATTTGGGAACCACTGCTTTCTATATGGATGTCAAATCAAATGAATTGGTAATCTACGCAATACTGAACACTGTTACAATTTTTTTTTTTTAGTGTGTGTGCAATGGAAAATCAAGGTGCCACTGTGAAGGAGTGAAAGGCAGCAGGGGTGAGTGATCATCTATTGTGTAACACACTCATAAAATGCATCAATGCTGCAGGTTTACTATTATTAGGTGTGACTATATTGAGAATCTTTTTATTGTGTACTTCCTACTGACATGGTTTTGATGTAAAAAAATTATCGTTAAACCTGAACAAAACAAAGTTTATGATATTTGGAAATCGTCAAATTAAGCAAGATGTGAGTTTGGAAATTGAAAACATAACAATTGAAAGAGTTCACGAAATTAAGTTTCTGGGGGTTTTAATTGATCATAAGCTCTGCTGGAAACCTCATATTAAATATTTGTGCTCCAAAGTATCCAGAAGCATTGGAATACTGGGAAAAACCAAACACTTTTTAGATCAGAAATCACTCAAAATTCTTTATTATGCACTTATTGATCCGTATCTGTCCTACTGTGCTGAGGTATGGGGAAATGCATACAAAAGCACTATACAAAAGATTTGCACCATTACAAAAAAAGGGTCCATAAGGATGATTCATCATGCTGGCTACCTTGACCATACTAATTCCCCGTTTTTAAAATCTGGTATTTTAAAGTTAAGGACCTCGTTGATTTTAAAATTGGTCAAATTATGTTTAAAGCCTTTAACAACGTGTTACCAGGCAACATTCAATTGATGTTCATGTTAAGAGAGGGAACATACAATTTAAGAGGGAATTTTAACTTTAAACAGCCAACCATCCACACAAATCTGAAAAGTATGTGCATCTCTGTTTATGGTGTGAAACTGTGGAACAAATTAGACGAGGACAAACAAATGTGCATTAACTTGGGACAATTCAAACATAAGTTCAGGCAGTCTCTCTTGGTCGGATATCGGGAACTGGGACTGGTAATTTTTTATTTTTTATTGGCATTGTATGTTTTTTAAGTAGGGCTCTATTTTATTTTATTACATATTAAAGATTAAATGTTTTAAATGTTAAGATTTATTATTATTATTACTTCTTTTTTTTTCTTTCTCTTTTTTTCTTTCTCTTTCTAATTTTTTGTGTGTTATTATATGATAAGTTAAGGGGGGGCTGAACTTGATAAGCCTTGCTTCTTTCAGCCCCTTCTTGAACTTGCACAACATTTCTTTTATTTTGTATTACTTGGTGTGCTGTCTGTTTTGTGCTTGTTTGAGAGAAATAAAAATTCAATTCAATTAAAAAAAGACATGGCAAAATATCTTCTGTGAAAAAGGCCTATTGTATTTGTTAATACTTAGATACTATGATTGATTTGTTATCTCTAAAGCAGATCTCACTGATTTTGAAAAGCTTTCAAGACAGAGCTGGCACCAGGGGCACAGTGTGCCTGTCAAGCCTCTCATATGCATTGCACACTGTACTGCACTTTGTTATCAAAACGCTTCAGGTGCAGCTGCCCAGTGCTACACCGGTCAGATCAGGAGGGTATTTTTCGTACCTGGTTTACTGAGTTAGCCGGATCATTTTCAGGATAAGATGACGTAGGTCAGGCTTTTCGGTTCTTCGAAGCAAGTTTAGATAAATCACCATAGCAACACATCGAAATCCCTTAACCTGCTCCACAGCAGGTTTTAGTGAAATTCACTGGATAAGTTGGCCACTCCCACCGGACAAAAAAGGCAGCTCACTTCCTCGTTGATGAAGGAGCGATATTAGTTATATTAGTTTTATAGGGGAGAGAGTTCTTTGAGATCGCCAAGATCCGGTCTCACATCCTCATGACTTCCTGTACGCGCGCTATAGATTCTGCCGAGACCTCCTCGAGTCGTACATTAAACACCACAGCGCAGCAGAGCATCGCCCGTCTCACATACTGTATGCAGACTGGATCACATACTGTATGCAGACTGGATCACAGCCTTGAGCTTTTTGGCGACTGGTACATGTTTGTACAGTGTCTGCGATGTAGAGAACATCGGGAAAGCCGCTGCATGGCGTGCTGTTCGTAACGTTTATTTAGCGCTTAAGAAACTTATGGATGTGTTAAAGTACTCATAATTACATGACAGTGTTATTAGTACACCATACATATCTTATTGTAGAACATGATTACGGTACTGATCCGCCCATACACATATTCAAACTCCTAGTTATATGGTAATCTACACATACATGTACATACACATATATGATACATACGCATGCGCATACAGTACATATATCCTCATAAGTATATATTCATTTGTATACTGCCACCAGATACATTTAAATAAATATAATCTGATTGATTTGGGTGATGAGTCGTGATCATCTCCTGCTTCTCCACGGAGAAAAGAGACGCTCTTTCTCAGAGTTTATTTAAAATTGTAGCGTTTGATGATCATCGAATCTGTGTTCGACTCCTCCCCCTTCTGAAGAGGAGCGTGCACGCGCATTTATCCAGATGAATGACGTCTGGTTCGAATGAAACGAGACCGTTTGAGGGCGGGTCATCCTTTGAAGAACCGGGAAAGCCTGATGTCAATCATCTCGCTAATTTAAGATGGATAATAGGACATTTGATCGATTTAGCTGAACCACGTACAAAAAATACCCCCCAGTGCAAAGTCTTGATAGATCATAGTTTGAAAAAGCATGACAAGAGTTTAGCTTTGTCAACAATCTTTTTAATTATGTTTAGCCTTTTCAAGAGAGACCATCTGTTTCTTTTTAATTCGACTTACAGTGAGATACAGAGAGAACAGACCACATGAAGCCTCTTGAGCCAATGCAGCTCTACCTCAGTGATGGTCTGCACAAAATCCTTTGACTGTAAAATCTGTATATTGTAAATTCATGGCAAAGACAATACCAAATTTAAATGTGTCTTTCTTCACGTGTCCAGCTAAACAAATTGTGCACTGCAAGGCTTTACAATTTAAGTAATATGTAATAATTTATAAAATTAGTTCAACTGGGATTGTTTTCATTTTCACTTTGTTCAAAATCACTGTCAAACGGGATCACCCACAACGTTTTTAACAGATCTTTTAATACAGGAAGAACAATTCCAACTATATTATTTGTACATTTTGAAATTTAGGAGTAAAAAAGCTTATATTTTCAACCATGCACAGCTGAAAAACACAGAAAATTGTGATTTCTCTCTCTCTCTCTCTCTCTCTCTCTCTCTCTCTCTCTCTCTCTCTCTCTCTCTCTCACATATATTCACAGGGAGACAAAGGTTTTCCAGGAGTTGCAGGTCCCCGAGGGCTAGAGGGCCCGTTCTGGATCAGATGGTCATCCTGGGCCTTCAGGACCAAAGGTAGAACTTCAGCCTGGCTCTTGTAGCTCCTTCTGTATATTCTGTATATCTTCCAATCCAATGCATTTGTCAGAGGGCAACCTTGACTCAAATTGCATATCGACTGTGTTGAATTACACTTTCTCCTTGTTTATCCAGACATTACTTTTAGTTGTAATTGTACTACATCTCACCAGATCACTCAAATGAATAATAGGTTTCTGTCTTTGACAGGGCAGCACTGGGCCTGATGGACTGGAGGGGCCAAAAGGCGATCCGGTAAGATAACTGTGTTATCCAAGCTTGTGTCTTTTAGGGTTTATATTTGATCTGGTCTCAGTGTGTGAATATTGAGTGATGTTTATTTTTTATTTTGTATGTGTGTCTAATATGTATGTCAGGGTTCCCACCATCATGGAGAACCTGCAAAAGTCATGGCAAAGTTTTAAAATTGTGTCCATAAAAATGTGTGGGAACCCTGGTATGTGTACAGACAAAGTGCAATAGTGGCAGACAAGATATCCACTCTGCAGCTCCTGTGTGCCTTTTATAACGTATACTGGTTGTGTTGCTGTCATTACAGGGACCAGAGGGCAAAGAAGGATTTGCTGGGTCTCATGGTTTACCGGTGAGGTATCTTACTCTCTCATACATCTGTTTCACTCTGTTCATCATCAGATTTATGTATCGCGTGAGTACATGTTCCTGCATATGTTAATACATACTTGTTACTTTTTTTTAAACTTCTGCTGATTACGCTCTTACAGGGTATCCCAGGTGTACAAGGGCCTCCAGGACTCACAGGGGCCACTGGCTGCAATGGAACTGATGTGAGAACATATTTCAAATGGTAGCATGTCTTCCGTGTGATAGCTTTAGCTCATTTATCAGATGCTTGCATAGCGGAGCTTTGAGGAGAGGGCTTTTCAATAACGCTTTTCCTATTCTTACACACACATGAACCCCTTTTTGCATACTTTGAACACATTACACTTTTAGGGAGAAGAGGGACCTCCTGGGTTTCCCGGCGTCAATGGCATTGATGGAAGTGCAGTAAGTTACTTATGTTATGATTAAATTATGTTGTAATCAGATACAGTGTTTTGATTTGCTACTCCTCTTAACAACTTCAGTCTTCTTTTTAGTGCTGTACTTAAAGTGAACCATCAAGGAATTTGTGAACTGTTTGAAATTTCCCTCAGCTATGTCTTTACTTTACAGGGTCCACCTGGTCTGCCTGGACCTAAGGTAATAAAATGTATGCTGTGCCACCCACGGTCAGCTGTTTAGTATTTTTTGTATTTGGGAAGAGTGGAACTGCAGAATCCCAAACTCCCAGAGCTAATTTTGTCCCTCGTCCATGTGAGACCAATAACTTGTTCAAAGCTTTTTCTTTGTTTTGTTCCTTCTATCAAGTCCATCCTTCCACTTATATTTACAACAAGAGATGTGTTCATTCTCAAATCAAATTTTCAGGATTAGTCCTATTCATGTAGTGATAGAGTATACATTATAGACCTGCTACATCAGAAAGTAAGTGTTCTTGTGAGCATTATGATCCATAAATAAGCTACAATTGTACAGTATATGTTGAATTTGATTTTGCACTATGAACTGGATCAAATGCACTTTAATTTCACCTATGGCATCACAAATAGTACTATAACGTAACTACTGTTGTGCTCCTGGCAAGTCCTGGCAAAATAAACCCTTCTGGGAAGAAAGTGTTCACAGACAGCTTTATGACAGTCTGCATGGTGAGACACAGTCAACTCCAAATGAGAGTCAGTATTGAGATGTTCACTAGAAGTCAAAGCCCATGTCAAATAGGCTGCCAATTGTAGTTCTATCAGCACTAGTTGCTGAATTGATGAATGAACACATGCATGCATGTCAAGTGTCCAGATACATAAAGAGGAGTGAGGCATCCTGCAGAGCCCAGCATGCGACTATGAAGAATTATTACATTTTCCACGCAGTATTACTACACACCTGTAATCATTAAGTATTGTAACACTAAATTCCGGAGTTTTAACAACAAAACTGACTTCCTTTATTTCACAGGGTGAATCTCGGGCATCAGTGAATGCAATACCTGGGCCACCTGGGCCACCAGGGAGGGACGGAGCGCCGGTAACTATTTTAAATTACATTAACATTAATGGAGTTCTGTTTTTATAATATTTTCCATCACAGTTAATGACATTTTCCACAAATTAGAGATACAAAAAAACGTACTAGATTTTATTTTATTTCTTCTATATTCATGTGTATTTCAGGGAAATCCAGGTTTCATTGGAGAGCATGGACTACCAGGGGACACTGGACCAAGGGGCTCTGCTGTGAGTACAGTTTTTTTGGGTTGCCAGAGTACATCTGGCATCTGGAAAATGTATTATATGATGCTTGGCATAACAACATTCTTTATGAACAGGGGGTTCCTGGTCGTTCTGGATCTCCAGGATCAAAGGTAATGCTAAAAATTAATGAATACTTTAGATATGTATGTTCGTGTTTGACACCTTATACCCATGATAATGAATGTGAGTATTTATTGGGTGTCGCAAAGGAAAACCGCAGCAGTTTTTTGTTTTGTCTTCAATTATCATAGAAAGCAGTGTTCACAGCAGTGTTCACAAAACATTTCATATCTGTTTTAGTGATTACGGCTGTTTGGCCACAGTGGCAGGGGAGTATTTTGGAATGCAGTGTGAACAATGTGATATGACTCTTTTCACACAGTGAACCAAGCGGAGGGAAATGTTTGAGTTTCTGAGATAGACTGTGAGAACAGGTTATTTATATAAACAAGTTACAAGTGTTTTCCTATCCTTCAGGGTCAAGAAGGCACAGGTGGTATCCCAGGACCTCGTGGACCACAGGTAATTACATTTTTAGAAACACTGTTACAGTATCAAGGGTTCATTCACTTAAAGAGGAGACTTATTTACCTCTGACCATTTCAATAAAACAATGATAAAATGATCTGTGTGCAAAATGATCTCAATGTGTTTAATAAAGGGGAGACCAGGACCACGAGGCCCACCGGGGCCACAGGGTCGGATCAAGGAGTTTTTCACTGAGAGTCTCGCGTTAAAGGTACAGTGTAAGACTCAAGGTCAAATCAGCAGCATTTATATATTATATATTCCAGGGTGGGGTTTTCCAATATGCTATTGCAGTAACCTTGCACTGTCCTGAATGTGCCTATGAAGTCCATTTGAGACATAGCCAGTGCACTAAGCCTAATGGTGTCACGCTTCATAAGCTGGAACAGTTTCTACATTTTGCAGGGGCTGTGAAAGCAGCAGGCTTTTAAACTCAACCTCCATTTAGTCAAGGTTCTCAATAGCAGCCAGCCGTGAGTGCTAATTTCTCTTTAATGTAAATTGAAGAAGTAAAAGGAGGAAAAGGTACAGATCTAATAGGGAGTCTGCTGACATGGCGACCTGATAGTGGTGGAAGAGAAAAAGCTCCAGTGTGTCCAAAATGGAAAGACTCATTCTCGCAGCAACATCAATGCGCTCAGTAAATTTCATTGTCATGTTTTCATTCTAGTTATTAAAATATCTTGGTCATTCAGGATCAAAATGTTGGACGCACTGATACGTAACTGATGCAACTAATGAATCATAACCTGAGGTTTATGTCTTGTGCAGGGTGTAAAAGGAGGCAAAGGAGACATAGGAATAAAAGGATGCAAGGGTGCACCAGTAAGTTTATAATTTACACGTTTTAAAAATAATGCAATTTTTTATCTTTGATTTTTTTAGATCTCCAAAGATCTGCCCCAATGATGGTTCTCCCATGTTGCTGCTGTGTATTTATCTCTCGGATCCCTGTCCTCCTTTTAATCTGTTCTCAGGGGGACCCAGGTTATGGCTATTACACCAAAGGAGCAAAGGGAGACAGAGGTCTGGAGGGTCCAGAGGTAAGTACATACTATTTATTCCATTCAACCTCACATTTAGACCTCCCTTTCTGATTGAAATATAGTGGTGTCCCAAAACAGAAATGTGCTTTGTTATTCGACTCTTGCACCATATCTTTCTCCCTGAAGATGAGATGATTCACCGCATGTCTTTGCATTGAAGGGCCACCGGCAACACTTTGGGAATAGCTTAAGAAAAAGGATGACCAGCAGAGGGCAGTAATGCAGCATTAAACTCAATGTGATTGCCACATTGCAACACAAGAAAAGGGAAGATAAGAACAAAAATTAAACCAGACCCTTATTTATTGTTCCTCTGTCAGTTAAATATACTAAACCTGGAGGATAGACAGTTGTGTATGGAGGCACTCAGATAACTGCATGTTTTCACCAAGCAGGTGTGGATTTATGGAGCCAAGTGAATGGCTTCGTGAATAATTTAAAGCTCATTTTAGTGTGTGCAGGTGTGAACAAGATTACAAGGTTCTTTTATTGTTATTGTAAAATAGGGTTGCGCAACAAAATGCAGTGTGTAATCTAATTTTGCTACATGAGAAAAACACTATATATATATATATATATATATATATATATATATATATATATATATATATATATATATATATATATATATATATATATATATATATATATAATCTGTGGAGGTTGGAGGATGACTTTAGGAGTCTCAAGATGAAAGAAGCTGCTCTGAAATATAGTGTTACAACAGCTGATACTTTTGTAATGCTTGCCAGATGGCAGCTGGGTGAACAAGCTGTTGCTGAGGTGGGTATTGACTTTTAATATCCTTTGGGCTCTTCGCAGGTTACGTTGCACTCGCATGGCAGCTGGATTCTCACAATGTCACGAGATCACTTGAGAGTCGCGGACACCTCTTAGGTGTTTCAGGTCACCAATATCACCGATGCTCAGTAAATAGGTGCCAATGATGTGCTGAGCTGTTTTAATCACCCGCTGTAGAGCCCTCCTGTTGGGCCATGCACACATCCCATGCCAGTATGTAATGTTTGCAGTCAGGATGCTTCCTCCATTAAAGGTTAACAAGAATTTTGCACAGGAATTTTACCCTCTTAAGTTTCCCGAAGACATACAGCGGTTTATGAGCTTTCTTATGCTGATTCCCAGGAACTTGAACTGTGCACTTGCTCATCTTCAGCTCCATTGATGTATAGGAACTGTGAGTCCTTGCCTCCTTTATTCTAAAATCAATAATCAGCTCCTCGGTCTTGCTGACCTTTAGCAGTAGGTTTTTCTCTGAGCACTCTGCAAGATTATTGATTTCGTTGTTTGTAATCCGACCGATGACAGAAGGGTGCAGCTTGGCCATGCCCTGCAAATATATTGAGATTGTCCCTAAAGCGGCCAACATGGTAAAGCCAGATTTTTCTCTTTTTCATTTAACATGAAGACAACAAGGACATCTCAGTTGCAGATTCAAAACAAGCAAAAATAATAATAAATTATTGTATTTCTTTATTTTGAAAGCTTGGCGCATGCACCTGAATCGAGGCACTGCTTATAAGAGAGGGGCCCCTGCTAATAACATCGCTCCATGTGTAATGACAGAGGGGCAGCCCCTCAATCCAACCCGTTGATTGCTTTCATGACTGCCCTGTGATGCCAACCAAAATGACACTTTTGATAATGAAATGAATTAAAGGATGCCTGAGGCCCTTTGTAAACTATTTCTTTATAGAAAGCAGAATCTGCCAATTCCTCACTGCTGTCCTCAATTGTCCTTCCAGGGAAAGTCAGGGAAGGATGGCGATCCTGGACGATCATCTAGGGTACTGTTCTACAATCATATGAATGTGTATGTATGCAGAGTCATTATGTTATTATGTGGCTTTTGAATACAATATAGTTTTCTTAGGGATGGCCTGGCCCCAGAGGTGATCCAGGATATGCGGGGACACCAGGAGCGACGGTCAGTGATCTGTTAGTGCCAGAAACAAGCTTTTAATGGGTATGCTTTGTATCATCATCCTTTGATTGTATACTCCAATATTTAGGGTGAAAAGGGAGATAGGGGTACCCCTGGTCCACCTGGAGATGTGAGTTTATTCTGATAATTTTCTACTGAGTACACCTGCACTTTATGGTATTTTGAAGCCAGTTTCCAAAGCTTTTTTTTTTTTAATTATTATTAATATTAAGTAAAAGTGTGTTCTACAGCATATTGATGATGATTGATGATTCATCATGATTTCACCACATGCACAGATATTTGGCCCTGTGACTGAGCCACTCAAAGGGTACCGTGGAGATTCTGGTTTTCCAGGCTCACCTGGGCTCCCTGGACGTCAAGGTAGGTGAACATAATGCTGTGTAATAATACGCCTTATTAAGATGATCAGTACAGCGAAGGCTAAAGTCAGTGTCTGCTGAAGCAGTGTCGTGGCTCTAAAAATACATGTTTAGTTTCAGCAGACTTGCATATACAGAAATAACACAAGTTACCATGCTTTGCTCAGGTGTTGAAGGATTCCCTGGACCTGATGGACCTCCAGGTGTGTAGCAAATAGGCTATTATCATCCTATCTTTCTATCTCCCTATCACTCTGCACTATATTTAAAAGGTACAGTAAAACCAGCTATGTCTTTTGGTTTCCCTAAATATGTTGCTTACAGTCTCTCACTTTACAATACACAGGCCATTCATCTGGGATTTATGTGGCAGGCCCTAGTGGTCCCAAAGGGTTTCCGGGCCACAAAGGGGACCCTGGGGAGCCTGGGGATATTTATCCAGGACTCCCAGGTCGAGATGGGGATAATGGGGATCAAGGGCCTGCTGGAGATCAGGGCCCACCTGGACCTCCTGAAGACAGAAGTATGTGTAAATGTTTTCCTTCTTAAACGTGATTTAATCTATTACTTCTACTACCACTGATAATACTACTTCTGGTATTTCTCCCACTTTCAGTAATAACGGGTATTATTTAAATTATGTTGATTAACCTTCCTCATAGAGTCGGCACCGACCCGTTTTAGGTTTTTAAATGCATAAAAGAACCACATAAATGTGTTTATTGCATCAAGGCTTTTTTTACTTTGTCAGGAACCTCTATTTCAATAAAATAAAAATAATTTCACTGAATTATAAAATGCTCTGGTTGAAATTATGACCTTTGTGTTGTTAGGGTCGGTTTCGACCCAGTTATAAAAATAAGATTTGCTTGATTGGTTGTTGTTTGATTGACCTTGCAAATCTATATTTTGTGTTATGACTTGTTCTGCTTTTCATTTTGTGTTTGTATTAAAGTTATATTGCTGAGTTATATTGCCTTTTTCTTGAAGTTGTTACTATAGTTAATAATTTAAAAATGAAAAAATAAATAAAACAAATTTATTTAAGAGATGTGTTCTAATACCCCTCAGTAATAGTCAGGTAACACAACAACCTTTTATTTATTTGTATGATTCTCTTGAGGTTAATTTTACCATTTATTTTTTTGAAATCGAGGGGTATACTGAAAAGGCCCAGAGGCCCACACCAAAAATATTAAAACATACAACAATATTTTGATGTATAAGGAAGCCTAACAAGGTAACCAAGAGATGAGAAACACATTGGATGATAGATAATTGTTTTTAGTGTATTTTACAGCTGATTTAAGACATGGGTCAAAACCGACCCGTTAACATAAGAGATGGTAACAGAAAGCTAACACAAGAGGAAGGTTAACTCAACAAACGTATTGCATCTGTGATAGTACTGTATGTTGTCTGTTAAGTAATGCTTACATTTTTTTAATCTTCTATTCTTAAGGCTTCTACGCTGTGACTGTAAGCTTGGGCAGTTACTCCACAAAAATGTCTACATGGGATCATTTGACATCTTTTCAGAGCTCACCTGCTTTTTCTCTTTTCTGTCATGTCAAGATAAACCGTCTGCAGTTCTTTTTACAGTAATCCACAAAAACATTTCCTTCATTTAATGGAGAAAAAAAAAAGGCTTTGTGTTTAACAAATGAGCCAACATTTATCTGGGACTACATGGGGAACATTTTTCCAATTTGGATTCAAATTTAAACTGTTGCAGTTACGGTGTATTGCTGGCACATTGTTTATCAGTCAGTCATTGATGAGTTTGTCCTTTTGAGTTCTGAATTATCAACAAAAGTGCACCAACGATGAAAAGAAAAAAAACATTTGGAATAAATGTGGCAATTCTGTGACATCATAACTAGTAGACTGATGAGTGCTGTTGATGTTTGCTTATAGCTAACAGGATTACGAAAGGTCTCCCAGGAATGAAGGGAACAAGTGGCATGCCTGGACCAATGGGATATGATGGGCTGTATGGAATAAAAGGTGGGAAACTAAGTATCATTCCAAAATTCATTATTACCATTTCATTTGTTACATGTCTTCTAACTTGCTAATTCCCACTTGTTAATAAGCTCTGCTGACTATTATGTGTAGTTGTGGCTGCATAGCAGTTCATGCAGTTCACTGGAGAGAGTAAAAAAAAAAAAACGTTAAGAAAACATTATATGAATATGAATGGGACTCACTAAAAATATTGCTTTGGTTATTCTTTGTTCAGGAGTGAAGGGGGAGACCTGTTATGAGTGTATCGGATCAGGATTGTCAGGGCCACCAGGTCCACGAGGCCAACCTGGCATCCCTGGTAAAAACATTCACTGCGAGAAAACTTCCAAATCCGTCCTTCTTCTACGTTCAAATGCATTTCAATGTTTTACTGGAAATACTGGAGAGTATGACATGTTTAAAACTGGAGAAGACTTTCTATATCTTTCTGTCACTCAGGATATAATCAAGGACCAGGTGCTAAAGGTGATCCAGGCTTCCCAGGACCCAATGGCTTACCTGGAAGACCAGTAAGAAAGCATGTCTTTAAAAAAGTGCATTGGAAACCGGGCGCAGACAAGTTACTGTGGGGCAAAGTATCATGGGAGAAAAGTAAAGAAAAATATGTATGAAAAGAACCTAATTGAAGACTATATGAAGACTACTTGATTACTATAAGCAAATTATTTAAACAGCATTTGTTGGAATGATTCTGTCCCAAGCTTTTTAATGCATATAAGCCGTTGATCATTATAACTGTGATCATCATAAGGAGTTTCCACCGTGTGTTGTTTAATTTATTTTTTGGGAACAAACACTCATATAGTATTTCTTCTCTGAAGGGTCCTATTGGTCAAATGGGATTTCAAGGCCCTCCAGGACAAAAAGGAGACTCATATTCCTACAACACTCCTGGGATAAAGGGGGAGGAAGGAGACCCTGGACAGACTGGCAGACCGGGTGCAGATGCCCTCCCTGGGTTTCCTGGACTACCTGGTCGCAAAGGCAATCAAGGGCCTCCAGGGGATTCGGTGAGAAGGTTTTGGAAGACTTGAATTTAACATGCCATTTATTTTGTCATTTGGTGTCACATGTTTATGTTTCAAAGTTCTTACCGTTTAAGCCCCGTGCCCCCCTATATAGGGTGAAATGTACACATGATAGTTAAACTGTGTAAAACATTAGAATAATCATGAGCAAATATATTGATGTTACACATCAAATTAAACAAGAGAACCTGGGCTACAATAATTAGTCAGCCATTTCAACACAACTCAAACACCAACTCAAATAATTATTAAAATATCATAATCATAATTTTGTCATGAGTCAGCCCACTCGGCATGTTTCCGGAACTAGCAACCCGTAGCTCGGTGCTATCAGAAAAAAAAAAAGATATATTCACCAAATCCCTCTGCTCCAAAGCATCACCGAGATATGAACCAAAGAACACAGCAACATGAATCGCTTTATCGCTTTACAGTCAGCAAATGCTGCCTACTTTTGTTGATTAGAAGAAGAAAAATGCATTTCCCCCGGTAAATCCACACTGATATAAGTGTATTGAACATCATAAGTAATATACAAGTGAAATATAAGGTTTGGTACATGAGAAAATTAAAATGGCACACATTTTGGAGACCTCACCTGAATTTGCTCTGTACTAAACCCTCTCTAACTTTGTTCTGCTTCACTGTATTCAATTCAGTTTATTTTATATAGCCCAACATCACAAATACAAGTTTGCCTCGGAGGGCTTTACAATCTGTATATATAACATCCCTGTCCCAGGATGAAAGTCAAACTTTGCAGAGAGACTGTTCACATATTGTGCTATGATTTGGGAGAGGTTTAGACCTTACTGCTGCATCATTTCAAAGAAATAATCATCCTGAAAGTGCTTTTTTTTATAGGCAGACCTGAAACTTTCAATCTTTATTTACTCTTAACCAGTAACATACAGTATATACTAATATTTACACATCTGAACAAAATCTCACATGGGTTGCCTTTATTATAACACCAAAAATATTTGAATAGCCCTTGTGGTTGCAGAGATACACCCTTTTTAGTTTGGGTATGACATTTTGAGCAGAATCCTAAAAAATACCTCGGTTTTTAAAAGGTTAAATTCTCAGCCATGTGCAAGAGCCAATCCAAAATAATATGTAATTAAGTAATTGTTGGAATAAGTTCTCCATCTACTATCTAGTATTCCTTCCCTGGTGCAGAGGGAGACCGTGGTTTCACAGGGCCCCCAGGGCCTTTAGGCAGACCGGGACCAGTTGGCAACCCTGGGCTTGTGGGATTTGGGCCTGCTGGACTTTCAGGAAGTATGGGAGATATTGGGGTGCCTGGCCTGCCAGGGCAACCTGGGATTCCAGGTAAAGAAGCACATTGACCAATATACACTTGACAGACATTTATACAGAAACACACAATTAGATATAATCCTTTCTTCTCTCACTCCTTCACTGGCAGGCCAGAAAGGTGAACCGAGCCACAGCCACACCAAAGAACTCCCTGGACCACCTGGATTTAAAGGTCTGCCTGGTTCACATGGAAGCCCAGGTAAGCATGGCTGTATGACTGAAGGATTGAATAACGGATGGATATAGAAATGTAATGATTAATTGGTAGATGGTCTTGATGTTACCATACGATAGATGATGAAGGCGTGTATCATACAACAAACATCCAGGTATTCACGGAGCACCAGGTACCCCAGGAATACCAGGTTTCCGAGGACAGAAAGGAGAAAGTGGTGATGTTACATTTCCTGGAAGGCCGGGGATCCCAGGACAGAAAGGTAATCGATGTGCTTTAGAGCTCAAGCCAAAAAATGACGCCCAGCTAACGAAAAGATTCCTAGAGCACACAATGTATTATCAGTAATATCATTTTGTTTCTTTGATATCTCCTTAAGAGACTGGCAAACTGCTAAAAGTATGATTAATGCATCTTTCATGTCTGTCTGTGTGTGTGTGTGTGTGTGTGTGTGTGTGTGTATTGTTCAGGTGACAAGGGGCAACCAGGTCTGCCAGGCTTTCCAGGGAGGGGCTTGCCTGGTCAGCCAGGTTCACAAGGCCTTCCTGGCCCTTCAGGACTGAAGGTCAGAGGCACAAACCAAATCTGCCATATGTATATACATTGCATGCATTAAATATATATATATATATATATATATATATATATATATATATATATATATATATATATATATAGTACAATCATGGCCATTTATGTGAAAGCAAAGTAAAAGGTAAAACTAAAGGTGTACTGTTACTGTAATACATATGCAGATTAAAAATCAGGTCAAAGGTCTCCTGTCATGATATCTGTGTAAATGTAATTTCTGTTGTGGTAGATTAGACAGAGAGTTTGATGAGAGGATCAATACCACTCTATCTAAACAGTGAATAGGAAGCTTAAGTCTGTAGCTGGTAAGAAACTTGAAAACTAGCCTAGCTCTGTCCAAAGGCTACAAAATCTGACTTTTGATCTGACTATTTTACCGGTAGTGTTTGTGCTAAGCTAACCGGCTCCTGGCTGTAGCTTAATTTATATTATACGGACATTAGAGTGGTAAGTATTATGGAAATGTTATGGGTTAAGTGTTGTCTGTTATGCTAGAGAATATCAGTTTGGTTTTAAAAAAATCAATCAGAAAAGTATCACTAAAGACCTACCTTTTGTAAGGAAGTAACAGTTTTGCACGACATCCAAGATGATTGGTAGTTTTTCATTGAGTTATTAAAATTGATTTTGTGTTTTTGTAGGACTTTTTGCTGTTATAAATGATGTATAGAGTGTAATATATGTTCACCCCTGTTAAGGACTCTTCAAGAGGAACAGCCAGCTGTTTCAGTACCGCAGACAGCTGCCTCTGACTTCTGTGCAGATATTAGTGTATCTATGTTTTACAGTAAAGTGAAAAGTCATTATAGACAAATAGCACAGCGCAAGAACAATGCCGTACTGCAACCACATTGAAATGTGTCAATATAAATAACTATGCTGTATATTTGTGATCATCAGGGTGACGGTGGGCCTGGATACCGTGGTATCCCAGGACCCCCTGGGCCTCCTGGAGAAGATGGAGCTCAGGGGCCTGTAGGAGATCCTGGGATCCTTGGCCTACCTGGGAACCCAGGAGTACATGGAAATCCTGGTTTTCCAGGAGAAAAGGGTACAGTACTCATGAATCAGATATAAAACTGCAGCCTGCAGAAGGACAGAAATACTTGTATGGTTCAAACACAGACACATGTGCATTCATGCATACATATTAATACAAATACATCTATTAACTGCTTTATTCTACGTTACATACAGGAAGGAAAGGTTATGTTGGTCCCCAAGGACTACCTGGTAATAAAGATTCCTGTAAAGGTGATTTACCTGGTCCAAGGGGACCACAAGGACCAGATGGATATCCAGGACATCCAGGTCAGTGGATATTGAAGTCATGTGATGTACTTATCTGACAACTCCAGAGGGACACTGAATGCAGAAGGTGAAAGATAAAAAGGACAAAATGTGGAAATATCTTCCCCATAATTCAACACTGTCCAACTAATTTAGACGGTTTCCTCCTATCAAAAATACAGACTTTTTCACCATCTCCTATCCTCCATATTTTCCTCTGCTTCCTACCTCTATTTTACTCTGTTTCTCTGTCTCACCTTGTCCAGGGCCCAATGGCTCCCCCGGTGAGAAGGGGAACCCAGGTTCGCCAGGGTTTGGTCGTCCTGGCGTCCCCGGTGAACCTGGTGTTCTTGGGCCATCAGTGCCAGGTTCACGTGGGCTCACTGGACAAAAAGGGATCATTGGACAAAACGGCTTGCCCGGTCAACCAGGTATTGTTTCTCTGAGAAGCTAAAACACTCTTTTGAAGATGTTAAATTGTTTAACTCATGATTATGTATCACCAAACATTTTATCAATTATATTGTAGAATGTTGATGTATTTGTAGACTTACAGCTTGGTTTCACTTGCATTTCCTCAGGACTGAGAGGAGACCCTGGTCCAGATGGGTTTCCAGGATATGGACCAGATGGCTTGCCTGGAATTATAGGATCACCAGGTCAAATAGGTAAAGCACAAATACAAACATACACACACACCTTCACATATAAATAGATCACTCTACCATTAATTAACTACACACGTTTAACATTTATAGATTATGAACGGTAAAAAGTCTTATGGTGGTTGGTGATTCATTGTGGTTGTCTATGTGGTGAACAGTTATGATGGAGTCAATGCCCCCATGACCGTCTATAGGTGCCCCCGGCCCAGATGGAGCCAGTGGTTCCTGGGGTCCACCAGGTATAAATGGCGACCCAGGTCCCAGAGGTCTTCGAGGCCTTCCGTCACCACAACCAATACACGGTTTTGGGCCACCGGGAGAACCTGGCAATCCGGGTAAGCTTTAGTAAACTCTTCTCATAAAAATATCATTCCACAACGGCTTACATTTGTTTCACAAAACATTATAACACGTTAGAGATTGTCATAAGAAGTCATAAATACAGTCTTTGTGAGTCTTACTGTTATACAGTTTAGTATAGACTGCCCTGTAAGGTGGTGAAAATATTCTAACTCTATCTGTACTTTGTCAGGTTACCCTGGTCTATCTGGTGCCAGTGGAGATACTGGAAGTACTGGACCAAAAGGGCAGAGAGGGATAGATGGAGCACCTGGGGGTCCTGGACAAAGAGGTTTGAATTTAGTTTCACATTTGTAACTATACAATTGTCAGTATTTTGGTTCACCAAATCATCAAGTTTTGAAACTTAATTTGTGGTGTGTGCCTTTTACTGTCCAGGTCCCCCAGGTGATCCAGGTGTTGATGGACTAGTTGTCTCAGAAGGAAGTCAAGGACCTGCTGGCGCTCCAGGAGACCCAGGGGTCAACGGGCCTCCAGGTAAGACTGAAACTTTAGTTTAGGGCCATACAGACTGATTGCTTTCATACAAATGGTCTAACCTCACAAATGAAAGTAGAGTAATACTACTAAATAGCTCTACATTTGCATATTTATATTACAATTAAAGGGCCACAGAATATGTGTATATATGCACATGTAATAATCTTCAGTACAGTACTGCAGCTGTAGATATCAAGGTCTCTTTCAATGTATCATACCGAAAATATATTTTTGGTTTAACCCTCACAGGCCTAAAGGGAATAAAAGGAGATCAAGGAATCTCTGGAGGGCCAGGTCCAGATGGTGCACGGGGTACAACTGGTAACAAAGGTATTAATGGAGAGCCAAATTACAATGGATATGGATGGCCTGGACCAGTAGGTCAAAAGGTATGAATAACTGGTGTAGAAAGTCTTTGTAGAGTACAATGTCGTACAATAAGAAAATAATGATGACGTCTGTCTCTGCTCCTCTTTGTTGTTCTTCCTTTCCTCAGGGTGAACCAGGATCAATCAATACTCATGTGATGAAGGGTCAGAAAGGGGAACCTGGTTATTTTGGACTTCTAGGTTTACCAGGAAACCATGGAACCAAAGGAAACCCAGGGCCTGATGGACAAAATGGTTACTACTGGTCATAAAAATAAATCAGTTTATGATTTTTTTTAAATATTTTGCTCATAATCGGTTAACCTCTCACCCCTCTCCTGACCCTCACCCTGCTATTCCAGGTCCATCCGGCTATCAAGGGCCAAAAGGTTCAGTTGGACCTTCAGGAAACAAAGGACATAGAGGACCCAATGGACCTGCAGGTAAAGTGTCCTTTGAATTACTTGATTTTAAATGTTTTACAAAAGAAGGAACACTTACATTTTACAAAATCAAGGAACAAAACATTCTTAAAGTATTATTCACTATTCTATATCATTTGTACTTTCTTTAAAGTTTGACCTCAGCCTTACTTTTTTCTTTTCTGTTTGCCTCAGGTGACCCTGGCCTGCCGGGTGTCGGTAGTTATCCAGGTCCTAAAGGCAATCAGGGCCGAGATGGGATCCCTGGACCACCAGGGCAGAAAGGAGACACTAGTAAGGGGAATCTTGTGTGAAAAGTTGTGTAAGGCTCTATGAGCTCTGCACATCCTGTGTATTACACACATACAATTATCATCGCCTGTCTTTTTTGTCCAAACCACTGGACTGTAGAAATGTCCCTCATAGCAACTGTCAAAACTCACCTATTCTTCCATCTCCCCCTGTAGACAGTATAGGAGGGACACCTGGTAGGCGTGGTGACACAGGTCAACAAGGTGAGTCTAAGGTAAATGACATCATCCTTTTCAAGACTTTTACAAAAGTGAGTCATATATTTGTATACTTAGCATGACACTGGTCTAGAAGAACCTCAGGTTTATGGTCTGTGTTTTACACTCCACGTGCTGGAAGTCAAATAATGAGATTGGTTCCACATATCACATAATATTGTGTCTAACTATGTAGTCTCATTATTAGCACATACACTTTTGTTTTCCAGATGATAGTGCCCATATGATCAATGCATGTACCTGTTGTGTTGCATAGCACAAAACACATTTTCCATTAACACCATAAAAAAAATCTATGGTTAAATGCCAAATACCCATTTATAACACATGCTCAGCCATATTTGCGTAATTGTGTCTTAGAGCAAATAAACAACGATACAATTATGATCTAACGCCTTAAATCTTTCCAAAAATGTTGTCAATATAAATAGAAACCAACCCAAAAACCTCCATTCTTCACAGCTGATTAGTACTGCTGTTGACATTAGTGCACATCTGTGTATTTCTACACTGTAGGTCCCCCCGGGAACCCTGGTCCCCCTGGCCTGACTCTTACAGGGAGTCCTGGACCAATAGGAGACAGAGGATTTCCAGGTTCAACTGGGATCTCTGGTCTGAAAGGACTACCTGGAAGGGAAGGGACTTGTGTTCCTGGGTCAAAAGGAGACCACGGTCATCCTGGCAATCCTGGTGGCACAGGTGAGGATGTACTGTCTCACATACCTTTTTTTCTGAAAGTGACACAAAATTAGACCAAAATATCAGGACTCATGAGGTTATTATGCATAATAAAACATTTCTTATTCTGTGAGGTGTAACCTGATATTTTGGGGTAGCCATTTTATGTACAAACATAATACTTTTAAATACATCAAAAATATATTTTTACATATTTGTTCCTTTCTTTTCTTTTCTTAGTTCTTAGTTGTCACGTCTGTACTTTTATGATAATGAAATGATTCTCTCCTCCGTATATTTAGGCTACCGTGGCTTACCTGGCCTTCCAGGTCCGACACTGCCGGGTTTAAAAGGAGACAGAGGGGACTCAGGTTTTACAGGAGCCCCAGGCTATAGTGGACCCCGAGGAGATACAGGCCCTCAAGGACCACCGGTAAGTGAGCCTTAACATTTATCTTTTAAGAAATACTTGACAAATGCCTGGCAAAAATACTTTCAAAGGAGAGCCCAATGTTATGCATTGATTTTCTTCTAAAAAAACATTGAAAAACGCAGTTAAAAAAAAACACAAACAGAAAATGATAGGATCTATAAAGTGTGCCTTTTCTTTCATCAGAATAACCAAAATGGGATTACTTTTAAACATAATCTGCAGTTACATCACAACTGAAAGTCTTCCAAATCGTGTCGCTCTTCTAAAATTCTAATCTTTGACCTTTCATTGTTTCATTTGCCTCCCCAGGGTCCAAGAGGCATACCTGGAGGCCCGGGACCAAGAGGTGATTCTGGTCCTCCTGGAATCTATGGGCTTTTAGGTAATCTGTCATTTCAATTATAGCCGAGAGATTAGGTGTTCTCTTTGAATTCTTCCCCAGACAACAGCAGATCTGTCACCACAGAAGAGTAACAGCCGACATTGATTTATGTTCACACAACTGAAATGAAATACAAATGGGACAGAGAACAAAGTGGACAGAGAGAAATACATTTATGAGGATGCATTTTAATTTTCTTCTGTGATACCCAATGAAATGGAATGTATGCAAAAGAATGTGATGTGCAAGCTAATTCCCTTGAAATCTGTTTATGACTTGTGTGTTTTAGGTGTCAAGGGAGACCCTGGATACATCCCTGGCCTTCCTGGTCCACCTGGGATAAAAGGTTTTCCTGGACGACCTGGTGCAGCAAAACTTTCTCTTACTACTGTTCAAAATAATACTGAGCCTTGTGATTATTGTAGGATTTGCAGCAGATACGCAATACTCTACCCATCACTGTCAGATTACCTGTCTAACACTTGATTACATTAACTGTCATCCCATCTGCAATACTGGCATTAACTAATTCTAGATCAGCCACGGCACACAGGTATTATATATTTGGGGAAATAGCTTTCTAAATGCTCCTGCTGTGTCACTACAGGCGTAAAAGGTGAACCAGCATCTGTCCGGGGGACGTATGAACCAGGACCTCCTGGCTCTCCTGGTCCCTCTGGCAACCGAGGAGCCCCAGGGAACACTGGACCATCAGGACGAGCAGGCCAACCAGGTCCAAAATAAGATTTCAGCTCAATCTATGCATTGATTTAAGATTCGCCAAGGATACTGCATATCAATTGTGATGTTTGATTGCTAAATTGAATTTTTATATTGCTTGTTGAAGCTACTGTATATCATGCCACGTTCATTAAGGTGGTTTCCTTTCCTTGTTTTGTTTCTCTGTTTATTTGTAAGGGATAAGAACAGAGATACCTTGACAATTGCAGACGCAGTGTTCACTGTACTACATGTGTATATGTCTGATGCTCATTTCCAACGCCGGCCCCTTGGTGGGCATTGATACACCATGTGACACTGCATCTTTCTGTCCCAGGTCAGTCAGGCGTCAAAGGCAAGCGTGGTTCCAGCCTAGATGGCCATCCTGGATTTACTGGACACAAAGGAGACAAAGGAAGAGCAGGACTACCAGGTGTGTGCATGTTAATAACTATAGGAATGTGCTGTGTCTACAGAACATGTGACCACAGCATTGGGCATGAGAGGGATTTAGCAGAAGACCTGAACCTTGTGTGACACCCTCCTGGTGACGTTCCATATTAAAAAAAAATACACTCCTCAGTCCAACAGTTAGTGTTAGCAGTGACTAACCCCCCCACAAAAAAAAATCCCAAAACAGAATTGCCTACATGTGGCCACTTAGTACTATTGTACAGTTGTTGTTGTTTTTTAATTAGTGTTTCCTCTGCAGGTCCAGAAGGCATATCCGGAGACCCAGGCAACAAGGGTCCGTCGGGGTTGCCAGGCAGAGGTGGTCCAGGTTATGTTGACAGTTTCCTGATAGCCAGACACAGTCAGAGCATAAGCGTCCCGGACTGCCCTCTTGGCAGCAGCCTCATCTACTCGGGTTACTCCTTCCTCTTCATCAACGGAAATGAGAGAGCTCATGGTCAGGACCTTGGTAAGAGCACGGAAACCTTCCTTCCTGAACAGAAAAACTGTGCAGACTCTGCAACAACAACAACAAAAACGTTGCTGTTTGCATGAGTCATTTTGTGACCCTGTCTCTCAGGCACCATGGGAAGCTGTCTCCCTCGTTTCACCACCATGCCCTTCCTGTTCTGTGACACGGAAAGTAACTGCCGCTATGCTTCTCGTAACGACTACTCCTACTGGTTGTCCACTGACACTCTAATGCCGACCAACATGGCTTCCATCACAGGGGATACACTGGCCTCCTACATCAGCAGGTTGGAAAGGAGCATGCACACATATACACAGACTCATGTATTACTGTGTATTGGCTAAGCAAATAAAAAATACTGTGAATGTTCTGTAAATTTGAAATATACAGTACATGTATGTATTTATGTATTTTTATAAATCAATGGCTTGTATGTGTGGTTTAGGTGCTCAGTGTGTGAAACCACCTCCAATGTCATAGCTGTCCACAGCCAGACAACTCTGACACCTGAATGTCCACGAGACTGGGAGTCACTGTGGACTGGATACTCATTTGTCATGGTAAAGAAGTCTCTGTTTTTTCAACCTGGATCTTCTCATGTGTTACTTTCCATGTAACTTGACCTTCATCCGTTCTAGCAAACGGGTGCTGGAGCAGAGGGCTCCTCCCAGCCCCTGGTTTCTCCTGGCTCATGTCTGGAAAGTTTCCGCCAAGTGCCCTTCATCGAGTGTCATGGCAGAGGAACTTGCAACTACTACCCTGATTCCTATAGCTACTGGTTGGCCTCCCTAGACCCCGACAGCATGTTTAGGTAAACTCTTCCCTTCTCTGTTAAAGAAGTTGTGGATGCATGCCATGAAGGGATGACTCTTTCGCAGTTTAAATCATATTATTCACACGGTTGGGTGACACAAATTTCTTTAGCATAGTTTTTTCTTGGTTTTGCATTTCCTGTGATAATCACAATGTGCCAAATAATCTAATTCCTCTCCTATTTTAGAAACCAAATGTATATTTGGTGATTTGGTGACCATGCCACTTTAAATTAAGCATCTGTAATCCAAAACCCTACGTATGATTCATAATTACATTTCTAACATTGGGCTTGTGTGTGTATGTGTTTTGTTCTCTCCTATAGTAAACCTGTTCCTCACACAGTGAAGGGACCTCTTCTACAAAGTGTCATCAGTCGTTGTCGTGTCTGCAGGAAACCATGGCAACCAACAGATGACAAACGTGGGGACAATTTTTAACATTCAGTGTTTCCTTTTTCAATTTCATTTCACTTGAAAATATGAGAAATGTGAAATAAAATAGTCTTGGTAGTTTGTACTGTGTATATGTGTGTTACACAGGGGGAAGTTATTAATGAGTCTTAGCTGTGAATCAAATACATGTCAAGCAAATTGCCAATCACTTTAATTGCATGGTGTTACAAAAGCTCTGATAATAGTGGATGTTAAAATGAATGACACATTTAGTGAGTCATTATATATTATCAAGGCTGTAGTGTGCTGCCTGTGTGTAATTGTTCCTGTGACACACGTGCGCCTCAACACCAGCAAGTAATAGCAGTGATAAAGGTACTACTAGTTGTAGTAATACTATCAGCAATAGTGCCACTGTGCCCAATTCAGCAAGTCTTTGCTTTGAAATGTGTTGTTTTCATTCTGTTTTACTTAACCCTTGTGTGGTGGTCATATTTTTGGTATTCAGCCAGTGTTTGTGGGTTTTTAATTCAACATGATCAAACAATTGTATGTTATAATATTCAACAGATGTTAAATTCATCACAATTACAAGCAATATAAACAGCATATATGGTTAATATTTGCCTTTTACCTTTGTTAGATCACATTTATAAATTAATGTGCTACTTGTTTTTTTAATAAAGAAAGAAAATCAATTATAATCAAGATATGAGCTCAGACTTGTTTTTCTGTATCATTCCCACCTCCTCTTCAGGAGCTCCTGGCTTCCCTGTGTAGACGTGTAAGTTCCGAGCATATGAGGAAGTGGCATCGCAGGCAGCCCAGATCTTAATGCAAGAAGACCATTCAATGTCACACTTTTTTGACATCCATATTTCTTCACTTGCTAGCTGACGACGGCCTTGTTCTGGTCCTGGCGCTCGTCTTCATTTTGGAACTAGCTGAGGTCAGAGCATAGAACCCTAAGGTCAGAGCATAGAACCTTAAGGTCAGAGCATAGAACCCTGAGGTCAGAGCATAGAACCTTAAGGTCAGAGCATAGAACCCTGAGGTCAGAGCATAGAACCCTGAGATCAGATCATCCATATTTCTTCACTTGCTATAGCTGCTGATGGGCTGGTCCTGGCACTCGTCTTCATTTTGGAACTAGCTGATGCTCAATCTCATCCTCTTCTTCAAAGTCACTGTCAGACTCTGAATTTTCATAAATGTGATCCTCACATCCTGAAACCTCTTTCTCTACATCATCAAAAGTTTCTCTCTCTCTTCCAAAATCCATTGCAAGGCCCTCTGAGCAGAGAATCTTTTGGCCATCTTGATCAGTTGTGATAAGGGACCACACGGGCAAAGCATAAAAACAAAACACACACAACACACACTCTATAAGCAGGCCTAGACAGGAGGACAGAGTGAAGGTACACAGGACCTACAATTTCCACACTCTTATTAGACCCGAACATCCTGTTTGCAATTTGAATGTGTATGGGGGGGGGGGGGGGGGGTGTACAGTGTGTGATCATTGAAAATGTGTTCTAATTTATGTTCTTCACAGAAAATGAGCCAAGGCCAATGAGTATAATTGAGCCAATAATCGTATAATTTTTCTTTTGATAAAAAATTAAAACGGATCCCACACTGAGAATGAATTATCTACACAGTGCTGATGTCAATGAATGACGTAAAAATAATGAGGTCACCACAGATGACACCACATGTTCCTATGATACCTGGAGAGGCAGCATGTTGTAAATGTGATGCTCTTGCATTTGAATATTGAGTCATTTGTGAGCTCACTCTAAAAGCATTTCTTTCAGTTTCAGCATGTCAAATGGTCCATGGAAAGGATTAAAGCGTATGACTCATACAGCCTGCAACTTTTTCCAATCCATTTCTAAATGAACTGTCAGAAGGCTCGCTCTGTGGCTTCGGGCCAAAAGAAAAAATGCACATTAAGATCTTGAGATAGAGTATATTGTAAAATGTTTTTTTTACATCCCATCTTTCTTGTTTTGGTTTGTCAATTACAGGAGAAGACAGTAAAATACAATACAAATGAAGAGAAATAATGGCTATTTTAATAGTATGTTAATCTGCCTGTTGATTCCACACGTGACCAGTGGTTTAAAAGAAGCTGTGATAAAAAAAAAACAATGAAGCTAATTCGCAATCCAGAATAGCCTCATTCCTCTTCAACCTCTCATTTCTCTGCACTATTGACTCAGTAGCAGCAGAGCTATACGTCCCTAAGGAGCAGTCATTCACGCTCTATCATCCATATCTGTCACTGTGATCAATAGATGCAAACGCCACATACAGCATAAATGCAAAAAGGTAAAACAATGCAAAAAGGTAAAACAATGTCCTTAAACTTTTTGGCACACATATTCCAACGTATCATTTGATCGGAGTCGGAAATAACAAGCAGCCTTGTTTGCTTATGTAAGGGAGGCAGCTAACACAAGTCACAGTTGAAGAGGAGCTGAACCCTCTTAGGGGAATTAAAAAACCTGTGATGAAGTACCACACTGACTATCAAATTTATTTTAGACATTTTTGGAGCAGAATCACAGCTCATTAAAAATGGAGTCCCGGCACATCTGACAAAAAAAATAAGGATAACAAGCAGCACCTTCCTGAAAGCCACCTTACATTAAATAAGTGTTACATGGCCTGGTGTAGACAGTTGTCAGCATGGACAGAAACACTGTTGCCGTAAAGTGCTCTCGGTAGCCTTCTTAACAGGATTATTCTGCACCAGACAGTGCACTTACTAATTGTTTAGGCAGCTATATTAGGCTTCTACACTTCTATAATTGGGTTAGAATAGTGATTTGTTGAAAGGTTGATGTGCTTCAAGGTTGTCTCCTGAGAAGGACACATGTCCTTTTTTCCTCCTCATGTGCCTTACATGGACAAGAAAACCTGTTTGTATTTGTACAGAGACACTCACACTGGTTACTAGGTTTTTATTTAGGTAAAATCCTCACACAGGAACAACTTCCAGTCACTTGCAGCTGTCTTAAAGTGGGATTTGATAGGATTTTGTCCATCCACTTTTGTGTGTACGTATGTTTGTTACACATTTTGCTTCAAACTGAACTTACAATTTGAGAAAGCTTGTTGACCTACTTTGCTTTAAAATGTATCTGTACCAAAACAAAACTGACCTGATACAAATTAAAACACAGTAACCTTAAAGGCAAGGGGTTGTAAAATCTTCGGACCACGAAATGCAGTTGCTTATTTACAGTATGTGTCATTACAAAATCATAGCCTGTGACAAATGTTCCCTAATTTAGATGCAGAAGAACTGTTAAGGGAAACAGAGCAGAAATCTCATTACGGGATGAACACAACCAACTCACAAGGGTGTAAGGAATGATAAATTGACCTTTATGGCCTCTGGATATCCCAGTGTCTCTGCGCTGCCCGTTGATTAAACATTTATGGCACGGCAGGGTTAATGAAATCATTGTTTTCTCCCATGTCAGCGTCAGTAATGTTTTATTTTATTAGAGTGCACATCTCACTTTGCTTACAGGGATTTGCTTTTAAAATGGAAGGCAGAGGGCAATGACAGCATATTTATTTAGACCTTTTGTCTCGCTCCTAATGACGGCTTTAAATTACATCGTACATGCTTCAGTGCGTTGATGGGGCAAAACACTAAATTGAGGAGGATCCTTACGCAAACAACCTGCTCACTCCTCCTCCTTTTTTGGGCCTATAGGTACCACTTTAAAAACAGATGTCTCTGGTTGGCATTGAGATCAGCAGCGGATGTAGTGGTGTCTTGCCAAGAAGAATTATCTCAGCAAGAAGCAAACAAGCAAGATTCCCCAAAGAAGGATGGCTCACATTGTGTGCATATTTGCTCTTTTGTGTTTGGCATTGTGTGTCAATACAGAGACTGAGCAGGGATTTAAAGACCTCCAACTTCAGCAAGACTTGTTGCCATGGCTCAACAAATTACAAGACAAACAAGTAAGATGATTTAACTTTTCTGAATGCCTTTCTCCATAATGTCCCTAATGCGTAGTACTACACACCATCCTTTCTCTTAATGGTTGAAAGCAGGCCACAAATCCCAGCTATGATCAAACATCAGGATGTCTTGTCTACTGTTTGATATATGTACAACATTTGTCTGTACTTGTGCACAAACATTTTATATACCTTGATCTTTTAAAATGGTAATTGTATCCTGAGTGAGTCATTCTGGATGCTGCCAGAGCTACCAGTCCGATTATTGTCATTTGATCATCCTCATACCTGCACACCTCCATGAAAATGCAGATTAGAGATTAGAGTACTAACACACGTTTGCATTTCCCTTTCTGGCTGTGAGCAATAAATGCAAATGTTATGTAGTATTGGCTCATTTCCCTTGAGTACAAACATGGTGAAGTAAAAATTCATATTGACTTATATTTAAGAGCCTGTAAGTGTTCAGAATCCTTTAATATTTACATGAAGTCAATATTTTTCTCCCTAGGAATCGACAAAGAAAGAGAACTTGATAGAATGGCTTTATAAACTCGCCATGTTTGAAAACGGAAATAGCCTCAAAGGACCCGCAGACACGGAGAACCAGGAGAAGAATCGACGTGGACTGTTCATGAAGACTCGCAGAGTTGGCTGCAGAGTCTTCTTCTGGAAATCCTGGGCTGTCTGCTAACTTCCATCAAAACAATTGAATAATTCTCTTCACTCGCTTCATAATATGTAGTTATCTCTTGACGTTTGCCTACTTGATTTATTGCTGCTTTAACCCTCATCTTGCATCATGATGAAGAAATACATTTCCTCAAGTGCTCTGTCTGTGTTCATTTTCCCCAATATGCTAAATAACTGTAACTTTTTCTGAAATAATTAGCAGATTACATTGATTGCATAACTAATAATGTTTTGAGAAGAAAGGAGATGGTCCCATACAATCATTCAACTGCATTAGGTCTTAAGATTAAGAAAACAAGAGCTTCACGCTTCATGCTCATCACAGAAATGTTCTATGTCGATAGTTCATGAAATACATAACATTATAATTAGAAGAAGCTTTAATTAGCTTCCTCAAATTAAACTGCCTGTGAATATAAAACACGGAGGAACACTATTGTGTGAATGTTTATGTTCACTACAGCTTTCACTTAATTTCATAAACCCAGAGCCACTAAAGCCTACATTCTTCATGCCTGTATTATTTACAGTACACCTGACATTCTGAAGGAAGGATACACCATGAAGTGGCCAGTGAATATTTAATGATCGGTAAGTGAACAGTTACTGGGGAAAAGCTCCTGCAGAACCCAACTCAAGTAAAAAAAAAAAAAAAACTAAACCTCCTTGATGACCAACCTGTAGAAATGAGTGTTGTATTGGACAGCGCATCTGTTACATTTCAAAACAATCAGGATCACACATGCATTCATTCATTCATCACACATCAAAGTGTTTCTGCCTACATGGGTACTCATTTTGCAAGCAGGTTTCTCTGCCACATTATGCTCACTCCAGCACGAGGAAACTGTTCTTTTCTTTGTTAAATCCAGATACTTAAAATGTCATAAATGTCTGCATGTGTGTTTGATGTTACTAGTGATCATCTTCATGGTAAACCAGCAGAGCAATAAACCCCCAGCATTACAGACATCCATTCATCCTCTATATCTTTGATGTTCAGTTGTTTTGCCAATGATTGAAGAAAGCCGTTCCCTATGTAATTGTGCTGTATACCTTTGGCATGCAATCTGACAGAGACAAAATATGCTGTGTGTATGGCATTTGTGCACGCATCTGTGTGAATGTTCATAAATCACATTTGCATATCTCCTGAAACTCCTGTGTGTGCATAAAATATGTCTAATAAAACTTCCCGCATCAACGCACTGATGAGCATGCATTTAAGTAGCTCAGCAGCACCGCATATCCTCAAAGCCTATCTCTTCAAAATGCATCAATCTCCACCATGTATAATGCATGGAGAAATGTGCGGTGAATTCGGTGAGAGATACATGGGGTGCAGAAAAAAAGAAGGCTAGATTCAGGAGAAATGTATCAAATTGGAGAGAGAGGAGGAGAGGAAATAGAGATTAGGACTGTGAGAAAGTAGAGGAAGGGAGGGAAAGAGAGGTGCAAAGAGGACGAGCGAGGGGAGGAGAGAGAACATTATGAAAGTATCAGTGTTGGAGCATAACTGCAGTCAAAGCTTGGCTTAGTATCCTTTCTGTCCCCGGGCTATTGGGATTCAACAGAACAGCTTCCCCCCGTAACAGGAACCACTGCCAGCACATTAATATGCTTATACTGCAGAGCTTCTTCAATAAAGAGATAGAGTGTGTGTGAGAGTAAGAAACACTAAGTGTGTGAGAGGGTGTGTGGGCAAGTGGCTGGGCCAGTGGGTTTACAGTGTGTGTGGACTGTGCACCTGTGTCTTGTGTCTCTGAAGTATTAGTGAACATGTTCACTTGCAGTATTTCTCGCAGTATTCATCTGCAAACAGGAGGCACCAAAAGCCACAAATCAATCACAGAGTAAGAGAGGCATCTTCCAGAAGTAAATGCACCAATTATCCAATACTTTTGCCAACTCTGAGCAGTTTATTTGGATGTGAAAGATGCAGATAAAAAACACAGAACCAGATGAAAGGCGCATCACTGAGCCTTAATTGAACAGAGACCAATTATTTTTAATGAGAAGAAGCGAACGCCCCACTTCTGAGTAGGAGTTCCCTCATTCACTCAGTGAGGGGTTGAGAAAAGAGAAACAAGCAGAGTCCCAGTGGCACAGGCCCATATCAACACAACAGGATGAAAAGAGGTAGACAGGGAGCGAGGAGAGATGCCTGGGATACAAGATCAAGAATAGTTTTACTCTTTGTGCCCATGAGTCTGCAAAAGACAAACAAAGTCATGTACACGTTCTTTATAAATAACTGTACAGGCCATAAATAAAAGACGGTGTTTTAGACCCAGCAGAGAAGTTCTCCATTATGCAGTATGGTGTCGTAGACCAAAGCTACAATTCTAAACATGTACCATTTGACAGCAGATACTGGTGACAAGGTAAATGTAATTTATGATGCAAGAAAATGCATTAGACATAATCCTGGCAAAGAGTGCAGAGATGTTGTTAACTGTGCCAGCTGTGACCTTTCCAATGCAATAAAAGTTATTCAGTCTTCTGCCGCATGTTAACACAGATGGTTTGAGAGAAGAGAGGAGATAATTAAATGATGGGGTAGCATGGGATGAGAATTTGGAAAGTGCACCGGTTTGGTATTTAACAAGTAAAAAAAAAAATAAATCAGTGCAGTTGTAGTCAACCAACTCTTTTGTCTGTTAAATTAACAATTTAGATAGATGAAAGCATCAAACCGATTTATTTCAGGTGCACAGTGTGTTCACAATATTCACAGGCAACCTGCTGGGATAAACACATTTCACAGCTATCTGCCACTGAGATTGAAGATGCAAAGTAAATTGCATGACAATAGATTCTCATATTTCTTTTGTCTGTCAGTATGTCCGCCACTTTGCTGTGGTCCCATTAGTATATCGACCACTAATGATAAATAATGCCTTGAAATTTGGTTGACAATGTCATAACCCCCTCAGGACGACTTGTAACGGTGACCCCTCCCCATCATGTCCAATACTTTTGGTTTATGACCAAATACTGGCAAAAAAAAGAATGAAACTGGGCAGATGCTTCAGCGGAGTCTGTGGCGTCTGCAGTTTGTGACAATAATCTCTCATGTGGCTGACTGCCGAGCTGCATGCATGCAGCTCAAAACTTTACGAATTTGAGGAGCGAATGAACGGGCAGAGAAGTTGGAACTGGAGCAGAAGGGGAAGGAGAACGTCACGGAATGATGTTCAGAAAGGTGAACAACACGCTTGTTTACGGAGAAGGGAAGAACTCTTTTTTTTTAAGGGCTGCTGCTGTTGAGTTTGTATCGTCTCTACGTCTCTGTGTTGCATGCTTTATTCTGCAGTTGTTGTTGATGTTGATGCTGTTTTTTGGACATTTCTGTGTAATTGTGAGAGTTTTTTCCCTCTTGGTGGTGGTCTAATTGAAAATAAGTTGTAATGTCATGTGTTGTTGTTACACTGGGGTGAAGGTTGTGTTATTCCTTGTGCAACGTATACCTTGACATCATAATGGACCTTATTTTGTACGGTTTTGAATCTCATGTTCTATGTTTCATATTCTTCTTATTGTACATTTGAACTGATGTTTTTCTTTTCTTAGTCCTGTAATATATTTGCTGCTAATTATCAAATCCTAGCATGCTATTATGCTGAGATGTGTTTAGAAAGTGCAGCCGGCATGGATCATGGATCAAAATGTTGGGGACCTTTAGTGACCCTGCAGATGTTTTATTTCTAACCTATATGACAATTGTGTGACAGCATAAAGACTGTACAAATGAACCATTAGCCAACATATTGATGTTGGATCAGTTTAATTACTAAGAGAGGACATTGAACATTTTAGTTAGTTTGTTTTAGTTGGCACTAAAATGGGCTATCACATATATTATTGATTATATTCCAATACTCATGCATCAAATTCCAACCAACTAATCTCTGAACCTATATATGATGTTAACACATTTCAAATATCATGATGTGTGATCATGTGTGATGTATGAAATGTTTCCAACTAAAATCAGCAAACTGTTCCCTCAACGTTTAGTTTCCTCATCCTGTATAACCTGTCTGCCGTGTGAAGCTTTGGGTCTTGGGCGGTTTGGTGGCTGAAATGATGGCTACATATCTCTCTTTGACATCAACGTTATACTGTATAACGCATGCAAAATATGCATTGTCAAGCTTAACCTCACAGCGATTATTTGAAGGTTGCCAGGGCCATGATGAAACTGAAAAGCAGAATCACTATTTCATTATGATGATTCTAATTAAGTGCCAGCATGTAACTAAAATGTTAAGCATTTAAATAATACATGTGAGTACAGATATAGCCTACTTCAAAGCAATTATATTATGGTTAAGGGACATTTAAGTTAATTTTAATACAGACAAAGTTGCCTTTTTTACGCTGGAGAAAGGAGGGAAGTTGGGGGAGGACAGGTGGATGCGAGAAGAGTAACGGAGCCAACAGCCAGAGCCGAAGCTGAGCCCAGAGTGTGGAGCGGCCTTCAAGCTGTTTGCATCACTCGCCCTCCGTATGTGTATCTAAACAGATGACCCTGTTTAGACTGCCAACTCCCATGGGTGTCTGAGTAGCTGACCTTGACTTGTTTCTGCCCTCAGTGGCTGCAGTGAACAAGAGAGGCATGTTGATCTTATTTTTACTCAGTGTTTGGGGCGGGGGTTACTCACATTTGAATAGCAATATAAATGCTGTGAAATTTGGTTCAGACATGTGTGTCACCTTCAGGACAACTTGTAATAACTTTGGTCATTCTTTTTCATCTAGTCGTCCCTAAATCAAAGTTTCAGCTCAGCATGCTGACACACTGGTGGTGAACCTGGTAAATAGTGCATGTGCTAACATCAGCCTGTTGACATTGTGATTGTGAGCAGGGCCCTATTCCTCGTACCTGGTTTACTGAGTAAGCTTAATTTTCAGGATAAGATGACGCAGATCAGGCTTTTCGGTTCCACGAAGCAAGTTTGGAAAAATCACCATAGCAACACATCCAAATCCCTTAACCTGTTCCAGCGCAGGCTAACTGAAATTCACTGGATAAGCTGGCCACTCCCACCGGACAAAAAAGGCAGCTCCCTTCCTCATTGATGAAGGAGCGATATTAGTTATATTAGTTTTATAGGGAGAGAGTTCTTCCAGATCGCCAAGATCCGTTCTCACATCATCATGACTTCCTGTACGAGCGCTATAGCCGACAAGGACTCATTTATTTACGAGAGCTACTCGAGCAGGGTAGAGGATGACACATGAAAGCAGGGTGGAGGATGACACTCAGCCACCGATGTAAAGAAGTGCTCTCGCTGCTTCTGTCCGTCTTTTCGCCGTCATTTTTCTCCTCCATGATGTTTAGAGAACTTGCCTCGCGTCGGGAAATTACCGACGTAATTATCTCTCACTGGAAATTATCACGATTTTGTGATCAAACCCTTTTCATTCCTCATCTTTAGGTTAGGGAGGAAGTGACGTGTGTGTTGTCGTTCGTTATGCTAATGTGGGGGACGCTACGTGAGCTTGTTAGCTGTTCCGTTTGAGCTACTGTTAGCGAAGAGCCCCGTTGCAATACTGTGAACACTCAAGCAATAAACCTGCAAGTTAAGGAAACCAATGTCTGCGAGTCGTTACTGAGGACGTGACAGTATCAAAGTTTACACGAAACATGTTTGGTAACTGTCAAGCTTGAAATGACAACTAACGGTCGCGCAATTTAAATCTACCTGTTATTTTAAGTGTGCACTGATATGGAACGCTCTAAATGTAAACAGGCTGTACAGTACTTTATGGCTGAATAAAATACAGCCCGTGGCTCACTCTCAACCAATCAGAATGCTTGATTTGATCTACCTGTATTATAAATCCTCATAAGTATATATTAATGTGTATACTAATGCCAGCAGGCACATTTAAAGAAATACAAATCTGATTGATTGGGGTGATGAGGTACTTAAAATTAGCCGACACATTTAACTTGTCTGATATTTTGTGATGCTCATGTCTCGCAGCGGGGGCGGTGTTATGCTGCGTTCACAGCCAACTGTGACAACAATTGGCTGTGAATGCAGCATTAGACTTTGCCATAATTATGGACTTGACTTCCTCATATGTGTTCATGATCATCTCCTGCTCCTCAGCTGAGAAAAAGAGTCTGTTCCTCTGAGTTTATTTGCCATTGTACTGTTACAAGATCATGGAATCTGTGCTCAACTATGCTCCCTTTTGAAAATGAGCATGCACGCACAATTATCCAGATGACTGACGTCTTGTTCGAATGAACGAGACTGTTTGAGGGCGGATCAGTGTTTGAGGAACCGACATAGCCTGACGTCAATCATCTCGGTAATTTAAGCTGGATAATAGGACATTTGATCGACTTTGTTGACGGACCCGCTTGCATGGGTTTAGTATTGTGTTCAATTGTGTGACTACGATGACAAAAAGATGAACCAACACTACAGAAGATACATTACAGTCAAGTTTGGAATGGCAAGAAGTTTGCATATGAAAACAGCCTTCGCTGCAGACATCATGCAAGAGAGAAGACAAGCCGCGTCCTGAAAGTCAGGGGAGCCTTCATCCTCCCTCCCCTTCGTCGTTCTCCTTGCACACAGCACGGAAGGTCTGTTTCCATGACAACTGCAGAATTAAGGGCGAAGGAGCACCATCCCAAAATGACACATCGGATTTAGGGGCGAGTGAGAAGATAAATCACAGCTGGTGAATTGATAGAAGGAGCGGATTGGATTTTCTGAATTTGAACCGCACAACAACCCCGCGTTGATGGGTTTAGTCTGCTTATCCCGTTGCTTCTCTTGTTGGTGCAAACTTACATTATTAAAACACAAAAAACACACACAACCAACAGCTGTCAGTCACAATCAACAACACATTGAATCAGTCACGGCGTATAGTTGAAAGTTTTTGATAACATAGTCTTTATTCTTAAACAATCACTAACTTCATTCTGATTTTTATTATCAATGCATATTTATTTTTTTATTTCATCTCACAGTTCATAATGCATATATGGGCATGTTCCAATGCAGTGAAATCATCTGCAAACATACAAATAATAAATTCTACTTCATATCAGATACAACCAAAGCCTTTGGTCACCCTTTCATAAATCAATAAACCTCCTGAAAAGTGCTCTCCTTTACCGCTCTCTCACATCGGCTATTTTTACTTCCTTGCTCTATCCGTTCATTTCTCAAATCCTCTCATTCTGCTGTCAACGGTTGACGTTGAGTACATCCAATTTCATGCATTGCTTTAAGTCCACATGTATCTCATTTGCATCAATATAAACCTCTATAAAAAGTGACTTTCGTATGCTGGTCTTGCCTGTTGACTTTCAGTCTTGCGTCTAATATACTGTATGTATCACTGTTAGGTAGGTGCTGTGGAAGTTGAACTAATCTACCGTTACTTGCACCAGCTATGGACCCAGGCACATGGTAGAACACCAGATCTATGATATCTCTGCAGTTTGCTCTGTGCAACGTAATGTGTGCTATTTACTGTACATACCACCAAATTAGCATACAATTTCCAACCAGACATAGCAGAGATTAGAAACTCTTGCATCAAAACGTTGCATAAAAAGGTTTTGGACTTATACTCCCCAAATTTGAAACAATATTTTATGAGCTCTCGCCTCGAAATGGAAACAAGCTTACATCACCTCTTACAGTCATGCAATGTTCATGCTCATCTCGGCGCCTGTAATCCCTTTTCCAACCTAAGCTTAGCTGTACACTACTTTTTAATGATAAAAACACCATCGATCCCGTCCTGACCTCCTTAAACGTCACACCGGTGGCCAGGCTTTGTGCAACGGGTGGTGGACAACGAGCGGCCAGTCTTTCGTGTCTGGCCCCATTCGTGGAACAATTGTAGGACTTCCTGAGTTAGACAAACTAATTGGGGATTAAGAATGAGCTATGTAGCATACGCGGCGTATGTATGCTGCTATTCAATTCACCTTGTTTAAACAGCCCTGTCAGCATGTTGATTTATGAAAGAGAAGCTTCCCTTCCACAATCCAGCAAATGTCTCATTTCATGGGTCACAAAACCAGGGGGATGGACACTTGATGGGTTACCATGTGAGGGAAAACCAACCAGCATGGTAGAACATCCTCCCCTAAACCTGGCTTAGTCCAGACGAACTGGTTCCTCAATGAGACATTCTGCGTCCATTGTGACGGTCTTAATGATTGCGACCTTATAATGAAAACATCAACAAATCAGGTCAGAGGGTTATTAAACAGTCAGGCACCCTGTCCACCACTTTTGAGAAATATTGAATACTTTCACAATAAAACTAACAGAAATAGTCTTAAAAACTAGTCAACACATATCCTCACTGCCGCGCCTGCCAAAAACAACTTTATCTTGCTTCGAAAGAAACAGCAGCAGTCTTCTATCCATATAGTTCAAAGGCATGAATACTGTTATACTGTTATATGTTTTAGCCGAGCTAACAGCAGAGAAAGGGGTCCGTGTTTCTTGAGGTGTAAATGTGAAATGACCGTTTTTTGGCCATGGCTCATATTGCTGATGCTGGTCGATATCTTTTTGGTGAGAATACTTTTCCTTACCATTTTTAACAAGTTTGGACATCTCTTTACTTAAAACCTTGCAAATGTTAAATAGTATATTGAAGTGATATCAAAACAGTTTTCCTTGACTTCGACTTTTACCTACTTTTTCAACTTTCTTTGTCAGTCTTCTCTGCTGACAAACACACCAACCACAGGGATGTGCTTTCAGCTTGTTTTTCCTTTATTTAGAGACACACTAGACTGCTCTCTATTATATTGCTTGAATCAGTCTTGTCCCGTCATTGGCGAACAGTATAGGGGAGTCCATGTTATAGTACTTGAAACAACCCTATCTGTCCTATTAGTCACACTTACAGTACACACCTGAGTAAATTACATCCCACCCAAAGCACTCTGTTTCCATTGGAGTCCAACACAGAGAACTACCAAATACATTCAGCCTTACCCTCACACAAGAGCAGCTAGTGTGACAGTGCATTCAAGATCAAACTATGAGAGAGAAAAAATACGAGTAATTGAACAAAAAAACGTTCTCAAGAATAACGATGATATAGTAATTGGAATGATAAGATACAACATATTACTAATGATGAGGTTGTTATAGTTATTACTGACAACAATAACACAACAAAGCATATGAGAGTGCAATAGCATTTAGAAAAGAAACCAATGTATGAAAATTTAACATGTATTAAAGCTTGTTTTTCACAGCATAAATTGGAAATGATATATATTTGTATTTGTGTGAAGAGAGACCACCATTCCTTTGTTTGTTTATCACAGCTTTTTCTCTTTTTTTTTGCATAAAATGTTGGTCAAGTCCTGATTGAAAATGTTTTTTTTTCTTTTAATATATATATATATATATCCTCTTGATTGATATTAATTCATCTAAAAGGTTTTCACAGGCAAGAGTTCAGTTCTGTTTTTGTTGTCTTGGGTGTACAGTAATAGCTCCTCGTCGTCGCAACACCCTGTTTTTCTTTTGCAGAGGGGGATGGCGGTGCGTATTTTTTTTGGGGGGGTGGTGTTGAGTTTTCCTATGGCCCCTCCCCCGGAGTCAGGATGAGGCCACGCCCCCTGTTGGAAGCCCCTCCCCCCACTGCTATGTGGAGTCCTGATTGACAGCTTTTCCTCCATTCATGGTGGGAGTCCCTGAGCTCTTCCTGGAGCGGTGCTTGTCCTCTATCTCATGCATTGATGGCTCCCTGTACATACAAACTGTAGAAGGAGGAGGAGGAGGAAACAACAGGACAAAGAGAGGAGGAGCTCAAAAAGGGGACAATGGAGAACAGATTGAAGAGATGGATGTGGAGATAGAGACAAGGTCAGGTGTGAGGCTGGAGGGACACTTTTACTAGGCAGGGAATTCGGGCCATGTAAGCACTTTTTTTGTCACATTGCTTGACAAGTTTTAATGAGATCAAACGCTGCTCTCACTAGAAACACGTTAGAGGTCATATTAAAAATAAACTCACAACAGCGAAAGAAATGCACAAAATGTATGAATGAGAGTGTTATTCTTGAGTCTGACTGTCAAAACAATAGACTTAAAAAAATAGTTCAGCATTTTGGGAAATATATACATTTTCTTATTTTTTTTTCTGGGAGAGAGTTAGATGAGAAGATCAATACCAAAAATAAGTCTGATTGAATAGAAGTCTATGAAAAAAGAATCCTACTGCACACTTGATTTATTACCGTAGTAATATTGTAAACATAAGTGTATGGTCTCAATCGCAAGCTTTAAGTCTATTTAAATAGAGCATGGTGTTTATTTAATAAATTATGGTCCCATTTAGAGAAGGATGCCTAAAACTATTTAAAAATGCCAAAACCTATTAACTTCAAAGCACTAATTTCAATAATGGAACTTTTTAGAGAATGAAAAATAGAAAGGTAATCGATCCCAGTAAATGCACAATACTGTCATAGCAGGGTCATTTTTTAATTAAAAAAAAACTCCTTGTTGCTAATATACTATCTGAAACAAAACAAAAAATTCAGTATCCTTCTTGATTGTTTTCTGGGCTTGGTTGGATGAAAACCAGACTTGAAAATGTAACACTTTACATTAGGCATAGACATAATTGTTTTGCCTTAGGATACACAGAGCTTTTTAATTACTGCAACCACTGCAAAATGTTAATTGTGGTGGATTAAAGACCGTAAATAGTTTTCATACCACATTGTCATGAAATGGGTAGGATATCTGAAATGTCTTGGAGTGCTTTTTGAAGTAATTGCCAACATTACACCCAATTTATAGTAAACTGGAAGGACGTGCATAAATAACCACAAAAAGGAACAAACCAAACATAACAAAGACCACTTTAAAACTGTTCCAAAAGCATTGTGTCTTTCTCATACCTTCGATGGGCCTGGGCACAAAGTGTGACGAGGGCTTAGTCTTCTTGACCCGGTTGCCCTTCATGACTTGTCCCTCCTTGGTGAGGCCGAGGAACCAGGCCCGGCCCGACTCCTGCTGACGGTACACAGTGGACGAGTAGATCACATAGTAGTTCTCGAAAACAGACTCCTTGAACTTGCACTCAGGTGTGAACATCTCCTGCAAAAAAAAAAAAAAGAGACCGGAGGATATAACTAGTATACAAACACAAAATATATATATATTTTGTATCTGCATGAATACAGACATAACCAGCAACAAAACAGACAGAAGGATGATTTTAATGAAGTTTCATACCAGGAAAAAAAGAAGAAAAAAAGAAAGCTGTGTCTGTTTCACTCTGCCAATATTGGCTCTCATCACCAGCATGTGTGCACTGCCAAGGTCAGTAAACATATTGTATTCACACACACACACACACACACACACACACACACACACACACACACACACACACACACACACACACACACACACACACAAACACACATACACACACACACACACACACACACACACACACACACACACACACATATCCTTGGAGTCGAAGTAATGATAGTCTTATTAGAATAATGGTGAACAACAATGGAAGAGTGTGATCTCTCTGCTTCATTATCAGAGGAGCAAGTCAAGGGAAAACTCAAGGGGACACACAGGAGGTGGAGAGGAATGACAGGAAAAAGGGTACGAGACCAGGTATTTGATACACTGTCGGGGAGAAGAGCGGTGTCAGGTTATTGTCAAGACAGTTCAGCAGACAAAACCATGCTCTCCACTGTCTTACCCCTCACAAATCGAAGATGCATTCATTTGTGAACTTGATGGAGATAATGGTGGAACAGCTGGCTTGGTGGATCTTGTGCTGCTTCAATCTGGTTCTGTGCCCAGTTGTCTAGTTGCTTTCTGCTGGAGGTGACTGTTTATATATATACAGTATATATGTGTGTGTGTGTGTGTGTGTGTGTGTGTGTGTGTGTGTGTGTGTGTGTGTGTGTGTGTGTGTGTGTGTGTGTGTGTGTGTGTGTGGTGGAGGGAAGATGCTTGGAAAAGTTCTGTTAAAGGGTGTGTCACCCAAATTAGAAAACAATAAAATAATTCCCAGTTACCCGTTGCTAACCATGCAGACAGCTTTCGATGTTATTTACTGTGTTTTCAGCTACTGAGGTCTGTTTGATTGTCCAAAGTCAAACTTACACTGACTTTGAAAAGTATGGAGCTCGCAAGGGGCCCTCGACAGAAAAATAAAAAAATCGAGGACAAAATGTATTAATCTGTGCTCAATTTAATTAAAACGTTCCCACATTTTGGTTGATTTCTGCACACAAGATAAATGTACAGAGAGCAAGCACAACAGCCCAGCCTTTCTCCCCGAGGCATGCCCTCAGGAAGCCTACATCCACCAGTAACCATGATGTTTACCGGGGCCTTCCAATTAACCAACTATGAAGTCAAAATTAAGAGGCTGGATCTATGAAGAAACACTGTTGTGCTCTAGTAAATAATGTAATTATGATTACATTGTTTGAATAGATATGAGTGTTGATCACACAGCATGGTAAACAAGATGGGGTTGGGGGGGTTAACCACATCGCCGTGGTTGACAGTTGCGTTGGTAGCAGGGTGACCTGTCCCTCCCCGCAGCGAGTACCAAGTCCAAGGGACCCCCACCACACAGAATGGCCGTCCATGACCCGCCTAGTTGAATCCCTTGTGCAGATGCTGCGAACCACACCCGTTGAGAAGTGTAAAAATGAATCATGAATCATAACTTGTGTGCACAAATGAATCAAAACGTGGGAACAAATTAATTAAATTGAGGAAATGGATAAAATATTGTGCGTGCGAATTATCAAATGGTGCCATTTATATGTTTTTTTCTCTCTATGTCCACTCCTGAGCTAATAATGAAGAATTACTTTTTTTTAAATCTAATGTCAATGCTTTAAGCGCTTTAAATGACATTACGTGCAGCCATTGTATCGAGGCAGAAATCTCAGAAAGGTTTATCTTAAAACCTGAGCCAATTAAACCTGATCTATCTACATAGTTAGATAGTAAGGGAGGAAATATGGGTTTTTGTTATTCAGGTAAAATTACCCCTTCAAAGCTGTGTGCGGGAAAAATATTATTTCACCAACTCTGAAGTGTGTGACATGTTGAACGGATTCATGTTTTGGCCACCTTGACACATTACCACCTTAGGCCCTGATCACACAGAGATGTGTTGCTAGAAAGGGCATCCCTAGAGACGCATCACTAAAAAACCTGAAATCAAAACAATAAGGTTACAAATATCAAGAAAGGCTAGTAGGAAATCCGTTAAGTAATGTGTGGGTTTGTCACTATCAACTTTTCACATTATATGTAGTAATTTGACTTATTGTTAATGTCAAATTATAGATTTGTAGTACTTTCGCCCAATCGCATGGCGTTTAGCTAAATGAGTGTGTGTGTGTGTGTGTGACCGCTCATTTATAAGACACAACAGCGCATAGCAGGCTGTGTAAAGGACTCTGGGAAGGTTAGGTCACATGGTCGGCTGTGCGTGGAAACGTCTCGCTGGTCGGCAGGAGGGAGGACAAGCTCTGTGGAGAGCTGGCGGCTGCCTATATCTGGGCCTGCTGACACAATGTCAAACGGCAGCCGTCTCTGGTGCCCCCCAGTGCCCCCTCAGTGGGGGCACTGGGGGGCACGTCGTCCCTGTCTGGCTGCCTGTGCGTTTATGTGTGAACGTATGTGTTTGCGTGGGTAGGAGGCAGACAGTGATACATTACACACCAGCAGGCGTTTTGCCTTCTTCATCTGCTTGGAGCCATAATCAGGCCGAGTACTCTCACACTCACACACACACACACACACACACACACACACACACACACACACACACACACACACACACACAAGTGCGCTCCAGAATCCTACCCTTCACAATCAGCCACTTTCGCTTTGCTGACACACGTAGAATCTCCTACAAATTTATCCACAAGGACAACACTCTGTTACTGTCCGGGAAAAGGCGAGGAGCAGTTTAGAAAGCACCCCGGCTGTGGCGAGGCAATGATAGGGGTGGAATGTAAGTGACTTTGAAGTCTTTGACAGAGCACCATGTTTGTGGATGACGGAGTGGAATTACGAGGTGAAGAGACGAGGCCTGAGTCTCTCCTGATTAATGGGATCTTCTTAATGGACACGTGTGAACCACAGAGGTAAGGAAATGCACAGATATACACACTGGCGAACGGCGGCATGCGCACACATACGCGACGCAAAGCGTGTTCGCTCCCTCTGCCAAGAAAACACAATCAACCAAAGTTTGTTACCGCAGCAAAACAAGGAACTTTTTTAAGAAGCTGTCTCCCATGTCAGCACTAACAGGCTGTGCTCATTAATGATAAACTATTTACAAGGACGCTTATTTATATTCTGTGGTGATCTGAAGGAGAGAGGTGATGGACTTGTGAGACTGCTGACGCTAACATGAGGGAGCTGAAGATAAATAAACACAGTGGTGATCTGAAGGAGAGAGGTGATGGACTTGTGAGACTGCTGACGCTAACATGAGGGAGCTGAAGATAAATAAACACAGTGATCAAACACTATAAAGCTGGGAACAGAATATACATGTTTTACCAGTTTCAGCACACAACAATTTCATTTTTTTTTTTTTACCAAAGACTTAATTATAGCAACTCCTCCTTGTTTAAATTAGTTTTTACCACCAGTGAAACCAGGGGCAATGATTTGATGAGCAGGTCCGCACTTTGTTTGCATCTCGTGCTCTCTTACACAAATATGTGGGTGATGTAAGTAAGTGATGGAAAGTAACTAAGTACACTACCTCAAGTACTTTAAATAAATTAAATTTTTGAGGTACTTGTACTTGTGTATTCCCATTTTATGGTACGTTATACTTTGACTCCACCTCAGTTCAGAGGATGAAGAAGGCATTTACTTCTTACTCCACCACATTTGTTACCTTTGAATACGTGTTACTTTGCAGATTCATATTAATAACACAAAATATAATCAACAAATAAAAGATGATACATTATTGTGGATGAAGATAAGATTTAACCATATTTACTGATCCCTAATGAGCCATTCTGCATAATGATGCTTTTTTTCTTTTGGTACTAGTATATTTAGATGATAATTTATGATGTTGATAGGTTATCAATGTAGTGAGTCCCAGGTCGTTTGAGTGAGTCCCCCAAAAAGTTTGTTATTTGACAAATTGTACTATTCTATTTATGTTTGATGCTATATGGTTCTAATTATGATTGTATTCATGTATATTGAAAATGTACTTAAATTCAAAATCTGAAAACTTTGTTCACAAAACATGACAAATCAGTCGTGAAAAGCTGTCCTCTTACACTCTGGTGATAACATTCAAGGGCAAGGGCATTTAGTTTTGCCTGCACAGATTGAGATTATGAACAGAGGGGGGTCTTTGCCCCCACTAATGTTCACCCCTGTCCTGCATTGCAAATGAGAATGGACGTAAAAAATAAATAAATATTGAAACAGTAGGTTAAGTATGCTTCACATATAAATAGGTGTCTCCTATTTACTCCTTTTAATGTTTTAAAAAACTTGAATAAAGTGGAATAGGTTTTCAAATTGAATATTTAAAATAAAAGTGCAAGAACTGTGTTGAGAAATAAATATCTACACTATCAAAAAAAACTATTGACAAAAACACTGTGTGAGCTCTTCTTACATATTATATGTTAATAAAAACTGTGTGTGGTGTTTTTATACAAAATTACTTTTATCAAGTAATAAAATGCGAGGCCAAAGGTTGGTCTTACTTTACCGTGCAGATTTAGAAATCAGCTTCAGTAGAACATTTAGGATAAACTATATTATTAATACCGACTAGAAGTTGCCTAAATGTTGAATGGTTTATTGATAGCACAGCGAGTGGCTCTCATCATCTGTTTAAAGAGTCAAAAGCTGTTCTGGGCTTGGAGCAGCCTCTGTGCTAAAGACGCTAGCCTTGCTTCTTTGCAACCATAACAAGGCCGGAGGAACATTCACCACCATTCCCTATTTGTATGGATCGGTGGATCGATAACCTCAGCGGTTTGTCGGGAGAGTGTACTTCGATAATTACAAATAATATTAGACATTCAGTGTACCGCTTGTTAAAACAATCTACACAGGTGAAACTGGTAGCTTACAAACTACAATGTATCAACATAAGAACCATCTAAAAGGCAGCAAATCTACAGTCATATATCATGTATTATGTGGGACTGGAGGGTGACAACAAATGGACTAGAACTCAACGTCCGGGTAAAGAGAGAAAATGGATTGGCAGTTTGCAAACAATACATCATCTGGATCTTAATGAACAGTTTTGAATCCTAATTATATTCATGGTGGGTTTGGAGGTACTGGATTATTGGATTTTTCAGTTTGTAAATAATAAAGCGGTTAAACCTCTTCCACTCAAATATGCATGGTTTTGATTAAAAGGGCTCACCTTTATTTAACTATATTATTTCTTGCTTATGATTTATTTGACATCATCCCAGCCAGCATGTCCATGTGGGGCCCATAAGGTTTAAATTTGGGCTGCCGATAAGGGTCCCAAGTGGGTTTGTCCGCAGTTTCCACGGTGGCCTCACCTGTGTTTGCCCATACTGGGTTCATTCACCGGTTTATTCACCGATTTTAAGAGGGATCTGACTGGGCTTTAAGTGGGACCCAAATTGGCTACAAATTGGCCTCACCTGTGTTTGCCCATACTGGGCAAACACAGGTGAGGCCACCGTGGAAACTGCGGACAAACCCACTTGGGACCCTTATCGGCAGCCCAAATTTAAACCTTATGGGCCCCACATGGACATGCTGGCTGGGGCAGTACTATATTTAATATTATGATTATTGAATGATGTATTTCTTTATAGCATAGATGGTTCAGCTATGCTCCAATATTAAGGATTGGAAGGATCCTTTACTTCAGCTATCGCATCCTGAATCCAAATTAGACACTGGCTCCATCTGAGGAGAGAGGCAGCTCTCCGGCTCTACATTAAGGAGACCTGCTGCTGCCGAAAGGCATCCATTTGACTTTGGAATAAGCAGAGGATATGGGGGCGGGGGGGCTGAGCCACTGGTGTATCAGAGAGATGTGGCCTGCCATGAAACTCCCGGGGAGCTCATCATTATTCTGGGAGAGAGATTCAGGTCGGGGATTGTCTAGACGTTACTTAAACTGAAAAACAGTGTTTCTCACTTGTTTATTCTACTACCCCCCCCCCCCCCCCCCCCACACTTGTTTAGCATTTTGTATGTCGTAGTCTGAAAGTCAATCACTGTCACTGAAGGTTCTGTTCTGTCCTTCCCCGAACATTGATGATTGATGTCTAATTTCCTGATGCTCTTTACTTACTTTACTTTTTTGCCTCCCTTCACCTCGGGAGCACCGTCATTAGCACCATCATCACAAACAAGCAATTGTATTATGTGCATGTGCACGAAAGCTAAAGCAGTAAATTGACAGAACATTTTGATCATCAATTAGTTGTCCTTGACCAAAGAAATTATTATTCGACTTTCACTTTTGTCGACTAATCAACTCGTTGATTTAATTGACAGATCTGTAAAACTGAGTTTCTCCACGCAGAATCACAGAAAAGCACCACTTTAAGTCTTTACCAGAGAAGAGACGTTTTTTGGAAATAAGACATTCAGCATAATAAACGACTAATCTACTAAAGAAATCTTTAGGCCAATTAGTCAACTAATTGACTTAGAGGGAACAGCCCTATCAAGCTGCCAGTTAATAGACTAAATAAGTAAGCAACAAAGTGGAAACAAAATAGTCTTCGGAATAAACTATCATTAGTTGCAGCCCTAATGCACCCAGGAACTCAAATCTCACACAGACTTCACTCAAGTTTTAATTCGACGGTCCTAACTTCACCATTTTTGTTCGAGACAGAAAAGATCAAGACGTTGAAGGGGAGGGACTACTCACAAAACAGCCATTTGTCACCCGAACAACATCTGAAATCACTCCATGACCTTCCACGCCAACTCTCTCGCAGTCGTCCCCTCAGAGCCTTAAGTGAAGGTTTTACCGCGACACATTATTTTGTAGTAATAAGAAGCAGTAAAATGAGTAGCCGATTGAACAGTTCAGAGGCCGCTGTGCGTGCAGCTATGGACAGATATACCTGTGTGTGCACAGAGAACAGTGGTTACTACTGTGCAGTAAACTAGGTCATATCGAGAAGTGTTATAAATAATGGAAGGGAGCTCTTCATTGTAGATGCTCAGCCCCCGCGCACTTCATCGCTAAACACTCCACACAAGCATTATCACCCGTTGCTATATCAGCTTCCAATCTGCAACAGCCTCGACAGTGAGCTCTGCACTCCCGGCAAGAAAAGCCAACCAGCAACCAGCATGTAAGTTGCCACTTAATTGATGAAGCGTAAGATTCAGCTAGATACCTGACCCCTAGATGAAAGACGGAGAGAAAGGCTCCCCAAAGGTGCAACACAACAACTGCTCAGAATCATCTCCTATTGAAGACGAAGCTCGTCGCATTTCCCCCCCTAATAAGACAAAGCAGCAGGGCGAGAAAAAGAAAAACAAGGGAGTGTTTGAGGGGTGGAAGGATATCCCTGAGTAATTATCTCCCTGGGGATAATCAAGAAAGAGAGTGGTGCATCGCGGTTCTCAGATGTTAGGCAGACGAAATAAGACAACAAAACAAGCGGTGAGAAACCTTGCGGTTTGGAGAGGCAAAGGAGTGAAATGGAGACGTTGAAGAAGAGAGATGATAGCGAATAAGCGAGGTAGATGCAGGAGAGAAAATATAAAGATCTGGACAAATAACAGTCAAAGTAAAAGTGTAAGTAATAAGACGATGAAAGTAAAGGATTTGTTTTATAGCGGCAATGGCATCATGAGAGCTCTCATAAAAGTGAAGAACAAAAATGTTCTCCTTTACAGTCCTCTTGCAGTTCCGTGTCTATCACAAACATAATCTGTGTTGGTAAATTAAACGGGTAAATAAAGGGAGTTGGAGAGAGAAACAGAGGCTATTTGAGCTTTGCATGCTAATGGGTTCCCTTTATGAGCTCTCTGTGGCTCCTCGAGGCTTATGAGTCTTCCTGTGATCTAGCCCACCCGTGTTCGGGGCAATTGTCCATGCTTCACATCTGAGGAGCCGGACTTCCTCCATATGGCCAGAGAGCTCGTTCACTGCGTGACTTTGATTACAATGGACTTTCAGCTCTTGCTGCAAACACGTTTTGCCTTCTGACCAACATCCTCTTGGATAGAAACGTAAAAAATGTGTTCCTCCGCCGTTAAAAATGATGATTTAAAAAAGTCCTGAATCACTTTTAATGAATTATTATTATGACACAAATGATGATTTCACCAAGGAAGTGTGTGTGGGAGGTCATGCAGCAACTCCAACTTGTGGTCTATTTAATAAATTGAAAGACTTTAGTTTGACGTAGATAGGTGGGTGGAGGGTTATTATAAGCCTCATTGTAAGGCTGTGAATTGTGCACTTGTTTATGAGCATGTAGTTATGAATGAATCCGTCTACCTGGGTGAGTCATAACAGCCTGCGCATGTATCGTACGTCCTTCTCTGAACTTTCGAGAGTCATACTGAGCGAGAATGCTTGCTCTACTGAAATGATGGCGCTGAATTGATTTGACTTTTAAAAAAGAAATGTTGATGTCTGCCTCAAAATGTTCTCCGACCTCTCTCGCAGTAAAGTGGCAGATACAGTATACTCTCTGTCACTCTGTCCTTCACGGATTTTACGAGTACTTTGAGAAAGAAAATGTGTGACGGGCAGTTTGTGAATTCCAGCTCTTTGCCAGACATTTGTCATAGCTGTCTGGTGATCAGATGTCCGCCACAATGTCCCTCAGCCGAGGTTTGTGGGTAACGCAGCCCTCCCATCCTCTTCTGTCTTTGTAGCACCATGAGACTTATATAACCATGCCAACCAGGGATAGCTTCCTGTCTCTAGAGCTCTGCCTATGCCTGCACCCCATTTCTCTCACACACACACACACACACACACACACACACACACACACACACACACACACACACACACAAACACACACACACACACACACACACACACAATCTTCCACTGCAGCTCATTTCCAAAAACGTGCTCCAGAAGCATCTCCTCATCCTCAATGCATTAGCCATGACTTAATGTTTTCTGTGACTGGGTCCACACCAGCCTATATGCTCCTCATATTTTACACTGCAGATACAATATCTGTTTTCATGATATTACTCCCCCACTTAGGCTTGCAATTATAGAAAAATGCGGTGAAATAATTTGAATATTTTTCACTGCAAGTGTAGGACTTATGTAATCATGCAGTATATTTGGCTCATATAACAAAGACATGGAACAAGTGAAAAAACATCTAAAAAGGACATTTTTTGCCGTGTATCTCTTTTTATGATTCAGACTCAGGATGACAAAGTTAAACAAAGCAACACCATCAGCATCAAAAGCACAATGAAATTCAGTGGAATTTTCGGTTTACAGCTGCTACATAACGAGCCTCCACTAGTAGCCGGTAAAATAAAAAGAGGCCATTTCAAAAAGGTCTGAGCACTGAACTTGATGTAAAATTAAATGTAAAACATGCGCGGTGCGGCTTCAACAATGAAAAAAGGTGGGGGGGGGGATAAGCACTGCACAGCAACACAAAGGCACATCTGAAGAGCTCTCGAACAGAGCAGAGATGAAAGGGCTTAGAAGAGTCTTTTCTGCAGTGGGATATTAAGAGAGACAACAAACTGAACAAAACACAACACGTGTAAATGAACAAACGCACATGCACAACCTGACGACAGGACTGGAGCAAGGGGCCGTATCTTACCGAGCGGTAGAGCATGCCCTCTCCATTCATGCCAATGTAGAAGCCACTCTTCAATCCCTGGATGGCCACCACTCTCAGACCCACGGGAATCAGATTAAACAGGGCTGCAGAACAGACAGAGGGAGGTTGAGGGAGGGAGGCACAGACGGACAGATACAAAGAGACATCAGACAGAAAGGACAGAATAGGACAGTTGAGTTTCCACTTAACTCTCGTAAACATGACATTGTCTGAGTAAATACGGAGCATAAACAATGGGAACACTGATGCACCTCACCGGGACAGTGCAGCATTAACGTGAAAGCCAAAACCCAGAACCGTCTCGTCCAAACAAAGATGGCAGAGCATCCAACGATAAATAGTATAAGCAGCTACCCATAGCTGATTAAGAATGTATTCGATATTTACTAAAGGGATGAAATTACACTTGAATGTAGCACAGAATTACATGGATTTTGCTAAATGAATTTTCATTTATATTTATGTGACTTTGTGTGCAACAGGTCTGGTTTGATTAGACGTAGTTGGCATCGAACACGGTAATAAGCTGATTGAGTACATGTATTACACTTACTGTTATCGCTGGAAAAGTTCTCCTGGAAAAAGTTATTTTCTATTGAAAGGTTCTATTGACTGTGACTTTCATTGGCTTTCCGTTTGATGAAGGGGTGAGGACCTTCTTTATTCCCTGTATTGTTGGGAGGATTGTTCTGCAAGTGGCGGTGGGGACTATCAGATAAAGCTGGCTGGGACGAGAGGAGACGTGACAACACGGGTACCGGTATGTCCTCCGAGCAGATTCAATTTCACTCGATAAATATTGACGCGCTGCTTTCGCCTGCCAATGGTTTACTCTGCCCTTAGGCCACTGGTACAGGTGATACACACTGGCCACTCTTGCAGTTTTGTATACCCTTGAGGAGCCAGATCTTTGGGATAGGCCTACTCTAGCAGAATGTGAGTCCATTAGCACCTTACATTTTGTTTTCTCAGGCTTTTCAATCTCTCTTTTCTGTCATAACTCTCTCCTTCCCCTCTGTCTGTTCCCCCGCTCCTCTTTCCGTTTGCCTTTCATGGCTGCTGCTCAGATGACTAGTGTCGCTCAGACGCAGAGCCCACAATTCTGTCACTTATCACTCAAACCCAGCAGTGTTCCACCCTGGACCACCTTCCCCGATCAAAACATAGTCCAGCTTTTTCTGAGCGGTCATGCTTGCAAAAGGGCCCTCGACAGACTCACCATAATGGCTTGGCGTGGAAAGTGGTAGTAAAAGAGGCACATAATATGACACACTAGTCCACCATTTTGCTATAATTATGATCTGCGGTCCCTGCTTTCATTCGCCAGCGAAAGGATAATACAACTGACAGGAGCTGTTATTCAGCTAGCTTTTAAATGCCCGGCTCTTCTATTTGCAGCTCCTGCGGTTGATGGATTTCATAATTACTACTGTTAGAGTACCTGATTTGCTATTCCTAATCCTTAATAACCTAAATCTTATCTCTCAGCGAGAAAAAGAGAGTGACTGGCATGGTGCAGAGTCGAGAGATTTTTAGGGATCTTCCATCTTCAAAGAGCGAAACAAAAAGGGTTCCAACAACCCAATAAAGCAGAATCCTTGCCACGGCAACTCTTCCAAGCAGTAATCGGCAACAAGCAAAATCCTGCAGGGAGGCTGAAGGAAGTGTATAATAAACCCTGTAGGAAAGGTTTAAAGAAACACTGAGCCAAACTTCATATGCCAAGGGCACGTCTCCAAATCCAGAGAGAAATATGAATCTAAAGGTGGGAGAGCTGGTATATACAGTCCAGTTCTGTGAGCCATTTGTTCTTATATAAATTTGTATTGATCCGAATAGTGTCATTAATCCAATTTCAATAAAGTACTTTAAATTAGTGACAGGGTCTTCAACTAATAGAAACATTCTTGGTTTCATTTCATCTATCAACCAGGAGCATCAGAGACAGATGGAGCGTGAACGCCTGTGTCTCATCACCAGCAATATCTTTCTGGAGCTGCAGCGTGTTCAGGTAATTAAGGCGGGCGATCAACTGACGACAGTCAAATTAATAACTGTTCAAATTTGAACATGGGTGTTAATTAATTGAAGGGTGTTCCGCAGCCCTTGCATTTAGTTAAGCGTAGCGCTGCCAGTCATGCTTTACACACTAAAGCCGTTTTACATACTGCAGTGACAATCTATTATATTACTTCTCACAGTTTACTGAATATTTAGCGTCAAACAAATCTTATGAGTTTATGAAAGCTGAATTCCATTTATTTCTTTGTGCATTTCTCCAGCTAAATCTATTTGCTGTTCAGTTGTGTCCTTATCCCAGCACTTGTTGTCATCCAGCGCAGAAATATAGCAAATAATAAAAAATGGAATTGAAACAGGCTCAGGTCGCACCTAGTATGCCGGTGCCGTCATGCTCCTCAATCCCATCACTTCCACTGAACTTCAACCTGAAAATAAATTACCGTATTCCCTCTGCAGCTGCTGAGGATGCTGCAGGTCAGAGAGTTGAGTGGTTCAAGGGTGAGGGTGATATATAATTCTGATAATCCAGCCGGGCAATCAATAGTTCAGTGCAAGACATGAATTTGAAATCTTCATCGGCCATTTTCATCTCTCCTGATCACTTTTTTCTTTACCCTTTCTGGTTCTATCTTTCTCCTCAAACCTCATTCCTCCCGCTGAAACTCCTGCTCCCTTTCCGTGTCTCGCTTCGGACCATCTCTCAACTCGAGGCATCTCATATAGAGAATTATTCATTGGGTACAAACAGGGAAGGTGGTATTTTTAGTTTCCTCTGGCTGAATTATTCACTGCATTCCTCCATCCCTGGGACAGCAGGACTGTTTAACAAGGGGATTACCTAGAGGTGGGGAAACCCTAACATACAACAAAAAGTGCATAGGCCAAAACCTTTAGAACTCAAGGGAGGCTCCAAAAAAAGCAAAGATGTGCTAAAAGTGCACAGAGGAAATGCATTGAATGGACGTTTTTTACATTTCTTTTTTTTTTGTGCTGTTGTCTTTCTTTATTCCATAAGTACCGAAGATCTATCTCCTCATAAAATATAAAGTGGCGAGTGACAGGGAGAGGCCTTTCTTTTCACCGCATGACTGCTACGGCAGCTCTGGCTGCAGGTTCCTTTAAGATTGGCAGGATATTTTAGAGAAGAAAGGTCATGATTGGTTTCCTGTCTGGCTTCACTCCAGACGGGGGGTGTCGTCATTATTCGGCTTTGACGACCATTCTCTGCTGACGCCATCTCTTTCTTGAGCCGTCGCTTCCCACAGGTAACTGTTACAAAAGCCTGTATGTTTTTAATGAAGGTTTTCCCTGTTTTTCTGTTGCCGTGAGAGCAGAAGTGAGTGTGAAATCTTTAGGGGTCTATTCCCTGGATACTATTTATCCCCTATGGAAAGGCGATGGGTGGTGAAATATTGCAAAGAAATGGCTCAGGGAGGGATCTATGTCACTACAAGTGAAGCTGTGGGGCTGCAGTTGTTTCAGGCGATGGGTTTTTCCAGGAAGGAATTTCTGCTGTGTTAATCACACACGCCTCAGAGCCAAATCAATCAAAACAACGTGCCACTTACAATCATGCAGTGAACACAGTAGAAGTGGTTGACTTAGAGCGACAGCGACAGGAATATTGGAATACATTTTTTACTTGGGGATAGAAATTAGAATACAAGATGCTCCCATAAATAATGTATTTACTTACCGTGAAAGGTATACTTTGGAGAGAACTGAATTTATAAAGCAGCTGAGTAGGTTTTGACACATTTATGTCTACAGTTATATCCTAGAGATACTATTGCATTAGAATAAGTGGAAAAGAAGCCATTCTACCATTTAAAATGGTATTTTTTTATATTGATAATCCAATTCAACAAGGGGATTTTCAACTTATTTTGGAGTGCTTTAGGCTGGCATCAATTATGTAAGAATGAAAAATGATAAAGCACAGCTTATTAAATGAGGTCATATATTATACAACCAAGTGACTCATTGCCATTAAGTGTTTTATGCTGGAAGCTGTAGCTTCCGTAATGCTCCACTCACTGTGGTCGCTGTTCTCGTCCTTGCTGCCGTCGATGGTTCCATCCGGCTGCATCTGCAGGTAGAAGCCCTGCTGGCTGAACAGTCGTGTCACGATGCCTTTCAGCTGCGGCTCTGAAACACACACACACACACACAAACACACGCATACACACAAACCGTCGGCCAAGCCACAGCCCCATCCCCACCAAGAATATGTCAGAACAGCATTCTCAACATTGTGACAGAAACAGTCAAAAGAGTTGATACACCTTTTAGCTAAGTGTTTGCCCTCTCACAGCTTCTCACATCAAGCAGTTTAAAATGCTGAAATGTTTTACCAACACACGTTCCACAAAATTAAAATGTACAGCGTTTGATTAATTAAAGAAGGCAAGCTGGCTGTGAGAGATGGAGAGTACCTGCAGAACAATAACAGACTTTTCACCTTTTAGACTTCTTAAAGCATTTAAAAACACTAACTGTTGTGTTTTCACAAAACTGGTTTTGAATTGTATAATTCAAATTTAAAACGATTAAATGCTAAACTATAATTAACCATTTAAAAAAAAAGGTATTGTTCTTGTGGCAGAATCCAGCCTCACGAGTTGCCTGCTAACTCAAAAACAACCATTTCATCCCTTCATTTAACTCTTACCATCTCTCTCTTGTCATATGTTGTGCTACATAATCCCCAAAATGGCTGTTTGAAGGGCCTTAACAATGATAACACCATAACAGAAATCAATAAGATACTTTCTCATAATGTCTTTCTATATCTAGCACAGAAAAAAAAAGACATTTTGCATCATTTTGAAACTGAAGTTTAACGTTATAACGTACACTAACATGCCAATGGATTCTTTATTTGGTATGAAGCAACTGTGCATTTTGGGGTTGATATCCCCGGCATTCAATGAAAGACATTTTTACAGGGAACACGTTCACCCAAGGGAGTCCAGCGCTTTTTCCTGACAAAAGAAACTGACCTAAAGTTTCCACAATTATTTTTTTCCCCATTGCAATCACCCTGAACTGACCTCCAACTTTGAGGCTGTGACATCTGGCAACTTGCCAGGGTGCAGCTGGAAGCACTCGCCACTTCAGGGGAGCAGGGGGAACGAGGATTAGCTCGGGGGAAAGAAAGACTCCCGGCCTCAATGCCAGGAAAAAAAGTAGATGTGTAAAAAGAGTTCATCTGAGGGGAAATGTGCGTGCGGTCTCCGCGGCCCATCTAATTTCAGGCAGGTCTTTGGATTTTGTGTAAAGGCAGTAGTCCGAGTCAAATGACACCATTAGCGTAAACAAGACTTGTGGATTTTGAGAGGGAAACACTGGATAAAAGAAAGGATAGAGAGTTGGTATATGTAACCATGTTGATATTTTCCTTAGATTTTACTGTGAATAATGAATCACTGAACTATAATATGTTTGTTTTTGCCACTGCAGATATTTTGAGACGAGCTCCATTGAAATCAGACGTCAACCCGGTTGCTGGATGCTACTAATACACATTCGGCAACTGAAAAGGCTTCCTTTGCAGGGCTCATAGCACGTTCTGATAAATGATGTATGTGATATGAGAGAGCCTGACTGTCCTCCAAGGTCATAACAAGACTTTATGGTCATGCAGTCCGGTTGGGCACAACAAAAAAACAAGAGCAAAACAAAACATGTTCTAACTTGGTTAGAAGAGAAAAAAACATAATAAGTTTTAGCCAGATCTGTCTTCAACAGTAACAGCTGATGTTAAGTCTTTACTTGAACGCTGATCACTGCAGTAATTACTGGTGCATATGCCCCTATTTATATTTTACAGACGACAAGTGAGAGCCCTAGAAAGACAACGCAGAGTAGTGATGACCCCCAACTAGACTGCTCACCTACCCCTGCGGGGCCATCAATTTCTGGGACAGGCCCTTCATCGTCCATCACAGGCAGGGTGAGGAGAATGTGTGTGTGTGTGTGTGTGTGTGTGTGTGTGTGTGTGTGTGTGTGTGTGTGTGTGTGTGTGTGTGTGTGTGTGTGTGTGTGTGCGGGAGCGCAAGTACATGAGTGTACACATCAGTAAATCACATGTGATAACTACACTTCCATAAATTAAGACCTCAACGTGGGCCCGAGCAATCGCTGACGGCTCATCAGTTCCAATCATTTAGCAGAGAGTGTGTGCCATGTGCTTGTGTGTGTGTGTGTGTGTGTGTGTGTGTGTGTGTGTGTGTGTGTGTGTGTGTGTGTGTGTGTGTGTGTGTGTGTGTGTGTGTGTGTGTGTGTGTGTGTGCAGATTTAAACAGACTTCATGTCAAACTTCAGAATTTACAACATGTGTTTGTGCACAAAAAAAAAGAAGAAAGTCTTTCAGTGGCAACATACAGCAAATCATTCTGTGTGAGTATGGGCCATTAAAACGTCAATAAATATACTTCATACCAATACAGAAGGACAAAAACATTTATGTACGTCGACAAATGGTGTCATGACCGTGAAATGCAGAATGAGTGTCACCTGTTCTGATATAGTGTTTGACAGGGAGAAACACAACATATCCATATACACCAAAACACACTATTAGAACCTCTACTACACTTACACGGCAGTACTTGACACATATACAGACACAGAACAAGTAGCGAGGATAGGATAGAAAGACTGATCCGACATTGACTGACAGAGAGAATGAGGCAGGAACAAAATGAGAAGAGGCAGAGCCAAAGACAAAGATAGAGAAGAGACAGAGGAGCGACAAACGACTGGCTATAGGAGAGCGTCAGCTACGAGAAAGGGAAAATAAAGTAAAGTACGAAATTGAACTTAAAAAAATCCAACAAAGCAACAGAGAAGGAGGGATGAAAGAAGAAAAAAGGAAGAGATCAGCAAGGGAGAGGGTCGTCGGCTGTCAGACAGGTGTTGAAACCCCCCGCCCCACCCTCCCTCCCTCTCCCTCCCTCCCTCCCCAACACAACCCACCCTTTCCCCACCTCCCCCCCTCCCTGGTCGAGGGGGAGTCGACATGGGCGCGAGATGGGGTGGAGACGAGAGGAAACACACCACACACGGATGGAGGCTGAGCTACTGACCTAGCCTGCAGCCCTTATGGGACACCTTTGGAGGTTTCGAGGGTGCATCTTACGAAGTAGGGGGTGGGGTTGGGGTTGGGGATAGAAGGAAAAACAACAGTCTTTTAAACAGGCAGAATTCATAAATTCTCCAGCGTATCGGCTGTTTATATGCAAATATATGGCAAGGCATCAGTGGAAAAGTAAGAATGATCAATTAGAGGAAATACATCTGCTTTCTGTGTGGCCATGTATGTGTCCGTTGAAAGGAGTTATACCTACCTGCCCAACAAACAGTGTCTGGAGGCCTGACTGCCTTGTTGTGTGTCTGTTTGCTGTCTGCTTATGTTTCTATTTGGGCATTTTGTGGCTGTTTTTTGGCACTGAGATTGTTTTGTCTGCCTGATAAGGCGACAACAGGGTTTTAATTGAGTCTGTCTGTCTGGCTGGCAGGGTGTCTTCTCCCTATGCGCCTTAAGAGATGATGTCTCTCTGTCTGTCCTCCGGCCTCATTCCGTCGTTCATCACAGACAGAACTATCTGGATTCTCAGAGGGCTGGCCCGTGGTCCGTGCAGCAGGACAGAGCCAGGGGAATAGAAAAGGGGAAGGCTATATACCATGGAGTGTAGTAGGCACGGAGCCTATGTCTGTCAATACAGCCAGAGTAGCTCTTAATCACTAAGGCTATACCTCCCTTCACTGCAGTAAAGCTCCCTCTCGGCAATAAACCTTTACCATTAAAACATTTAATCTCAAAAGAGCATTGGTGCACTGCGGTGCCACTTATCTCCCCCCTGTACCCCTATCTGCAGTAATATCGAATTAGGCAATTTAAAGCAGCATTTATGAGTGCATTCAAGTTGTGTTTTGAAGGGGAGGGGGTACGAAAATGAAGTGTGCAAAAGCGAAAGCTTTAATATATTAGATAGCTGTCAACAAAACCTGCTCAGGCTGTGACTGGGAGACAGTAGTATTGGTTTTAGTTTAGTTTCTTCCCCAGAGTAATTGATTATTCTGAGCAGTATAGCAATACATAAAGGGGCTAACGTCACAGCATACAGATCATTCCCTATACATTCAGGCTGCTGGGCTATACGGGGGAGGGTTGTGCGCGGTGGGTCGACAGACAACAAGAAGACCTCATGGAACAGGTGGATTTTACGCACCGCGGAGAAAATCTCTTCTCCTCCGGTTCAGATTGGAGCCCTTGACTGCAGTGTAATTGTCCAAAGGGAGGCGCGGTGCGGTAGAGTGGCCGGGGGGAACTGCTTTCACGGGCCAACATAACACATCAGTAAAACAAAACAAAAATCTACAGCACTGACCTGGACGCCGCCGAACTGGTCTTTTCTTGCCGCTGCAGAAACGGACTTTGCTGAAGACCCCCAAGAAATGCCTCTCGCAGATAGAGCGGGGGTCTTTGCTGGGGCTGGGACGACGTTTCGAGGTGGAGACCCGGTCGCTGTTCGACTCCCTGGCCGCGCGTTTCGCCCGGATCAGGGAGCTGGCGATCGCGGCCATCTCCCCGAACCGAGTCTGACAACCGAGTGTCTAGTTCGGCAGCGGTCGGATCTTGGTGCAGCTTCTTGGCGCAAAAAAAAAAAAAAACACACACACACACACAAAACGAGAGCGTTGATTCTGTGCTTCGCGTCCACGAGCGTTTCAACCAAATGTCATCCTAATCCTCCGAGTCCCGGGCATCAACGCGCTTCAGACGGCATGCAGCCTCATGAGGGGACAGGACAACGACTTATTCACTCAGGGCTTCCAATCAACTGCGACCGATCGGATAAAAAACAATCTACGGGCTAGGGGCCGACATGTCAGCCGTGAAAACATGCAACAGAGTAGTTAAGTTGATGCGGCTGCGTGTCCTGGGAAGAGCTTCAGGTATTCCAGGTGAAGAGCGCCGCGTCCGGCTCCGTACTCCTCATCCGCACAGCAGCCTCTCTCCTCCTCGGGCTCCCCGACGCCTTTTGATCATTTGCATTAACCTAAATCCACGCACGAGAAATGATCCGAACTTTTTTTTCTTTTTTCTTTCCTTCTTCTTCTTCTTCTTCTTCTTCTTCTTCTTCTTCTTCTTCTTCTTCTTCTTCTTCTTCTTCTTCTTCTTCTTCTTCTTCTTCTTCTTCTTCTTCTTCTTCTTCTTCTTCCTCTCCCCCTTAATCCATTACTCCAAGCACATCAATGAAGGGGACCGTTCGCTGGCGGTCCAGGGGGACGGTGCGGGAACCGAGATGTGTTGAGCCCGCGTCCCCGGTTCTGTCGATGGCACCTCGGAATGCAGTGTGGCGGCGGAGGGAGGGAGGGGGAGGGGAGGGGGTGCTGCGGTGCACGGATGCTGCAGAGATGTAATTTAAGCCTGCAACAATTAGTTGAGGCGAACACACGTCGGAGTGTTTTTTTTTTTGTTGTTGTTTTTTTGCAGCGCACGAATAATGAAGTAACCAGAGAAAAGTAGTGCGTCCCGATTGCTGTCGGTGTGTTACATTCGCCTACAGCGAGAGTGGACGGTCACGGCCAGCTCCTCTCTCTCTCTCTCGCTCTCGCTCTCTCTCTCTCTCTCTCTCTCTCTCTCTCTCTCTCTCTCTCTCTCTCTCTCTCTCGCTCTCTCGCGCTCTCTCTCTCTCTCTCTCTCTCTCTTCAACTCTTTTAACGCAATCATACGTGATTGAGGTTCGTATTAGGAATGATCCGAGGGTTGTACAGGGGAAAGATCGATGATCTCTGTGAAATAAAAGTTGTGTGTGAATATAAAATATATATATATAAAAAAAGGGGAAGGCGAAATGCTGAATAGGTGTTTATGCAGGGGTAGGAGCGCAGGCTGTTTAGTCATTTGGGGGCATGTGCTCATCTAAAAGGGGGCGGGTGATCTCACAATCGTCACGTTGAATTACAATAAAAAATCTGAAGTTTTGAATCTGAAGTTTTTAAATGGGGTAACGAGGAGGTTACGTGAAACTGTAATGAATGCAGTGGGCATAAACAGTTATATCTTAAGCAGGGCTACTAATCTCATAGTTTATAAACTCAGGGGATATGAGCACTCGTGTTATTTTCTCAAACCCTGTGGCCACACATGCCATTAGGAACATCTTAAGCGTGGATAAAAGGATTAACTTCAACAGGTTTCAGCACGGTATGAATATGAAACCCCCAACAGAAATGGTACATTGAAGAGCCAGACAGTGACACAACACATATATGGATATGATTTGTGGTTCATGGAAATGACATGGGTGACCCCAAAATATTACAAATAACATGTTCAACAATGGCATAATATAGTCCTTATCATAAACCAGCCCCTGAACACTATGTCAGGAGAGAGGGAGCGTACTGTGTTATGCTTGTGTGTGTTTTTGTTTGTTTTACAGTTGTTGAAGACAAATGCAAACCAACCGATTGTTTTCACTGTGTTTGTTAAATTTGTTAAATGCTTCCGTCTGCATTGGAATAATAAATTATGTAAATCAATGCAAAGTCTCCAAAAATGTCCTGCAAATATGTCTGTGTGCATGTGAGCGTGCTTCTGGTTTCATGTCTATCATTGGATGAGCTGGGGAGCTCATCCAACACACACACACACACACACACACACACACACACACACACACACACACACATACATACACACACACTGGGGGAGGAAGAACACGTGAGTATTCAGCAGCAGAGCAAACCTCTCTTCTCCCTGTGATGAAACTGCATGAAACATTTAGAGGCTTTTTCTAGAACTGGGTTTAACATCCTCTCTTCCAAACTGAACCCTCAGAGAGATCGAGGGAGAGACAATTTTCTTTTGACTACCACTGTCTGCCCTGCCCGCCCCTTACGTAAGATTTGGATATAATGGATGAAAGTGTTGAATGTGAAGCACTGGTCCTTTGCATGTTCCTGTGTATGTGTGTGTGTGTGTGTGTGTGTGTGTGTGTGTGTGTGTGTGTGTGTGTGTGTGTGTGTGTGTGTGTGTGTGTGTGTGTGTGTGTGTGTGTGTGTGTGTGTGTGTGTGTGTGTGTCAGAGAGAGAAAGGTAAACTGCAATCTTTTCTCAGAGAAAGACAGGCAGACGGAATACAAATGGCAAAAGAGAAGTGTATGAGTCTCAATCAAAACCTGCATTCTGCATTCCTATTCAGTTGCCAGTGCATATAGTAAAAATGAATATGCCACTGCAGCATAAAGAAATAGCAATAAGAACTGCGATACATCATTCATCATTCTAACGGGTATCAGCGTGCTATACATTCCTTAGAAGAAAAACCCAGCTGGTGGTGTGTTGTATATCGTGAGCTTTCTCATAAATGGGAGAGACTTTGTGTGTGCAGCGCTGTAGAGACATGGGGCATACATCTTTGTCAGGAAAAGATAAAGTATTCCTTAATGAGGATCTGCTAGGCTTCCTTCCTCGACCAGAGACAATTGATGTCCACTACACTCCAGCTGAGATATGTCCACGGGCAATAACACATATGCCCTGCAGACTATTGCAATCATTTGAATTGTCAATTAAAATAATTTGACTCCATAAAGGTTTTCGCTAGTTAAGTTATACAAACAGCGTGATGTCAACATGTCAGTGTGCTACTACAGACTAAGTCATTAGCATTTATTGAAATCAAATTCTGAACATGAGTGAAAAGGATGCAGACATGTTGTGTATACAATTTGGGTTTTCATTTGATCAGACTGTGCTGGTTCTTGGATTTTATCATAAGGAACCATGTTGCATACACTGCACTAAATATGTCTGAAACTGAAATGCAAAAAGCCCCAGCATCCCCTTTGGCCCTTGTTCAGGTGCCACCACTGGAGTGCCATTTTGTTCAGTCATTTCTTTATACCTGCTGCCACCTTGTGGAAAAAGAATGAACCACATGTGGAGAGAGAGAGAGAGAAAGAGAGAGAAAGAGAGAGAAAGAGAAAGAGAGAGAGAGAGAGAGAGAGAGAGAGAGAGAGAGAGAGAGACGCCGACACCGACCCACGGTGGTATCCATTCTCTCCAGATCGTCACTCCAGCGTGTCCTTGAGATGCCTCACAGATATGTTGACTCACAATAGCTGGAGCTAGTTTTCATCTTGTAATGCCAGCTAAACTGTCTTGCCAAGTCTCCAGGAGGCAGAGAGGAGAGCTGTGAGAGAACGAGTGTGTGTGTGATACCGGGGCTCACAAGGCTCTGCAGCACACTTACACCAACACAAACCACAGCTTGCTGCTTGAGCATAAGTGTGTAGGTATATACTGTCACATGATTTTCATTTACAACAAAAGTGGGTGCAGTGAAATGTGAGGCCAAGATTCGTAAAGATCAATTAAAAAATATATATATATACATGCTACATTAAAACTATATCAGTAACTAATATTGCTGTTGTTCCTGCTCGTGAGCATAAAGCCACAACACCAGACAAAGACAAGCAGAGATGACAACTAACTGCTAATTAACACTATTACAACAAATTCAATCAACACAAATTGAGCTTGACCAAAATGCAAGAATGTCTGATTCTACTAAAACATCAGTCTACAAAAGACGCATTACTTTGTATGAAAACAGCTGTTCCCAAAGTAATGTAAATGACACCTGATGTTCTATTGATCTGAGCAGTCGCATGAAAACTGACAAACGGACAATAAATACGTATTAGCACTCACTTGGAAGTGAGGAGAAGGTTTTTGTTTCCATTCCACCCACCACACAAGCCTCCTGCAATCCCAACACCCTGACTACTGTATTTAATGTTAACACAAGAGAAGCCAGGTGCAGATTTGACACTACAAAGGAAAGCAGGTGCAAACATTTAAGCCTGCTCAGAAACATCTTTCGCCTGGGGATTTTGGCACAGTGCCTGGAGAGCGAAACATTTCCCGCTCTTCCTGCTTTTACATGATCTTTCAGCAAGTGATGCAATCGGATTACCAGCCGAGGTTAAGTTGAATGTGTCATTCCTCTTTGTCTGATGAGTCAACGATCTATAACTAACAGACGTATAATAGACAGACAAGTTCAATCCTCCGCGAGCACCGTTTACAAATCCACAAAGCATGCTGTCATCATATTGTGGCTCTATTTTGAAGAAGAAGAAGAAGAAGAAGAAGAAGAAGAAGAAGAAGAAGAAGAAGAAAACGTGTTACAGTTTGGGATGTGCAGCGGAGACACAGCTGGACTCCTCTTTAGGAGTCCTTGAAAAAAAAAGAAGAAGAAAAAAAGAAAGTTAAACAAAAAACGAGAATCAAATAGAAAAAGATGAAACTTGTTGATGAATCGGCAGGTTGAAAAACAGAGAACAAACTTCAAACCTTCATGTCAAACAAGCCTTAAATGAGCATCCACCTGTGAGCTGACTCATAACGCTTTGATTGAGGTCATGAGGTTCATCTAACGGTGAGCCGATATGCAGGATAAGGACCGATGGTGCTTCATAACTGAGCCCAGCGGATCCCAGTGTGCCCGCTGCTTTTGGTCCAACTTCCTCAGAGGAATCAACTGTGCTTAATGGAGTTTCTAATTGTCTGCCCTGGATATGAGCGCTGCTCCAAGCTGAAACTATGGAGGGACAAACCGCACGTGACAGGAGGAGGCGGGAGAAGGTGTTGCATTTGTCTCCCGGTAAAACAGCCTTTTGTCTCGCTTTTTTAAATACTGAAGGATGTTTTTATTTTTTATTTTATGACTTTGAGGGTGTAGCTGTGTTATGTGAACAACAGCAGCATTGCAGTGAATTGTGGAGACATGAATAGAGGACGTGGCAGGCATATTAGGCATTTTGCCAAAGACTGTTGAGTTGTGGTTGTGTGTGTGTTATTGAGTGTATGTTGTTTGATTTCCCAAGGTGAGGGTAAATGCAGCTCATCTGAAACTATGCAACACCATGAAGTAGTGAAAGTCTGGAAGTAGAGGCAGTTGGGTAGTTTTAACTTCATATCTAACTGTCTCGTCATATGAGAGCCCCCTGCACCTGGGGTACTTCTGTCGTGGCGCTATCCGTGGTGCTGAACTGTGCTGCTTGTTTTGGGGCCCGAAAAAACAAAGCCGCCTCTCTAGGCCCTTGAAGTTGTTGTTTTTTAACGACTTGATCCCCTCCATTGTCTATTTGTTGGCCTGCTTTAGATGCAGCCCTGGAACACGCTGGTCTGCAAATAGAGCTCGGTCTGGTAAAGTATCCCCCCACCTCTCTTTCTCTCTCTGGAGGAGTGCGGCTGGATGGATCCTGAGAGCCAGCAGCGATACCCGCACACAACAACCCGGGACGGATGCGAGGAGCACAAGGAGAGGCTCTCTCTCCACACTGCAGACTCGAAAGATGTAACTCACACACTCGGGTGGCCAATGAAACCGCTCCCCCACCCTCTCTCTAACCCCCCCCCCCCCCCCCCCTTTGTTTCATCACTCAAGAGAGAAAGCATGCAAAGCGAAAGGTAGCTGCAAAAGCTACGGTGGCTATACGTTTGTCTCTCACCGTTGGTGATAGTGGTCGACTTCGAGCGTTGTCCACAGAAACACTGCAGCATATGCGCTCCTTTCTGAAGGAATGGCCTCAGAATCCTCATTGATTTGGGTTGATGGGAGCCTTTCCTCAATCCAAACAATCGGACAACGCTATGACAACACAGCAGGGTCAGGCAGCATCGCGTAGCCGGCCAGCCTCTCGCTATAGGCTCTCAGCAGCCCTCAACACGCCGGAAGGGCACAGTGTGCAGGACAAATTACGCAAAAAAGAGGCATCTTGAGTGATTCTCTCTCTCTCTCTCTCTCTCTCTCTCTCTCTCTCTCTCTCTCTCTCTCTCTCTCTCTCTCTCTGTCTATCCTTTTCTCGTCCACCGGCGGTCAATCGCGTTCGCGACACACTCCTCTTCCGCCACGCGAAGGCAACGCAAGGACGTTACAATGTGCTCTTAATTGTACAACCCCCCCTCCTCCTCTCCTCCTCCTCCTCTCCCCCTCCTCCTCCTGTCTTCGCGTCTTTACCAGCAGCGGACGTAATAGCAGGAAAGGAGAGGGAGAGAGGGAGAGAGAGAGAGAGAGAGAGTGAGAGTGCACGCCAAAGTTAGCTGCAGGGGTAAAGTGGCAGGCCGGCATGCCATGCCACGAGTGAGGTAATGCGGAGCTGACAGTTCAGGCGACGACCCGACGCCGGCTGCACAGGTGTTGAAACCCAGGAGCCAATATATATATCCCCCCCCCCCCGCCCGTTTTTTTACATTTATTTTGTATTTACCCGCAGATCCTTTGGGAACACGCGGGCAACGCAGAGCTACACGTCAGCTGTAAAGACAACGGTGTTTTGTTGTCTCTAGATGATAGTGGCAGGAAGTGGCAGGCTCGGTCACTGCGTAATGAACCCGGATGCCCACAGTGTTCACCTCTGTGTCCGACAAGTGCGGCAGCTTTGCGTTCACCATAAGGGTGTTATACAATACTATGTACATAAATTGTATCTGGGATTTTAGCTTCTCCTGAGTGCGTCCATAACCCCAGTGCGCATGTACCGACTTAAACGTAGTCATGTGATATGAGTAAATACAGTTGATCAGGAGCTTATCCTGTGGAACAAGGTAAATAAATAGTTTTCACTCGTTAAAATAAATACTTTAATTAAAAGGGAAAATGCTAAGTAAAAGTATGCATTGGGTTGAACGTGTTGCTATATATATTATGAGCAAAAGAAAATCATTGGATTTTTATTATGAATCAATGTACTGTGCCAAGCATTTCGTTGCTGTATTAGTCAGGTGGAGATCATTTTAATCGTGTAGGATCTTAATATATATATATATATATATATATATATATATATATATATATATATATATATGTGTGTGTGTGTGTGTGTGTGTGTGTGTGTGTGTGTGTGTGTGTGTTTAAGTAATTAAAGCTGTTTAATACGTTTAGTTGAGTAAAATGTAGGATAGGAAGTACAATGACAATGGAAATACAACCGTGAAGCATCTACATACACTGTTTGTCAGCTACAAATATTACACTACAGACATCTCTGAGTAGGAACTCACTTTCTAAATAAGGATAGTAACATGTACAAAAAACAATGAAATATAATTCAAACAAAAGATCACATGCTTTATCTCGCCACAGACGACACTTTCAAGATCATTCTTACTTAGTATGTGAAAGAAACAAGTGAGTTTGATCTCACAGCATCAGCTGCTCTAACAAAACTGGTTTACAAAGTATGGCTCAATACTTTTAGGACTAGATGGAATCAACAATAAGACAAAACATTGTTGAAGCATAAAACAAACAAAAAAAAATGTTGCTTGGATAAGACCCTGAGAATAATGCATGATATGTATACCTTTTAACGTATTCTAAAGATATTTTTTGGGTTTACTAATCAAGATCCTAAAGACAAAATCTTTCAAGTTTGGCCCCTTATTTGATATTGTCATGAGTTGTCATGAGTTGTCATGAAAGCAAAGCTATGTGTGACTGTGTACTGTAGGGGGTGCCATGACATAGAGCACTCCGATTAAAATAACATGCAGAGAAACTGATATTTGACCATGAAGTGAAGAGACAGAGAAGGAGAAAAAGTAGCATCACTTGTCTTTCAGTACCAGAGTTACTAAAGACCAAACACACGTGATTGGATTTGCTGTGTGAGACAAAGATGCTCTGCACAGCCTCTTCTGCAGCATTCATTTAACACATGACTGCATTTAAATGATTGTTTACAGTATATCTTGTGTTTTTCTTGTGCTCAGGTAACCTTGCACCACACGGATAACAAATCGCCTATATATGGCACCGACTACCTTGGGAGCATGCCCTCACAATGTGTAATATACAATGTATAAAAGGATATTTTGGGTCAGCAAAATGCTTCAACAACAGCATCCATGCAAATAAGGAAAGGTCAAAGAGGTGTAAAGAGAGAATGGGTGGAGGGAGGGAGGGAGGGAGGGAGGGAGCTGACATCAGACCACGAGTCACAGATATGGTGCTGGTGCTGTATATTCATCTCCCATTATAGTGTCCCACTGCAGAGCAAGTACCTACAAAGAGAGAGAAAGAGCATGACGAGGAAAAGGTGGCACAGAGGGCACAGGGAGGAACTAAACTACATAAAATAGAGCTAAATTCATGACCAAAACCTGTGTGTTTTACTTAAATTGGGACATGAACTGACCCTCCCATAGAAATATAAAGAAAACAGTTTTTAGTCTGGCATGCAGACCGCACAATAATTTCACTTTACAGCATTTATGTACAGTGTGTTTTGTGTGTGTGTGTGTGTATATATATATATATATATATATATATATATATATATATATATATATATATATATATATATATATATATATATATATATACATATATATATATATGATAATTCGCTGTATGTTGCCTAGTTTCTTATCCTTCACACTAACAGCAAAAAAGACAGAGAAACACATACACATAAAGAAAAGCTTAGATAGTATCCAGATACTTGTAGTGCTAGTTATCAATCCAGATAGTTTTGGTTTGAGACACCTATTTTTGGAGATATTGGCTGCAGAGATGTCTGCCTTCTCTCTAATTTAAGGGGACCGTATGTGTGGTGCTCAAAGTGCCATATCGCCCGGCCCTACCGGTATTGTGTTAAAGTTTGAAAGTAGTTCCGACATGAAACTGCCGACAACAAGGTCTGTGGATTATCTTTAGTAACCGGTTCGTGATTTCTGAAAAGAGAGTGCCATATAGTTACCCCCACCCCAGAATAAAATACATCCTTGGAAGCACAATTTCCGATGTATAATTCCCTTCCTCCAACCCCACATTTCTCTCAGTTTCAAACCCCATGTGACCTCGTGGATGAATCACCTTCTTTCACTCAGCATATTTCCTAACGGTACCATGTCCGAAAAAAGACATGTCCTATATGTATTTGAGCAAACTCAGATCTGTCTGTGATGACACAGTGGAAAGATGCGAGACTAGCCAGCTCTCATTTCACCTTCCTGGATACTGTCTGTCAACAGGAGCAAGGTTAAAATGTTCACCTTGTAAAGAGATACCAGCTTTGAATGGTACTGCAGTCAAAATGTATCACGTGGGAATGCATTGCGATTATGCGGCTCAAACGTTTCGAGAATGAGGAGAATGTCCAATTTAGAAAAGTATCCGCACATTGAGATTTAGATGTCCCCATTCTTCCAGATCATTTCATTTAAAAGACAAAAGTTGTGATTTTAGTTTACTGTATTATTTCCCAACAACAAGGTTGGTGGTTTGTTTTTGCAGTGGGAAGCAAAACTATTTCAAGAATATTTAAACTCAACTAGTTAACCCAACAAACGCTCTATCATTATAAATTCATGATGTGCAGCTAAGTATTGATCCAACATCCTTGCACAGAAATATGTATATAAAACGATGCACAACACATTGACTTGTTAATAAGGTGCCGCCATTAAAACCGCATTTTAGATTAAATGTTTCACTCAGTTTAATATAGCTCCAATTAAGTATTAAAACAAGCAGAAACAGTGAGTTTGTCGAAAACCTTTTTTTTAACAATAAATAGAAAAAATAATTTGAAATAGAGCATATGGATAACTACCTGTTAAACTAGTGCAAGTGTTACATTACTGTGAGGATGACTCAGTTGTGTGTAAGTGTTTACAGCAGCGCTGCCCACAGTAAAACTGATCATTACAAAACGCATTAATAAGTGCACTTACTCATTTAAAACCTGATGTATGAAGTATATTATTGTTTACTGTTCACCAAACAATTATTTAAAGTATGTACGTGCTATTGACATGCTTGTGTCGGTTTTGATAAAAATTACTTTATTGTGTGACTGCAATCACTATACAGTACAGCTGCACTGCCTTGCTCTTATGTATTTAATAACATGTTTTAAATATGATTATAACATGATTGTTGAAACTTACAAAAATAAGTTGTGACAGACGAGGTGACTCAGATTCAGACAAATTACATTAGAAAATTGAATAAAAACATCGCCAGTGTGTTTGTAAATGTTCAGAAATAAATTACTAGTTTTTCCCTGGCAGAAGACATCATCTGATTGTATCTCAATGGGACCTTACTGGTTTAATAATGGCTTTGGTTGGAGCAAAAACATCCTTTTTAAAGGGCTGAAAAACATCCAAACTTCTGTAAAGTATCTGTTGCACTTAATTCTATAAGTGTTGGTTTTAATGCTCAGCTACAACCGCCTATAGAAGAAGAAGAACTTTGATTCTGCAGAAGCGAGTAACATAAACATACACTGTGTTGTACAACAGCACTGAGTCACCACTGATGGTAACTAACGCTGAAATATCAGAAAGCATTCTCATATTCTGCAAAGCTAAAGCAACGCCTGCGTTGCTAAAATTGGCAAAACTGTTAATGGTTGCATTAGGTAAAGCTGCCAAAAGTCTCTTGCAAAAAAAATGACAAGCGTGCAAACTTGAGGTTAGTGGCTCAATCTGAGTACAACGACACAGCATGGTCACAGATAACGTATCAGCATCACAGTATTGAAATTGCATCTAGCTTTTTCACTTCTCATATATAGGGAAAAGAAGAGGATTTTTTTATTTGTATTTTTTCAGTGGACCTGCTGTGTAGCCCTGTGTATTAATAAAGGAGAGAGTAAGAAAAAGACAAAGAGCGGCTCTTTAGGAAGGAAGGAGAATATTTAAATCATGCGATAGCCAAGACTGCAAATATGTGGAGAATAAGAAATGAGAGGTAAAGAGGTTGCTGTCGTGTGCAAGAAAGGGGGGGATTTAAAAGATGAGGAGAGTGAGGAAGGGGTAGAAATGAATCGGCAGCACTGTGTGTACTTGTGAAGTGGAGTGCACATGATAAGACACCTGGGCACATGAAGGAGGTTGCATACAACAGACCACAGGACCACTGTAAGAAATGTGCTTTATTTCTTCTGTGTACACAGCAAGAGGAGGACTGTCATTAACACAAGCTTTTGCCGCAGGGGAACTGTTCCAAGATCAGGTAATAAAACAGCACTCACATTAAGGCCGTATTAGTCAGTTGATGCTCTCATGGTGGATCCTTTCAGATTCCAAAAGCGCAATTAGAATTCATAAAATTGCTACACAGTTGCCCGATTTGCCAGTTGGCAGTCCTGACATCCGAAACTAGTTTGGTCACAGTGACAAACAGAAGAGACACATCAAACAGGTCACCGCCGACGGATGTATGAAAACATACTGCCACAGTAACACGAACGCACAAACAAGCTGATGTCCCAAGAGTAGATTTATCAAGCTGAAGAGCCCGCCACACCACTAACTGATGAATAAAACAGGAAATATTAAAATAAGTCAATATAGGATCCTTTCTGTCATCACACAAGAGCCACCGAGACACAAACGGAGAGGGCAAACTGTTAGTCTAAAGAAAGACATAAGGTCAGACTGACGTACTGTATTGAGCTAGTGTTGGCTTTTATCTTTATTGTGGAGATCCACCCTGATTCACATGGTTTATATTGTCATAACTGCCCTGGAGTTATTTAAACGTGTAATGTTTCCATGGTTTAAGTGCACATGTGGCATGAAAAAAGTCTCAAACGGAGACGACAGACGAAAAAACTGACTAAGTCCAATGAGATAACATACATCTAAAGTCTCTCCTGATATGCAAGGATGCAAACACTGTGATCTGGTGGGAACAACAACACACAGGAACAAAGGACATTATGCATGGCAGTAAAGCATAAAGCATTTGTGGTAGTGAACACTTCATTTGTGTGGAATCAATGAAGCTATAAACTCTGGAACCCAAAGTGTATAAGAACCCCCTTCTTATACACTTTGAGTTCCAGAGTTTATAGCTTGGTTCAGGTACAGCCCATAGGGTGTATAGGTGCATCCCCAGTTACCCCTCACATGTACTGTATACATGACTTCTGTATCATGCATTACGCAGCAAAAGAGATCAGGGTGACCATGAGCGAGAAGGTTACCCTACTTAAAGAGGGGCCCTCTGTCCCTTGTCCAAATATATATTTTAAGAAGGGAATGCACCTGAATTTGTTTAACCCATGCACCATTGTACTACACACTGTCTACACAATAACATATACACATTTAAGAGTAGATATGTAAGGACTCATCTAGTTTTCCATGCAGCATCTAAACAACAGCCTCTTCTATTGCTGGCAGCGTTAAACAGCTTTGTCAACAACACGCATGCTGGTCGCTGAGGCCACACCGCCTCTGCACGCGGAGCAGCAGCATTTATCTCGCCGACAAAAAAAAGTGGAGAGCCAGCAGTTTTTGTCTGAATCAGCTGACAGCACCGATGGAGTATAGGGAAGCTCCAGCAGGGAGACTATAACGCCGTTTACCATGCGCAACACTGGGGGTGTAATGCAGGCCTGGTATATTTGCATTAGTTGCATGTCATAAGCATTTGAAATGTTTTTTTTTTTTTTTTTTGAGCTGATAACTCTCGTGCTGGTAAGGTTTTCTGAACGGAGAGATCAAACTAGGTGCAGGCGGCAGACTGAGCCATGAAGCCGGGGTACAGCAGCAGCAGCAGCAGCATCGCGCTGCAGCACCGGAAAGCTGATGTGGCTGCTTAACTCACATCAAAGCACGCACGGGATCACGCGCATGCATCCGCCTGGTTCAAGTTGTATATTACATGTGCACATTATATTAACAAAGTTAAGGCTTGTGTTGTGTGTGTGTGTTTTGTGTGTGTGTGTTTTGCGTGTGTGTGTGTGTGTGTGTGTGTGTGTGTGTGTGTGTGTGTGTGTGTGTGTGTTCCGCAGTCTGTGCTCAAAAGATGCCACGCAAATAAGCAACGGAGCCCATAACTTATTCACATACAAGCACGTGGAAGTTCCTTACCGCCGTGTTTATCACCCATGTCCCCTTGCGGTGCAGAAGTTGATTAGATTGCCGACGTAGGCTGGAGGATCGCGCCTGGTAGGTGGTCCGCGCTCGCTTCTTCAGTTGGGACAGCTAGAGCAGGGAGGGAGGCAAGTTGCTTGTTTCAAGTAATAGATTACAACATGAGCTCCCTTCTGGGACCCCGCTGGAACGCACGAAAGCGACGCCGGGATGCGGAGCTCTTCGGTGAGCTCGTGCGTTCCCCTTCGTGTAGGCAAGAGTTTCTGAGTAAGGTGGACCGAGGGCTCAGGTAAAGAACGAGGGAGGGTTGGGACTGTGTGTGTGTGTGTGTGTGTGTGTGTGTGTGTGTGTGTGTGTGTGTGTGTGTGTGTGTGTGTGTGTGTGTGTGTGTGTGTGTGTTTGCAGGAGAGAGCGGATGCAGGGTGTGCATTGTGTCTCGATGCAGGAGTTCAGTATGTTTTTTTTTGGCAGGAGCTCTTTCTGTCACTGTTGGGCTGTTATAATTTGTTCTGATGATTTATGCTGACAAAAGTGTTCCAGATAGATAACCCCTGATTTATGCTGTTTTCCATTCAAAATATCTTTCCACTGGCCATCACTCTGATGAACAATTAATCAGACACCTCCAGCTGCACTACTTGCACTACTCTGTTGTCTTTAATGTATTTTTATTTATCTTGTTTATTTTATATAATATGTGTATGACGAGAGCAATGTAGCCAGTGTCAAATTCCATGTATGTGTACGTGATGATTTTGATCCTGATCTTCAGTTTATATATACATATATATATATATATATATATATATATATATATATATATATATATATATATATATATGTATATATGCCGCTCATTCATACAATCCAGATCGAGAATGCTGCGGTATACATTTCATATCTCCAGACCTTCACGTCTACAACCAAAGTAGTCACACAAGTCACTCATAAAACATGCACTTTATAATAATAGAGAAACCAGAAATTTGGGACAAAGGTGGCAAACGTATACCTCTCAAAATAGAACAGCTTTTGCCATGTTTATCATTGGTGTGTCAGGGCTGTTTCATGGAAATTATCTGTAATACTTAAGGACATGCCGGAGTAAGGCCAGAGAGACTACGCTTACTTCTGAATTAACAATAAACTGTTTCCAACCCCAGCCTAGTGGTGAGCTCTGTCCTCACACACCTGCTGCCCACCTTACCATGTTGCTTTATACCATTCTGCAAAGACAGAGGATATTTTGCTGTGAGACATCAATATTTAATGAATGAATCACAAATCAATATTTCTGTCCCGAGCATCTGACTCTTTATTGTGCCTGTTATTTGATTATACTGCAGTAGAAGTCCGGCAGACATTGTGTACAGTATATACAAACACTGCCCTGTGCATTCTCAATGAGCTGACTCTTCCATTGTAATGGGTGTGTGCTTGTAGCACTCTGGAAGAAGCGGCTCATATGTTGGCATCAACTCGGTGTGAACTGCCGGGGCAGATGTGTTGACAAAGGTACAGCGTGTGCATAAGAGTGCGCTGCTCTCATGTTTGTCTAAGTGCCCCTCTGATTTTGCAATACTTTTATTTTAAACCTTAAATGGAAACCAACCCAAAACAACCCTGTGGTGTTTCTCAGGGTTCTATGCTCTGACCACAAGGTTCTATGCTCTGATCTCAGAGTTCTATGCTCTGATCGCAAGGTTCTATGCACTAACATTTCCTGTCATGCTGTGTGCTTTTTCATCTGTGGTGTTTTGGGCAAAATAAAACATCAGGACTATGCAGTGGTGGAGTTACCTGAACTCCCACTCAGTGTCCACTTCACACCGCTTAACAGTGTCAATCAGCTGCTTATCTTATTAACAAATACCACAGTCACACTCTGACCATTGATTCTCAACATCTATGCAGGGGGAAAACGATAACAAGTCACAGTGTGGTGTCATCTAACTGGCCCATTGATCAGTGTCTTGGAAAGCTCACCGTCAGCATTCGGATGGGACTTTATGATAGCTAGAATTTCCTCCGATGGTATAAAAAGACTGTGCTGTTCGTATAAGATGTTTCTATCCTTTGAGCTGAAATAGAAGCCTCAAGGCCAAATGACGTGCAGCATCATGAGTCTGGCTGTGGATCCAAATCACAAATATGGGACATCAGAGTCTCCTTCTTATTCTCTCTTTCTCGACATACTGTGATTGCAGTAAGATAAATGAGTGTCCTACATGAATGACAGGTTGTTCTGAATTCCGATACTTCCTGTCACATGACCGAGGCCCTGTTGCCGACACAGGCAAATCCTGGCTGGCGTCGGTTCACAGCAAATCGATGAGGGGACCTGAAAGAGGACACCTCTGCTGCGGGAAGAAAAAAAATGCATTGAGCAGAAAATAAACCTATAGTCCTCTACAGATCCAGAGAGAGATGGACAAGTGTGTGTGTGTGTGTGTGTGTGTGTGTGTGTGTGTGTGTGTGTGTGTGTGTGTGTGGGTGTGTGAGGGTTGCGTCATTGCATTGCAGGGCCGATGGTTCTTTTACCAAAAGTCCAAACAGCTTTTACCAAAATTAACTTATACAGCCACTTCAATATTTATGATTCTCACCCTCTTTTTCGTCCACTCCTCCCTTTCTAGCCCTCTTTTTAGCCTCCCCACCTCAATCGGTCCTGTGCTGACTCCTATCACCGTCATCCCTCCCTTCGCTCCGCTGCTCTCTTCATCCTCCTCGTCCTCCTCTTCCTGCACTCCCACATCTCCCTGTCCTCCCTTGCCCCAGACCTGCACCCGGATATCATCTAACTTAGCAGCGTGTCCTTGGGTCCATACAGTGGCAAAGGCATAGTGTTCTTCTGTCTTTGTACACTCTAATCTTTACCCTGAAACCTCTACACTTTTCTGTACAGCTACATAATTGTCTCACAGAAGTGAGATTGTATTATAATGACCCCACTTGAATGCATGCCTCAGTTAAGATTAATTGCCTACCTACTTCTAAACTTGTTTTTATCATGGTCTGTATGACATACTTTTCTCTGTGCAATAGTGTCTGTAGCTCAAGTAGCCCAGCAAGTCAAGTGCAGATTTTGCTTTGGAGGAGAGCCCTTACTCTGCAGACACTGCAGTGCAGCCTTCTCGTTGTGTATTTTCCCTTCTTCACCTATTTCCAGAGTCCTTGGCGAGCTTGTGAGGAGTGTATGGAACTTGTCCAAATGCCAATAGCAACACCATCAATACTGTTTAGTCCCAGGAGGCTTCGACTGCATTATCTCATGTTTTTATGGAAACAAATGTCAGTGTGTTCACCAAAGGATTTATAATAATAATAATTTATCATATTTGTTTTAATATTTTGACATTTTGAAGAATATGTGATATATTAACACTTATTTTCTACGGTGTTCTCACTCACTCCGTCTTCTTATTCTTATTCTACGCTCAAAGCTTTTATATTTATTTATGTATTTTCTTCTCTTCTAATCGATCTTCAGTGGTTGAATAAGTATTTTTATCCTCTACTTAAGTAAAAGTATCAATACAACAAAGGAAAAAAATACTCCATGTAGAAGGCCTGTATACACCATTTTACTCAAGTAAAAGTACAAAAGTACTTAATGTATCAAAGGTAAAATTACTTATTGAGTAGAAGTGTCCCTTTCAGAGTGACGTTATTATATTAATTTCTTGAATTTGTGTTACTGGTGCATTATTGTGTATGTTTAGTTAAATCTATAACACAGGTGTTTTTCACAGCAGCCATTAATGATAGCTCTGTCCCATTGAGCCAACATTCCCAATAGCCAGGACCTGTAAACTCAAGCACTTACATGAAATTCAGCCTTCTCATCTATGCATTTCCTATAGTGTTAAAATGTGTACAAACTGATCCTTAGTTCTGCATAGCTAGATGCTGTTGAATAAATGCAGTGGAGTAAAAAGTACAATATTTCCCTTTGAAATGTAGTCGAGTTGAAGTTTAAAATAGCACAACATTGAAAGTACTTAAAAACTGTACTTTTCAGTTCATTGCTTTAGTAAATTTACTAGTGCTTCACTGGCATCTGACACAGCTACACTTTTATACATCACTAGAGGGTAGTGAAGCGTTACCTCTGGAAAAACACAAATATGTTGTGGTGCATGCACAGCACAGTACCCTCAGGTGCATTCAACTTTATCAGCCAGGTATACGTATATATACAAGGAATTTCACTGTTTGGTTTTCAGTATCTCTCAGTGTACATACAATATCTATATTTATATATAATTATTTGCATAAGTATCTCAGATAAAACAATGCAACACGCCACAGCCTTCGTAGCCTAAGCTAATTTGCACTGCCCATCATGCCTTTAAAATACATTAAACTCAACAATAAATATGCAAGAGAGAGTTCAAAACAAAAACTCAACAATAGTACATTAAACCGAAAATACTGAGAAAAAAAGGTATACAATAAATCACCGTAAAACAATATGCAGGTCACATTTCTAATGTGTTCATGCAAAGAAGGCTGTAGGATCATATGATTGGCTTTAGTTGGATAATAAGTTACTATAGGTATATGGAAGGAGGTTTATGTATATATATATATATATACACACACACACACACACACACACACACACACACACACACACACACACACACACACACACACACACACACACACAGTAGCCTACATACGGACTTACCTTTACATGTATGTACACTATGTACAACCTGCTTAGACTTGTATTATTATACGTGTAGCCTACATGGTATTGTAGTTGCATTTACCACATTTAGAGAGCTCTTGAGTGGAGGTGGGCAGATGTCGGAGCTTTTAGACGAGTCCTTGAACGCAGCATTAGGTCCCAGCCCGGCAGTGGGCTGTGCTTCGGCTAGGAGGTCATCACAAACATGGCGTGGAGAGGATGTGTAATGAAATGGACTAAAACAGAGTTCCTCAGATCCAACAACACTACTGCACGGAGCACCAGGTGAGAAGATGTCCAAGCTGTTTAGGTCGTTAGCGAGAATAACAAAGTTTGTATGCCTCGTGTGTGTGTGTGTGTGTGTGTGTGTGTCTCTCGGTCAGCAGTGTGTGATTACCTAAGTGTTCCCACTGTCATTGTAAAGAGATTTACGGAACTGAAGCATACTGCTATTTAACTCATTTCATTTGTTTACAGTAGAAGTGTACACGTTTTATCTGTATCTGTCTTTAACGGATCGAGCAGCATTCACATGTCCCGATGTTTCCTACTGCCTAATGTGTAGTTTATTATATAGCCTAGAGGGAAGAGATAGTTATATCGTTTTTTTCTTCACAAAATATCAAATATTCGTTGATTCGTTTGCCTTATGTGGTAGTAAACTATGTTTTACTTTTAGACTGTAGTCAATCAAAACAGGCAGTTTGAAGACACCACTGTGGGCTGCAGGACATTGTGATCTGCATTTGTCGCAATGTATGACTTTTAAAGACCAAACAATGAATCAATAATTCAAATGAGAATTTAGTTTCAGCCCTGCAAATAGTTGAATCAACACCTCAAGGTATTATGAACATTAAATGCTTTTTCTCTGCATAATTAAGTTGTAATAATGTGTTTACTTGTTTGTTTTTTAATCAGACTGAACCCCCACAACCAACAGAGATGTGGTTTCCGTCGTGAAGCCAAAAGGCTGGAGACAAAGAAAGGAAATGTCACCCAAGAAACCAAACCTACACCCTCTGAGGCCAGCACACCTGGTCCCCCACCTCCTCCAAAAGTCCCCCGGCCGACGCTTTTCAAACCGCTGCTGTTCACCGTAGGGGTAGGTCCTCTGGTTCTTGTTTTAGAACGAGAGCGATGCATGATGCAACGCTAAGGTTTGGGACAGTATGAGCACATTGGTTGGTTGGTTGCTGTCTGACTCCATATCAGTTTACAGGTTGCTCCTTTGGTGCTGCGGCCATTCTGCAATACGAGACCCTGAAGTCCAGAGTTCAGAATGCAAAAGACGAAAAGGAGTCAGAAAAACTCTTACAGGTGAGATTTTAATGACTCAACCTGCTGGCTCCCTCCTCCGCTGCTGTCAACGTACTGTATATATATATATATATATATATATATATATATATGTAACGACTAAGGCGGCCAACAGTGATGCAATGAACCGTTTGTATATTACAGGGGTCTCAGGACATGGCGCACTGGCACGACTGGTGGAACAAGTTGTCGGGCTTCCAGCAACAGCTCATCCTCCTGTTGTCTGTGGTGGATGACTTCTGGAGCAGCCTCACAGAGGGGCAGAGGACTGTAACAGGTAACTTGTTTTGCAGCGGCGGACTCATTTTGTCCCGGTGGTACTTCATATCGCGTGTTATTATATTAATAACACCGTTCCTTCGATGTCACAAGCTTTCCTTCTTACTGTTTCCCAGGCATCATCGCGGTAAACGCTGTCGTCCTGTGTTGCTGGCGGATCCCTTCACTGCAAAGAAGCATGGTTAAGTACTTCACGGCCAACCCAGCCTCCAGTGAGTGTGCATGTTTTACCAATCTTTTTCTTCATAACAAAATATATCAAAGTGCTTTCACAAGGACGGCAAGGGCAATGGTGTTCTTTCTCTCTCCCTCCAGAAACACAGTGCCTTCCCATGGTCCTGTCCTGCTTCAGCCATTACTCCATTGTCCACATGGTGGCCAACATGTATGTCCTGTGGACATTCTCAACAGGAATTGTCTCTCTCTTAGGCAAGGAGCAGTTCCTTGCAGTCTACCTGTCTGCCGGTGAGTCAAATAAAGATTACGGTCTATTGAATTGATCAAACCCAAATCCATTTTAATCTCTCACACCATTTATTTAGGTTCAGTTTTAAATGTTTGAAGTAATACACATTATTTATATATAAAAACTTCATCTCCAAGTCATCACATTGATGACATAATTACATACTGTAGAGATTACATATTTGCTATTTAGCTGAATGACTTCCTGAATGGCACGTGTATTTTCAGGTGTGATTTCCACTATGGTCAGCTACATGTCTAAAACTGCGACCGGACGTCTCCATCCATCCTTAGGAGCAGTAAGAGTTTCGTTAAAATCTTCTCACAACTCGCCACAAAGGAAAGTACAGTCGTCCTAATGTCTTGACCCGTCTTGTGTTTGATCCATAGTCGGGGGCCGTCATGGCAGTACTGGCCGCAGTTTGTACAAAAATGCCAGAGGCCAAACTGGGCATACTCTTCCTCCCCATGATCACTTTCACTGCGGGAAATGTAAGTGACTTAAAGTGTGTGTGTGTTTTTGCGTGCACTACCTGTCTTTCGGTGTGGTTTGAAAAAAAGTTGTCCTGTTCCGTAGACACACACCTCTGAAGTGTAACGTGAATATAATGGTTTGGTGACTCAAACATTTAATAGGGTGTTGTTAAGATCCCCGTGTTGTGTCTTCACAGCTGGCAAGAGATGTAAATCTGTGCATGATCAAAACGTGAGTGAGTGAATGAATGTGTAGGTATGCATGTCTGTATGCATGGATGGCAGAGAGATGGGTGTTGTTGATTGAGGTCAGCACATTGAGTGTGACTTCAGGTTCATGTCCTTGGTCTGCTCTTTAGGCTCTGAAAGCACTTGTTGCCATAGATGCAGCAGGGCTCATTCTGGGATGGCGGTTGTTTGACCACGCGGCTCACCTCGGCGGAGCCCTCTTTGGAATGTGAGTGGCCAATGCTCCTTTAACATTGAAAACAAAAAAAGTGTATTTATGTTTTCTGTAAGATTTTAATACTGTGTACATGATGGGCCACAGCCAAGAGAACAAATGTTTTCTTTATATTGAAGAATGGAATGTCCCCACGTCTTACTGTTATCCTCTCAGTACATCAGCTGCAGTTAAGAGACAAAAGGTTGGGGTTCGGCCTAAATAGTAAGAAATGCTGTGAAAGAGTAAACGGTATTCTTGTAGCTGAGGTTCAGGGTTCATTCTTAACAGCAGGTCAGAAAACAATCTCACCATATAAGGTCCATTTCTCTGGAGCTTTCGATCATATCGTATGATCTTCATCAGCTTAAAAGCTGAGGTTCAAAGTCTTTTAATTGCTCAGAAAAAAAAAAAGTAAGGGTCAATTCCAATCTCCACCCTTACGGACTCACGGACTTTGAGGCGCGCTCCCGCGAAGTCCGTGAGGGTTTAGGGGTGTCCCACTGTCACATCGTAGAGTGCTCGAGGCTCTCTGGCAGACATTTTGAGCCCTTTATGATCCCTTTCCATAAGTCAGCATTAGATGCTGACTTTGCCTAAGGGAATTACCCACAGTTCATAGCAATGTGACGTTAAACACGCAGTTTCCACAGGGTACCCCCAGGATTTTTCATCTCAAATTTAAGACTTTTTAAGACCTTTTCAAGACCACTTTAAATTAAATTTAAGACCAACATTGCACTTTTCCTGATATGCGTATGAATGAAAAAAATACGAAATCAATAAACTGTTAATTAATTAATTAACTGTTATATTTTTCTCTTTTCACGGATACAAATAAAAAAGGCTGTGATTAGAATACGGGACAGGCGGGACTGGTTCTGTCCTACTCACAGACAGGCAATACCCTGCACCACACACTCTGGTACTTTAGGTTGGCGCTGTATGCACCTATTCAAGTTGGTCCCCTTCCATAACGTGTAGAAGAAGAACCCTTTAATTTACAGAGAAGAAAAATCTTTAGCTGAGGACTGTGGACTCTGTAACACTACTGGCAAGTGCATCTGACCCTGCTTGTGAGACAGCGCGCTCGCGCTTGGGGAGGGGGGTGGCGCGCGATCAGCTCGCGATCAGCTGTTAAACTCTACAGCGTCTCAGCCAGTTCAGAGCCATATACAGGTTGCCTGATATTTTGGATGCGACGTTTGGGTGTACTAAGATTCGTTGTAACAACGAACAATAAACAAATGTTGTGGCGCCGTATCAAATAAGGAAGGGGGTAAAAATTAAGACTTGATGAACGAAATTTAAGACCTGTTGACAAAATTGAATACCTTTTTAAGGCCTTAAATTATGAATACTAAATTTAAGACTTTTTCAAGTTTTTAAGACCTCGCGGGTACCCTGTTCCAATGGAAGCATGAAGACGTAAAAAAAAAAAAGGTAAACAAAGAGACACGTGGGCGTTTAGCCCAATAAAATACACTACAACATTACGGATTAAAGATGGAACATAAAAACACATGAAATCAGAGGAATGCAATCAGAACATATATTTATAAATATTTTGTTTACATTCATCAAACATTTCGTTTTGACAAAAACAAGTAAATATATCATCTAAAATGACTTCTCATCTCGTGAGAAAGACGTTCAAATCAGTGAATAAAAAGTATAAAATAAATACACAATATTTTTTATGTAGTCACGTGATATGTTGCAGCAAAGTGCTGTCCCATTCATATTCACACCAGTTCAAGCCCTCACAGCCTCTCACGCTCAGCCACTTAGCAGCTGACGTCAGTGAGTGCCTGAGGGTTCAGGGCTTGAGGGTTTAGGGTGGAGATTGGGATTGACCCTATGAGTAACTTGAAAACTTGGACAAACACATCTGCTGATGAACATCATGTGATTTGATTGAAAGCTCCAGGACAGCTACTAAATGGACCTTGTGGTCCACTGTTCTTGTAGTTTGACAAAATAATCTCAACTCAAGGTCCACTTACTAGCCTTTTCAGGATCTTTCAAACACATCCGACTGTCTTCATCAGCATCAGTAGCCATCATGTGAACCAAGTATGGAATTTCTGTCATGTGATATTAGTTGATTAGGTCAATGTAAAGATAACTATATACCGTAATAATACTTTGTTTCTCAGTTATTTACATTAAAGTATTTTATTATTGAAGGTCTTTACACATTGTTGTCGCTGGAACTTCAGCTTTATGTTACTTACAGTGACAAATCTTCTCAAATTAGGTTAATATTATGCGGTTTTGTCGTATCCTGACCTGCAGTCCGTACATTTCAGCCGTCTCCATGTATCTTGTCCCACAGATGGTATGTGGCATATGGTCACAAGCTGATTTGGAGGAAGCGGGAGCCCCTTGTGAAGCTGTGGCATGACATACGTTCTCCAGGTGCCAGTGGTAGTGGACCTGCACCACGATGAGACACTAAGGAAGAACTGGAGTCCACAGTTACCCCAGTATTCTGTTCTGCAGGAACACTTTTATCCACCACGAGTGAGTTATGTGTTATTGTTTATTAATAAATATAGTTTTTCATTCAAGGTGATTGAGACATTAACATCTGCTAGCCTTTGAGCTACAACATAAAACAAATCACCACTCTCCTACCTCTGAATAATCTGACGATGTCATGTTGGATTTCTGCTGTTCATATTATTGAAAACATTTGCACCAGCCTGGGCAAATACAGAGTTCTGGTACAATTCCATGACCGAATCATTTGCTGAATTCAATGTAATATACAGTCCTGTGGGCTGGTCGGATGTTGCTATTAAAACTGGAGTTTCACAAATCTGAGTTAATGACGCATTTATATGATCATTTAATGAAAGGTGTGCTCATTGAAACAAGAACGTACTTCAAGTGGGAACTAATACTTCTACACATCGTTGAAAAAGAACAAGGGGCGATGATGTTTGTCAGAAACAAAATGCATCAATCTGCCAGTCGTTTTGCGTCGAAGCCCTGAAAACTAAAAATGGCTTTTGGAAGAAAAAAAATCTTGGGATCTTGACCTCTGTTCACTCTTTTCCAGACTTAACTTATTAACTGGTATCATAATTAGGAATTCATCCACAAATTCTGGTCAGAGAAAAAGTGTTGGCTTTATTTAACAAAGTCACATGACAGGTTGATATGCGCACACATACAAAACGATTGTCTATGCATGCCTAGTACTGTACATTAAGATTGTTGGAATGTGCATAATACCTGCAATAATCCTATTTTATTCACACCTAAAATGGACTTTATTGGTCAAAAATTACTACACAAGCGCATCAGAAAAGTTACCCTTTCCATAAACAACTATGAATGTAATAAAACAGGATTTTGAACGAGAGCAGCATCAACGTTGTAAATCTTAGTTACAAACGAGGTAAATTGTCAAAGCAGATCTAAGACTGACACCTGCTGGCTACAAAAGAACTACAATCCACTGGGGGAAAGTTGTTCATCGTTAAGGTAAGGCAGCATTGGTAACAATATACAGATTACCTTCTCAAATATGGACGTTTCATCATGTGTGGAGAATTTTGATTGTCAGCGATAGTCCTGCAGATGCAATGGTTAAACTGCTCAGTATCATGAAATACAAAAAGAGCAACACACTGAGCAAGTAACCTTGAAGCCAGCAAATTATTCCTGTGAGAACCCTTTATAGCTGTATCTCACCCTGGGCTCAAACACTGCATCAATATCCCTACTTTTTTTTTTTGCAATAATAATAAAATAATTTGCCTGTGAAAATTTAGCTTCCTAGAGATGCCGGGATAAACTGTTGAAACCTAATCCTGCGCCTAGACAGGTGCTGTTAATCAAACACAGACACTTACCAGACCGGTACGCAAGTCGATCTTCTTTTGATCCGAGGCGCCTCAAGCTCTACTCTTGTGATTGGCGTAGCTGGGGAAGCCAAACTGGGCGATCATCAGGTTGGAGAAGCAGAGTGGCATGACGCCATAGATCTGTGTCAGCCTGTTCAGGCAGTAGGACCTCTGGAGAAGGTGTTCAGGACGATGCCACATACCCTGGTACCCGCTGCTGGCATCCTTTTCCAGGTTGCGGAGGTCCACAGGTTTGACGAAGACCCCAGAGGGTTTGTTAATGGTGCCAGTGGAGTGCTCCCTCAAATACAGCGCGACAGCAAAGTTAATGGCAATGTCGTCACAGTTCTGCGTTTCATCCACCAGCGCGTGAACCGCTGGTGGTTGGTCCTGGAAGACCTGCAGGTAGCGACGGTGGAAGAAGGCAGCACCAATTAACACCATGGAGTATCTGCAGTGAGTGGATCAAGATAGAAGTATTACACACACACACAAAAACTGTCACATCAAAGTAAGACCAAAATAAACAAGAGGCCAATAAGATGCATTTTATGTGGAGCTTGACCAAATGACTTACTTGTCACCTCCAGCCGTTTCTGTATCCTGCAGTTCAAAGCTGCCGTAACTGTAAACTCCTCCCGGTGTCGTGACATGTTTCCGTGGGACGAACCCAACAATCTGGTCGGAAAATTGCTGCGGGATCAAAGACAAATGTCAAATCATATTGTGTCTGGGATGTCCCATCCTTATCTGTGCGCCTCGTGAGAACCGTTTGTGCAGTACCGCATGATGCTGTTGCCTTTTTGTTTGTTTGTTTGTTTGTTTGTTTGTTTACATGATCAATTATCACGTTACACCTACATTTCATTTAAACAGAGCATTTTGAATCAGTGTTATCTACATTGTCCCGGAAGCTTATTTACCTTCCAGACAGAGAACGCAAAACTGATGTCGGGGACACTGATCAGGGTGTCGTCATCCAGCATCAGGACAGCTAAGGATCAAAGCAAAAAAAACAAGCAAACACCACTTTAAAAAAAAAAAGTTGAAACTGGCACAACTCGTACGTCTATCCACATTGAATAGCCTCAACTCAAAGCGTACACAATATGCAAGCTGAAAGTCACACTGACCGTCAGTATCAATCTCGGGGAATGCTTGTAGTCTGTTGCGCATCTGATTGCTTGTTTGCTCCTTGAAGACCACGGGGACCGGGTGAGGCTGCAAAGAGTTCCATAACTTCAGCGGCGTCTGCTGCCCAATGTTGTTCCAGACTATGATGATCTGCTGAAGATGAGGCACTGCCTGGTAATGGTTTAGGAGTTTGAGCAAAATGTCTGTGCGGTTGTACGTTTGAATGACAATGGTGAACCTCTGCTCCTCCTCCTCCTCTGTGCGGTCACCGCGGCGGCCCCGTGCAGGACTTTCCTTTCGGGACGTTGCCCTGCGCAGTACTCCCAAAACATCAATGCCCACTTGGTCCTCAGCAGGGGGCAGCAGAGCGGTCAAGGCTGCGCCGACCAGGAGCAGCAGCAGGATTGGCCAAACCAAATAGGCTCGACGGAGCCCCACGAGGCATCGGGGGAACCTGCATCGCACAAGGCGTACAGATAAGGACGGGACATCCCATCACAATGAACTCCCAGTTTAATTGTTTCAGCCCCACCGGCGTTAGAATAAGACTCCACTCGGGAGACATTTGCATGCCATGTGTCAAAAGAGCTGGAGAAGCGGCTGCCTCAGGGTTCACAGGAATGGAAGCCTATTTCCACCAGTAAAATTAAAATCTAGCTGTGGAAAAAATATATATATATATATATATATCCCCATGGCAAGTCATAATTATGAGATAAAAACTTCAGCCCCTGACAAACAGGTCTTAGAGGAGAGCCCAGACTAAGAGCAGTTACAACAATAAAGAAAAACTCTGTCACCAAGCTCCTGGAGAAGGGTTGGACTTTGTCCTTTTCTGGAGTTGCCCAGGGTGAGAGGCACCAAGTGGGAAATTATGACTTTCTATCTCATTTTCACACACACACTTTTTTTTTTTACTGGCTGTAATGGGCTTCCATACAGGACTGTATAACATGCCTGTTCACTCATTTATTTCATACTGAATGTATGAATGCCCCCGTCTATCTAGCGACATTTTCTGCTCGTGCACTCATTGCGCGTCACCGACTCTTCCACAAGCTGCCAACAGTACAAAAAAAAACAAAAAACACTCGCATTCATTATGCTATGTTTACATTCATTTTTTGGGGGGGGGTTGAGGTGAGAACTGACGGGAGGGCTTTCAGTGTTGCTGACTTGGAGACTTTCTTGCTACATTTAGCAACTTTTGGAGCTCGTGCTGCTTTCATTGGAGAAAAAAAAAGTTGGAAACACTGAGTTTTTGAGTTGGATACTCTTGCTAGTTTCTCAAGATTTATAACCCTGCATTTTAAAAAGGTTCGTTTCTCTCAGTCCCAGATTAGTTTCTCCCCCCGATTAGTCCAGTCCCCGCCTGCCCCACTGAATTAATTTGATATGCAAATATAAATAAATGTTATTTTACCCAAAACCTGAAACTTTGATTTTATGTTTGACATACAATATCCTTGGGCCAGTATTATAACCGCCAGTAGGCCTGCACACATCGCCAAACCTTCACTATACTTAGCTGAAAACACGATAGCTGTTTCTTTGCGTTAAACACAGTAGAAACTATGTTGTTATTTCTCTCCACTCCAAACTCACCTCATCGTGTTGGCGCCCGTTCGTTACATGGTCGCCATCATGAATGACTTTAACCAAAGAGCCTGACAGAAAAGATCTCCGACAAAACCAACATTAGCCGCAACCTAAGTTGCAGGTCTGCTACGTTGTTGGGAAACCCTGCACATTGCCAGGTAGCGTTACTTGATAAACGAGATTTAATAGTTTCTGTATGCCCTACGGTTGTCTATGTTACAGTGTTGCGTATCAGTGTTCACTCCCTTGAGCGTATTTCGTACCTATCGGACACCGCCGCCATCTTTGTTGAGCTAAACTAACGGGTTATCCACAGGTTTGGGGCTCGGGTGTCATGCCTTTTTATTTTATTCCCCCCCCCCCGTGGAGGCACAACTCCACCCACTTCAGAAACACTACTCCCTTAGGACCTTAGCAAGAGAAACTCCAAAGAAAACTTCATGAACAACTCAACCTTTAAGGCTTTCATCGCGCTTTGTTGCAGCAAAGCTCAATTACGTGTTGTTAGTGGTGCAGCGCTTGGATTGTTTGTATCGGGTGTGTATTATTGCACGTTGTGTGAATACTTGTGACGCAAAGTACAACACTTGTTGTGATTCCGGTTCGTCAGCATTGCCCAGAGGAACATGCTTCTGTCCCCAAAACTGAGTTGCCCTACAGTCCCACTTTCCAATGGGCTGCAGATTCCAATATTCGGATTAGGTAAGTTTTACTGAAGTAAATACTGGACCTGAGTCGTAATAAAAAACACAATACATGCTCACTCTGTAAGATGTTTCACTGTTATTTATGTAGCCTCATGTGCCACAGAAGAAGAACATAAGTATGCATGGTATTTGATTTGATTTGACATCTCATCATTATTCTTTAAATTGGCCTTTCTGGGGAGAATTCCCAAGTGGAAAGAGTGACACGACATGGATATTTCACATTGTCTTTTCTTTCTTGAAGAATTCATTTTGCTGTGTTTTCAGAAAGGTTAATTTAGCTGTGGCAGTTAGGTATTTAAACTAATTCCTCACTTTTCTTTGAGATGTTTTGAATAGTATACATAATATACTGTTAAGTTATATGTTCACACAGGCTGGCAATACTGTTTTTTTTAAATGCAAAAAAAACAATATTGAACTGAACTGACATTGCTTTTAACAGCTGATATGTAGTTATTTATTTTTCTCTGTAGGCACCTCACATGATGGCGGATACTCCCACGATGCCATTGTGTATGCACTCACAGAGTGTGGCGTGCGCCACATTGACACCGCAAAGCGCTACGGCTGTGAGGAGAACCTGGGTAACGCCATCCGAGAAAGTGGGATACCACGAAGAGATCTGTGGGTCACCAATAAACTGTGGCCAGGGGACTATGGATACAAAGCTGCAAAGAAAGCCTGCCTGGACTCCTGCTCACAGATGGGGGTTAAATACTTTGGTATGAGTTTTGATAAAGATGGAAACTACAGTTATCTGTGTTATTGCAGTACCACCCATCTTGTTTTTTAACTTCTGATGGGAGATGGAGAAACTTCCTGTAACACTGACGCTTCTTTGCTTCTATATTATCGTGTTAACCTTTGTACACAGTCTGTCGTCCTCCTATCTTTTGTAGTCTTTCATTAAATCATCACCTGCCCCCTTTCATTTTCAGATCTGTACCTGATGCACTGGCCTGAGTCAACGCAACCTGGTTGCTCCAACAGGGAGATGAGAGCTGAGACCTGGAGAGCTCTGGAGGAACTGCATAAAGAAGGTACATGTCATAGAAGATAATATTGGCAAACAGTTGAAAAGTATATAATAAGTGACAGAGGTTATTTTTTTCATAGAGCACACGCATCCCTGTTTGTCATTATAGGGCTGTGCTCTGCGATTGGAGTGAGCAACTTTTTGGTTCGTCACCTTGAAGAGTTAAAAGAAGACTGTAGTGTCGTGCCACATGTTAACCAAGTATGTAAATGATTGAATAATAGAAATGTGTTCTCCAACATGACTAGGAAGAGTTATGTGGTTAATGTATTCCTTTCTGAGATGCTTCCAAACATGAATCACTGTGTTGGAGTATACAAGTCCATGTTAAACTGACCTCTCTACACAGTACCCTGCCTGTGATGTATCCTGACAATGTTATGACTCACCAGGTGGAGTACCATCCTTTCCAGCAGCCCAATCAACTGATGGAGTACTGTCGTCAGGAGGGCATTGTATTTGAAGGGTACAGTCCTCTGGCCAAAGGTCAAGTACTCAACAACCCAACTATTCTTCAGATCGCACACAAATACAGACGCACGCCAGCTCAGATCTGCATCCGCTGGAGTATTCAGGTTCAGATATTGCCTGCCATAAGTTTAATTGGCCTAACTTTTTTCTCTTATTTTGACCTACAACGCTATGTTTTCTCTACTTACCCGTAGAATGGAGTTGTCACAATACCGAAATCCATCAAAAAGGAGAGGATTCAAGAAAATTGCCAAGTGAGTTGAAAATGCATTGCAGTCTTTCGCTTGATTGTAAAAACCTGTTCTGTCTATATAAGCAGCGGAGTTGGTTGAATTGTAACTCCATAAACTAGGCATGACTATTGCATTTTTTTATTTTTTTTATAAAATATGTCTTTGGTAAAATGTTGTGACTATAAACAATTGTTGATCCTTCTCATGCAAGCAGGCAGTGAGGTAATCAGAAGACAACTATAATATAATCTCTAATGCCACAGCCATTGATTGTCTCATCTCAACCCTCATCCCTTTCTCCTCCTCTTCCTCTGCTCTCTCAAACTCAGGTGTTTGGGTTCCAGCTGGAGGAGTCCGACATGGCCGCTTTAGGAAGCCTGGATGATGGAAGACATGTGACTTGGGATCCTACAAATGTGGAGTAAAAAAACTCAGATTGTGTGTTTGTCTTGGAACGAGGTCAGTGACAGTAGGCCTTAAGAAATCTTGAGATTGTATTAATATTTGAATTAGTAGAATCTATGATGCACTCTTGACCAGAGGTTCAAGCGACAGCAATATGCACAGTAATACAAATATGGAATGTTTTGAGTTTCCAGGAGCTAAAACAAAATTAAACCTTAAACAACCAGAACCATTTTTCAGATATTTGCAATTAAGAGACTTTTATGACAAAGAAATAAAGCACAATGTAAATCTATATTTAAAAAAAAATAATAGTACCGTGGACCCATGATTGGATATTACAAATCAAATATAAATATATATATATATATATATATATATATATATATACGTTATATCAGCACCTGAAGAGAAGAGGAAACACATTACATGTAAAGCTGATATGAGAAAAGGGGTTAACGAGGGGGTTAATATTACAGAAGATGAATGATTGCATATTTGGAGAACCCAACAGTCAACCTCATCTTCACATACTCAGTCGAAGAGAACACCGTCGGAAGAATGGAGTAGATTCTTTGTAACACCCAACATGAGTAATTTCTTGTCTGTTGCACAACCATGTTGGAGAAGCTTTGAGGCAATACATCATTCCCATGTATTTTGTCTCTGTCCTGAAATTATACGGTTTGGGGTAAATGTTCATATGATAATCAAAATGCTGGGCTATGGGAAACCAAGGCCACATATGGTAGCCTACTGTACTTCAGTAATATAAAATAAAGAAGCTACTGTGTTAAGAGAAGGTGGATATCGGCTGAGTCTTGTTTGCAGCTTTTATGAAGGCTATTACTAAGCGATGGCACAAGCAGAAACACCAACACAAGATGGACTGAAAACGGTGAAATCAATATATGGAGCTGTTAACTCACAGGATAATAGCTCAGGAGGAGCAACAAATGGGAGAAACGGACTAAGAAGTCAGTATAGTTTAGTATAATTCTTAAAATGTTAGTTTGTTAAAAAAAGGTCATAGTATAGTTCAAATAAAAACATCTGAATATAGTATGTCCACAAAAAAAGACAGCATCTCTAAAAAAATAGCTTTAAAAAGTCATAGTATGTTGAAGACATTTAAATAAGTCATAGAATAGTATGGGGAAAAAAAGTTGGTTGGGAAAAAAATAAATAAAAGTAAATCGTAAATAGTGTACGACGTTGAAAACAAGTCACAGTATTATTTATTGATATATGTATATATAATGTACATCTCGTCCTTATCTTATTGAAGCAGGTTCATCAAGGACCGGTGTTGTGCCACTGTATCCGTGGTAATAGAAAAGGTATATCTTCCTGAAACTTGAAAATGTCTTGTGACCGAATATTCACAATTGTGGCCAAACAAAGAATGTAATTATAATTTACCGATAGGCTATAGAAATTTTATTTAATTGGACTCTGCTCCGTGCCTTTAGAATATAGCACACCCAGTCCCTTTACCTAATGAAATACCTTTAAGGTGTAAACACACTTTACAAAGTGGTTGGGGGTCAAGGTAAAAAAAAAAAGACATCTTCTAGAGCTTAAGTTACTCTTTATTTTAGCGGAACTGTTAGAAAAAAATTTAAAAACAATCACACAAACATTCAGAGTTAGCAATATCATTTAATCATTTCCCCTCAGCTTAGAATCACTGTTGTACATAAGTTACACTTTGTTTTCTCAATTTCACAGGTTCATTTTTTTCTCTCTTCAAACTTCCAGTTTGACCTCCCTCTCGTATCAAACGAAAAAAAAAGCAGATTGTATTATACAAAAATGCAAACCAATTTTCACACAGTGAATTCTCTTACAAAGTCATAAAATGGCGTAATAATGGCTACATCCACATTGGAGGAAGATATTTCTAGACATTCCTTAATGGAGTATAATATACATATAAAAACTTTTTCTTGCTGAAATCAAACCTGTACCTTAATTTAAGAGATATTTTACAAGGGAGTAATCATATAAAATAGCCATTTGCGAATTTCCCCAGAAAGTTAGGGAATAAAATGTGAGCCTCAAACAGCAGTAACAGAGTTCAGTGGTCAAGGGTGGGAGTGAAGGGGCTAACTGGTTATGTAAATGAGGGGTAGAGGCAGCAGTTCCACTCAGATACAAAAACACACAGATTGAAATGAACATCTTTGCCATTTACTATATAGTAAACCACCCCAATTAGTCATTGTATGTTGGTTCTACTAAGCTACAGGGGATTTAGACTCATTCAGACCTGAAGGGACGTATCAGGTAGAATCAGCATTGTGTTAGTTTTGGTTGACTTGTACTTCGAGAGGGTGAGAAACATCATATTTAATTAACGCCATCTGTTGCCAATTCGTGGCATTATAACAGCAGAATTAAGCTGGTGGGCCAATTTCTTGTAAATATGTGTCTAAGGAGAACAAAGCTATTGTGTGAATGTCACTCAGATACTCTTAGTTGTCAGGTGATGCATTAAAGACTGTAAGACTTGCCGGTCAGTAAATTCACTCAACCGTTGCAGAAACAAAAAAACAAGAGAAAGAGAAAAAGTCTACAAACCGCGCTCGGTCAACTACATTTCCTTAAAAAAAGAATAACATATTTTGCTCCAAACCTTGAGAGATTTGCATTATCTGCATGTTGCTGTTCTACATTAAATTTTCAAAAAGTGAGGGGGGATCTAACTAGAGTCCATCTGTGTGACTCTAAATCGGTCCAATTCAGTGTTAATTAGTATTTTTGAAATCACCTCATGCTCCTAAAGCAGACAAGGTAAAGGGGCATTGCAAGAGGATTTAAGGCCAACCTATCATCGGAGATTTCCGGAATATCCTCTAGGGGACAGACGTGGGAAAAAAACCCAACACTTTTCTAATACCTCAAAACTATCACCCAGTACAGCACACTTTGAGGGGAAAAAAAAACTTAGGGTACATTTTCTACAATACAATCTAGCACACACAAAACTTCTCCATACATTTTCCAAAGTTACAGAATTTTGTCTTCTTCGGAAGCATAGTCTATAAAGAACATCTTTGTTTGAACACAAAAGATTAAGTGAACACACATCAATGCGCACAGAAGTCCTTCGTCTGGGAAAGGATAAAGTCTGTGTTGGCAACCAGTAGACAGAAAACAAATCAAACAACAAAAAGAAACAAAAACATTTTGCTGATTCTAAATAGAGATCATTTAATATAAATGCTGAGCGAGTAAAATAAGAGGTGGCACATTAATAGTGCTTTAGTATATTAATGTATGTATACATACTCATATGTATAAGTGAGCTGTGTACCTAAACAATAAATGTAGCAAGGAGCAGCCAGAGGCTTGAAGTGTGGTAGGAAAAATTTAAAAAAAGAAAAACCCAAACATCTATCATGGCGCTGACATATCGGAAGAGATGCCTATCAAACAATCCAGATGAGACACAAAACATTTGTGTCTTTTATTTTTTGACTCATCAGTTATCAGGGATTTGATCAAACTGCAAGTTTCTCATTACCCCTCATCTGACCAAAACGAAGGGTCAATGTTAAACTTCAACAACTTGACCCAGACCACCTCTATCCATCAACCGTTCAAAAACAAGGGCTCACTTGCTCTCTGCTGTAAAATCTGGAGCCAATCATGCTAATTGTTTACAAAAGGCAAAGAGCTCCATGTTGAGCATCAGCAGTAAACAATTTACATGTCGGATGAAGAGCAATCATAGTGGTTATGGTGGTGATGATGACGTCAAGGTGTGAAAAGCAAAGTAGGATATTGTAATACTCACCAATCAAAATGTTTCAATATACTCAATGTGATATAAATGAACGTATCGAGTCTGATTTTTGCGGACAGCCGTCTTTGAGAGTATGTTTTGTTTAACACCAATATGTTCAACTGTAAACATGATTTTAAATGCACTGTGTAGCTTAAAACGCTACAACCAATACTTTTCTAGGAATACAAACGGTAAGTTTAGGTTTTGCTTGGAATTAAACCATTTCATAACAGAGGAGGACACGCATGAAGCTAACCGTCAGAAAAGCCTCCACTAGGTAAGCTACACACCCAAAATCGTAAAACAACGTAAAGCATGAAAAAATAAAGTAAAGTTTAACACAAAAAAAAAAACACAAGGGAAGGCAACTTCATAGAAGTTAGGAGAACAAATGACAAGATAATCCCAATGGGGAGGCCTTTTGTGTGGCTAGATGAGAAGCTCTGAGGAGGGAATTCCTTAATTACCCTAATTTATAAAGACATTCATTCAACTGACTCCTGAGGCAGAAAGATGTACTCTGTCAGCCTAAATGTGTGCATTCATCCCCCCCCCCCAAAAAATATATTTTTGGGCATGCTGTGAAAAATCTCACAACATGGTTAGCGAGGATTGAATGCAGCCTTACGGAGCACAGGCGCAACAACCAAACCACATCAGGTCACACCACAACCTAGAGAAGCACATAGTAGATTCCCTTATAGAAAACATGTGGAAAGCTCATTATCAAAAAGACTTTTTGCAATCTTTAAAACAGATTGCTTCAATTAAATATATAGTATACTGCTTTCAAGTATGAAACATACATGATGTGTTCGTAAAACGCATTAATAAAATTATACTTCTTGTGGCAGGTGAAGACATGCATGTGCTGCAACGGTGATTTCTGAAAAACCGTGCATCTCCATTTCAGCTGAATACTGGTGAAATATTGTATTGCTTTTCCCTCCTCAGAACATCTACATCAGAGCAAACACCTTCTTTTTTTTTACGATTCTGGGGTTGAGTACCAAGTGACAGACTTCTGCTAAATCGTCAGAATGCAAGAGACGTTCCTCAGAGTGTGTGTGATTGGGCTTCTTAATCTGCTCTTCTGCATCCAACTGTATGTTTGCTGAACCAAAATATGTTTGTATGGGAGGATCAATCAAATATATGACTGTTTTAAGTTTATTAAGAATGGAACCGGTCTAACCTTTTTGAATGAAATTACAATACCACCGTCAACATCACCACCATTTTCTCTTCCTGATATATCTATGGTGAGCCTTGTTTATCTTTAATCCCAGTACAAAAAAAGAAGAAGAAGAAAACAAATTAACACACACAAGAAATGTTATCATATGCTCTGGTTTCCAGGCAAGGAAAGTCATTTAAAAAAAGCTCATTCACAGAACAAAAAGAAAGAAAATTCATATCACGGCAGATACTGCTCATCTTCTAAATAGAATGGGTGCCTGTGCATGCTTTTCAATTGAGCATCTTGAGTGTGTGCGTGTGTGTGTGTGTGTGTGTGTGCGTGCGCGTGTGTACTGCCTATGAGCAGGAATGGACGACGCCATTCTTCTGCATTTCTGAACCAGTGGCACCTGGATCAGAGCACAAGCCCAAAGCAGACGTCTTATTGGTCAGTGACAGCATGGACCCGCCCACTGCACTGTCTTGCAGACTGTTGGAGCCGTTCGACACCTCGCTGAATTAAGGACAGAGAAAAGAAACCCAGGTGAGAACAGGGAACACTGGGAAGAGGTCGGGCTAATAAAGAAACGCACGTATATATTCAGGGAGTATACACATATTTCTATTAAAGTACGTGTTTACCCACCCAAGAGCCAGGGAGATTTCTTCTAGCTGAGTCTTATGCTCTGGTTGTCCATTCTCTGCAGGTTTAATCTTATACTGCTGAACATCATGGGTTACTTGGTTTTCCTGATTTGTAGATGGACAAAACATGCTTAGTTGCTGGAAAGACACCCAGTTAAATATTCTGCTTTTGACATCGAGTGTCATTATCTTTTAATTTTAAGACTTAAGCCGTTGGCCTAGAATCATTACAACCGTTATTGTGGTATGCATGATTTGTTGCATCGTCCTGGTGTTTAAAAACAAATGCCATAAAAAGCTGTATGGTGCTAACACAACTTCCACAAAGAGAAGCTGAAGGGATTCTTAAAGAAAACTGATAGTTCCGTTTCTAAATCAACAATTTCCCCTCAATAACTTCTCTCCGCATACATAGTTAGACTCTCTCATCCCTTGTTGTTGCTCAACAGCCCACACCCACCTCCCTTACCAAAGCCATCTCACGGGTCCTCTTGCCAATCTCTCTCTCCACCTGGTGGAGCTCCAGGCTTAGCTGTTCACTGGAGACAGCTGTTGTACTGGCTCCAACTGCTGGCCACTTGGGCTGCTGTTGAGCTGCTGCTGCCTGGCCCTGGCCGGGCTGCACAGGCTGGCCTGCCAATGCACCGGCCTCCCTCTGCAGCAGTAAAGAGTTATTGGCAGCCTGTGATAGCCAGACAGGAAGTGAAGAGGATGAGTGCGCAATTTGGAAATTTCTGGCAGGAGAAATACTGCGTGAAATAGAAAACCTTATTTTTTTTTTGGGAGACTAGATATTTCAGTGTTGACTGTATTTTGGTAATGACTTGGCAGCTTGACTGCCAACTGTTTTTATTCTTCACAACATCAATTTTCATGATTAAATGATAGCGGTGATATAAATATATGAAGTCAGTGAATCAATTTCCACTAATATGCTAACGACACCCAACTCTATTTCTCCTCCAAGACCATCACCTCAGTCACCCCTTCCACTCTCACTGATATAAAATCATGGATGAAACAGAACTCTCAAACTCAACTGCAATAAATCTGAAATACTCATCGGCCCCAACTCCCTCACCCGCTCAGCCCAGACCTTCTCTCTCTCAACATTGACGGCTCCATCGTCACCCCCTCCACCCAGGTCCGCAACCTCGACTCCACCCTCTCTTTCCTCCCCCACGCCAACCACATCACCAAAACTGCCTTCTTTCACCTCAGGAACATTGCACGCCTCCGGCCCTCCCTGTCCTCTGCCACCACCGACATTCATATCCATGCCCTCATAACCTCCAGACTTGACTATTGCAACAGCATCATCTAAGGCTCTCCCAACAAAATCCGCAATAAACTCCAATATGTTCAGAAATCTGCCGCTCGACTGATCACCTCCACCTGCCGCTACGAACATATCACCACGGTCCTAGCGCAACCTCCACTGGCTCCCGGCCAAGTACAGGATAGACTTTAAAATATTACTCATCACTTACAAAGCCCTAAACAACCTTTCAGACCTCCTACCCCTCCACGCCCCAACCCGTTGCCTCAGGTCCGCTGATGCGAACACTGAGGACCATCAAGACCAAGCGCCGGACCTGGGGTGACAGGGCCCTCTCAGCTGCTGCACCCCCCCCTTCTGGAACGCTCTCCCCATCCACATCCGTCAGGCTCCCACCCTATCATCATTTAAACAAGCCCTTAAAACCCACCTCTTCAAACTCGCCTTCACCTGCTAACCCCTGCACCCTATCCTCCACGACATGACTCATTCCGTTGCAGCTTCTCCAGTTTTCTTTTGTACCAACAATGTTCTGTTCATTTGTTTTGTTTGCTCCTTTGTCTTTCTATTTTTTTTGTTTTGTTCTGTTTGTCTCTGTCCTATGTGAAGTGTCACATAGCTATATCAAATTAAGGTATTATTATTATGGCAAAATTTTCCAAGACTTATTTAAATATTTAATACAAATCGTGTAGCATTTATATAATACATTTTGGTTCTTTCCAGACATTCCTAGTTCTTCCTGTTAGTGAGAGAGCATACACACCTCCATGTTTCGCATCTGGGTCTGTTGGTTGATCTGTTGGTTGATCTGCTGGTTGACCTGCTGCAGCTCAATCTTTAACTGTTCTCTGTCTGGAGCTGCCATAGGCAGACTGTGTGAAATACAGGAAGACATTTACACAACTGCTTTTCAATCATCTTTTTAAGCCACAAACGTGCACTTTCATGCATGTAGTTCTGATATTTTCTTTAAAAGCCTGATTATTCGTTATATCATCATATGAATATTCAAAAGGTGACGGGAAATCAACCGCAATCCTCACCGCTCACTGAAGTGTCCCTGAGAGGAGGAGGCAGTCTGGTGTGAGGGGTATGAAGCTCCACCCCATCCTCCATGGCTTCCATACGTGTATTCTGCTGTAGGCGAGGTGGAAAAATGGTTGTCAGAAATGTTTTCATGCCAAACTGTAATTTTTAAACCACCACAATTATGTGACATTATCATGTTGCAAAAGATTGGTTTAATAAGCAGGAGTGGACACACACAATGTATACAACACATGGTACAAATATGGATGTACATCAAATTCAAGATTGATCATTTCTAATATTTTGTATCAGACTTATCGTGGCATTTTAATATGATAAGACGGGCGATCAATCTCTCCATATTAGTAGGTCTATACATTAATATGTTGTTTTATACATAGTTTCTTACCTGGCATGGCCATATGTTTAGAGCTTGGGTTCTGAGGAGTGGAGGCCATAGCCTGCACAGGGCCTGTGGTCTGGTAGCCCGTCTTTGAGGTGCGGGAGATGGCACCGAAGCGTGATACAGTGGGCTGGGGGCCAAATGGGATGATAGGGTCATCATCTTTCACTTCTGCACCCCTCCGAGGAGCCTCCAGTGATTGTTCCCTCAGACTCTTAGCCTCTGCATTCTGGTAGACACAAGGAAAGAGGTGGTAAATAATAAATGGACTTGTACAGCGCTTTTTCTAGTCTTCTGAGTAGTCAAAGGACGAGATAGGTATTGAGAGGTTAGGTTAGAATATGGAGAGATCTCAGGAACATGTTCCTTTCTTCACTTCAAAACTTGTGTTTTGTGCTGGTTCATTAAATTGGTCAAACAAGCAAGACCAAACAACTCAACAGCACTAATTGACAAAACCTCAAACGTCCAGTCATTTAGCTTGTTACATTGTTTAACTGCCTTTAAGCGTTTGTGTATCAACACTGAATCATTCAGGACGGAACACAATGCATCATTCCCCCACCACAAATGCTGATATGGTTACTACGAACAGAGTCCATTTGAACTCACCATCATGTCCATGGTACCAGGAACCATAACATCTTTGAGTTTGGCATCCTTTGTACCAATGTACGAGCCAATCGTTTCACAAGACCAGGGAGAGTACTGCCCTGCATAGTCAGGCTCTCTGCATTTCCCCATGGTTTTGGAGTTCTCCTCGCCATACTGCAGACACAAAACATGCAGAGAGAGAGAGAGCTGTCACTAATACAGTTCTTGAATCTTTAAATGTATCAAATCGTAAAATGCTTGATCTGAACCAGTCTCAGAGGTGTATGAAATTCACATGGTGCTAACCTCTGGAGGGTAGTCGCTGGGAAATGGATGAGGAAGAGTGGGGGAGGCAGCGAATGGTGGAGGGGATATGACCTTCCTCTCCTCCAGCTGTGATAACAGCTCCTGCCGACGTCGGTGCAGATAGTCGAGGCTGGGCTGTGAACCACTATATGACGGTCCCTAAAACACACACACACACACACAGAAATATTGCTGCTGAACTACTGTCATTTATTTTTGTGTTTTGAAACTAGGCTGGCACCACAAAGAGTCAAAGGCAAATAGCAAAAAATGAAGAGCAATCCAAACAAACTCACCCTAACATAACCCCTCATGGGGGGAGGCTGGGCACCCGGTGTATAGTAGCCATCTGGAGGGTATCTATCACGGGAACTGGGCTCCTGGTGGTAAAGGGAGTTAGCCTGTCCTGCTGATGGCGGGGGCATATCGAGAGGAGCGGGACTCATTCTGACCAGGCCATCCCTCTGTGATGGGTAAGGCTGTGGGGGAGGTGGCGGGCCATTGTAGGTCCCGTGGCGACTTCGGTCATGGTGCGGAGGGTGAGGGTAAGAGAAAGGTGGAGCAGAGTGAGGGGCCTGGTAGGGGCGCTCTGGAGGGCCATAGCCAGGATAGGGGTCCTGGTAAGGGGGTCCTGACTCACTGGGGGGAGGTGGGTTACGCATGTAATCCCGAGGGACATACTGTTGTGGCTGTTGGTAAGGGTACCCTGAGAAATAAAAAAGCAGACAATTATTAACACAACTTTCCTCAAAAATGTCCTAATATAAAAGTTAAAAAAAGATAGCAACAAAATAGCAAGCTGATTATGCATCATTCAGTTTACTTGACCCCTACCTGTGGGGTATTGAGGGGGGTCATACTGAGAAGCAGAAGGTGGTGGGCGAGTGTCATAGCACATCTCAGGGAGCGGTGCCTGGGGGTAGACTGGTGAACCTCTGGCTACCACAGGCATGTGCTTCCCAGAGAGGTGGTCCACTGGCATCCTTTGGTGGGCCATGGCATGAGGTGGCAGAGGCATACCAGGTTTGGGCATTCCAGGGTCCATGCTACAAGAATAAAAGTTAGAATTAAAGAAAATATAACGGACTGATTTGACTGAGTCAAATAAACAAACAGTCTAGTGTTTACACTCGGTAGAATTGGGATTTGTTATTCAAGAGGAATTTGACTGAAAGAAAGGTAAATTGATTTTGCATTCATATTCCCATCTTCATAAACAAGTACAAGGCACAGATACCAGCAATCACAATTAATACCGTGTGTTGTCTTGGGGTCAAAATATACACTCGTACACGGTTCACTTTGACCCCAAGACAACATGAGGGTTAAGCCACTAACAAAAAAGGTTGTTGCTTTTAAATTACAGACCTGCAAACTCATGAGGGGTGAAAAAGGTGACACCAGCGGAGCGGGGCGGGCGGGGCAGGGGGGGGGAGTCAGTGCCAAACAGCGTCACTCGTTGAGAAGCTGACAAACTATGATCATTATGGGTTTCATTTCTTCTTTTGGCAATACCCAAGTGTACAAAAAAAATGAAATATATATATATATATATATATATATACACACACACACACACACACACACATACATATACACATACATATACACACACACACTACAGTTCAAAAGTTTGGGGTCACCCAGACACATTTTCAGTTTCTTTGCAATTTCCTGCATGGAATAGCCTTCATTTCTAAGAACAAGAACAGACTGGCGAGTTTCACATGAAAGTTCTCTTTTTCTGGCTATTTTGAGAGTATAATGGAACAGATACTGAACTAGCTCAAAGGAAGGCCAGTTTTATAGCTCCTCTCACCAGCATAACTGTTTTGCGCTGTGCTAACATAATTGCACAAGGGTTTTCTAATCATCCATTAGTCTTCTATGCGATGAGCAAACACAATGTACCATTAGAACACTGGAGTGATAGTTGCTGGAAATGGGCCTCTATACACCTATGTAGATATGTCATTAAAAACCAGACGTTTCCACCTAGAATAGTCATTTACCAAATTAACAATGTATAGAGTATTTCTGATTAATTTAATGTTATCTTCATTGAAAAAAAAGAGTGCTTTTCTTTGAAAAATAAGGAAATTTCTAAGTGACCCCAAACTTTTGAACAGTAGTGCGTGTGTGTATGTATGTATGTATGTATGTATGTATGTATGTATGTATGTATGTGTATATATATATATATATATATATATATATATATATATATATAATGTATTTTGTAGACTTAATACTTACAATACTGCTGTACTATACTGAATATTGTTTTGCTACTGCTACATTTCACTTCATAATATTACACTTATATGCCATAATATGTATAATGTACCAGCCTTTTTATTTTAACCATATTATGTCATACTGTTATACCACTTTACTTTGAGCAGACGTCACTGTTAGTCTAGAACACTGGAATAATCTTTCCACCAGGTAAACCTGAACATGCACACCTCTCTCGAGTGTGACAGCGATTATAACCGCATAACTACAACTAATATATATATATATAGCCACCCTACGGAGGAAACTCATTTCGGCCACTTGTTTTTTAATTAAAATCTCCATTGTCCTCTCCTTATATGTAGTCAGGTGTCGGTAGGCAGAACCGCCAGCGCCGCTGACTCGCCGCTCTCCTGGCTGACGTCACACGCTGCCACGGACTCTCCGCTGCCAGTAATCTCACTCGCTGTCTCTATCAACAACGTTAGCTAACATGATAGCTTGCTATAAAAAAAACTGGTGGGAGGGAAATGAAGCCGCTGTAGACATCTTAACGCTGATTGGCCAAGACTCGACACAAAGATCTTCTATTTGCGAAGAGCACAACTCTTCTTTTTTTTCTTCGTGTCTCACTCTGATCTCAGAAACGCTGGGCGAGTTGACCCCCCCCCCCCTCCCTCCCAAAAACAAAAACTCTTCGGATCTACACGAATTTCGCCGAAAGGTGACAAGTTTGCAGGTATGAAATTAAATATTAGATTTTTCCGATGAATGCTGTAAATAAAATTGTAAGTATTTAAATTGTATTTAATTTATGGGAATGCAGTCGTGGTTAATATCTAAAGTATTTGTTGGTCTACACCAAATTTCAGGATGTATCTAATTGCTCAGTGCAATCAGCTGCTGTTCATCAGAAGAAGAAATCAGCATTCTCCATGGCACGCAGTTGCCATTTCTTTGGCTGCCACTTAAATACATTTACAGAGAATGCAATACTCACCAATCAGGTGGTGATCCTGGGGCACTGGGACTCCCTCCATCCATCATGGGTTTCCGCAACAGTTCATACGGGACTGAGTCAGTGCCACGAGCAATTAGCTGGGGCAAGGAAGGTCCACCGCTACCATTGGTGAGAGGCGAAGGCTTCCGGGTCACTGCTACATCAAGAGGAAGACCGTCATCTGACATGAGCCCTCCTGAGCCAGGGAGGCGAGCTGCCAAACGCTTATTCATTTTACGATACCTGATGAACATAAAACGCAGTACAAAATGTATAAGAAATGCTGGATGGTGTGAACACAGTTAAATTTCGACTGCAATATCTAATACAAATGCTAAATGTTGATATTTAAAAATCAGACTCACTTCTCCAGTTCTTCCTGAGAATGAGCAAATGTGCAGCTGGCTCCACGAGGACAGCCTCCCTTCTGCTTCATGTCGCGACACATGTATGTCTTGTACTTGCTGTGCTGAGGAGGCTGAAAAGGGAAGTCAAGTATTGTTACAATAGAGATAATATATACAACATTTCTGTAATTATGGTAAAATCATATTTAAGGAGCCTAGCATAAAAACAAACAGAGCTGCACACTCAATAGTGGCTGGTAGTAGTAGTCGGGACTGGGTGATATAGACCAACACATTTCCCCAAATTTTAAACTAATACCTCAATATGGATACAAATATATTACAAATTAAAGGAAAAAACTAAACAGACAACAATAGGTATCTGAGTAAGGTGTTAGGCCAACTTGTCATATAATGTATTTCTATAATTGATGAACAACCCTCTTCCTAAAGCTATTTTCACATTTGATGCTCTAATGTTGATGGTTGGACTCTACTCTCTTATGGATGTAGCCTGGGTTAATTAATCACTATACAGGGGATGTGGCCCAGCTCTTCTTGTGGTCCAATGGATATATTTACCTGTTGAGGGTCAGCTCCTTTCTTGCTGTGGTTCTGGATGAAGTCCACCAGACCATGCACCACTGTTTTCACTGCTACCAACCCTTTCTCAAGCTGCTCCCATGTGGGAGGAGGAGCATCTGGGGAAACAGAACATGACACACAGACTTTAATACTGTAATTGATGGTAATTGTTTGAGTCATGAGGCATAAATACACAACACATTTTTTAATGAGTTGCTGTCAGCTGTATCAGCCCCGTAGAATGAAATTGTTTTATCCTGGTTAATCAAGCTCAAACTGTATGGCCACAATTAAACTGAAGTCCGTTATATATGTGACTAAACTTCAAGCATTTCATTTACAACAGCGTCCCAAGAATGTGTCGCTTAGCGGAATGAAACAAAAACGGTCTAGACGGCGAGTCCTTCTGTCTATTCAGGCCGAGCCAAAGTAACTAATGCTGTAGAGTACTACTGCTTATATACGACCGCACTCAACCGTATGCAATACAGTTTTAAAGCATACATTCTAGTGCTGGAGCCCCACTAAAACTTGCGTTCACATATACATTTTAGTTAGTCCATTGTACCGGCCCTGTATAAATGAGCATATGCTACATACCAGTTCAGTTCATATGCTACACCAGTCATATGATGGAGCATTAAACAATCAGAGATACTTTAAATTACAGACATTTCTGTTATTTATTTTTGTTAATTGACAATATGCATTTATGTTATTTTCTGCATTTTCTTTAGCACTGAAAACGTACTAAAACATGACCCCAAAATCCAAAATTCATCTGAGTTGGGAATTTTGTGTACCCTTCCACTCCTGATTGCGACATACTAGATATATTAGAAAAGATAAACTGGTATAATACAGAAGGTGTGAAAGAGAGTGGAGAAGATGCAATGGCCACTGTTTGGGTTCCAGCTTGTGACGCCGCGTGAAATGGACTTCCTCCTTGCGCCACTATAAAACCAGGGTTCTTGAAGTGTGCTTGTTTCTTACCAGGACTGGGATCGATGTTGGCCAGTAGTTCCAGGTGGGGCCGCAGCCTGTTTAGGTTGGCTGGGTCTCCGGTCCTCTGCAATGCAATCGTCAGTTCCTGGACACTCTGAGCAAAAGACGCCGGGGTCTGCAGCTATGACGAAAGCAGAGAAATAGGGAGTGAATTCTTTGGTAGGTTTATGGCAGACAGGACTTCTACTGTAGGAACATGCTTTAATATTAAGAGCTTATAAACTGCATAATTTATAGCATAACGGCACATAAATAATCTATGCAATATGCCTTTATGGAAACAAACAAATCAGATACAGACAGGTACTTCTCTCGCATACCTTATCTATGATAGACTGCATGTGTGACTTGTGAGATTGATCTCCATATAACAGAGAAGACCACTGGTCGGGTGCGATGCGCAGCCCACCCTCCATGGCTATCTGAACTATCTGAGAGTCATGCTCGCGCCGCAGAGCCTCGTAAGTACGGAACTCCTCTTTCAGCTGCATCAGGGATGAATCTTCATCACGTTTGGTCACCTAAGTAGCCACAAAGGAAGAAGAAAAGAGTTAATTGAATTTTGGGGTTCAACGGAGCATAACACTCGGAGTCACGGATTGGATCAGCACAAAAGAAAAAAAAGGGAGCAGTTGTTTTTTTGCCGCTGATACTAATAGCAGATAATTGATGATCTGTATTGACAGATACTTTGCTGTTGAATTATGGGAGCTGGTCTACAACGATCCAGACACATTTTTTTGCCACCGTCAAATATCGTACATAATTTCCCACAAAACACGTATGAAATGTTCTTCTGGTCCTCAGTCAGTGACATACCTTGAAGCAGGAGGCCCTGTAGAGGAGCTGCACCACATGGCCAATGCTTGTCTTAGAGGCCTGGGGGAAGCGTGGCTCAAGCCTCTGAACTACAAAGAGAACCAACACCTTCCTGGACAGTGCAGAGCCGTCCTCTAGAGCAAGAAGGACCAACTTTAGAGCTTCCTCCTGCATGGCTAGAAAGGAAAAACAAAAATCATGAGTAAAATTGGGGTTGCATAAAAGCAAACATTTACAGAGGATACTCGTACGGCTCCTTCTCAAAAACTGATACGCACTCGTTTAATTTTTGCAGGTCATGTAAAACTACATACCTGGGCCTAGAAACTGACATCCTCGTGCACGCACGGCCGCCCACAGATTGGATGAGAGCTGCTGTGGATTCTGGTGCTGCAAGATGAGTTCGGTGACGGTTCGCTCACCCAGAGAGCGGGCAGCTCTCATGGCTCTAACACGGCCCTCCTCTTCCACCAGCTGGCAGTGGACCAGAGTTACCAGTTTCCTCTGCATGGGTCTACTCAGCATGCTCTGGGCCGTGCTGCTCAGGCCCACACCTGGTGAGTGATTAGACAGGTCAACTGGTAAACCAAGGGAATATGAACTCTGATACAATATACACTCATTTGCCAGTTTATCAGGTACAGCTTTCTTAAAATAATGCAGTCTAATAAAGCAGTGCTGCAATAAATCTTACCTTCATGAAGGTTATTATGTTCTGTTTTTGTTGAAACCGTTTTAGAGAGCTGCATGATCATTTTGAATAACGCACCTCTCAATGGACAGTTTACCGTGGTTACTTCCCCTTTTACAATTCCTCTCTTGTAAATCCGATTAGCTCATTTTTAGCAAAAGGGAATTGCATTAAAAGAACTGCGCGCATAACTCACTCCTGATTACATGGGTGTGCTCATAGAGAAAAAAAATGACTCATGACTGTGCTCAGAAGATCAAGTTATTTGTTGTTACCCCCTTGATACAAGAATGGGGCTGCATGTCTCCAATGTTGCTCTAATGTTGCCAGGTGGAGTAGGATAATTGGAAATAAGTGACAGCATTATTTTGTTTCATTTGACTTATATTTATTTACTTGTGTTTAAATAAACTATGATTTAAATACCTAATTTACTCGTTATCCTGTGAAAAGAGCCTATATTAATTGTTTCAATGAGAAATACATTTTACAGCTTTTAAAAAGGTCAAACTATCACTTTCAATTATTAACATGGCCAATGATTGACTGAGGAAACTGCCTACAATTTGCACATCTAATAAAAACAATATATTTACTGCAGTTTTGTGATTCTGGATTTAAAGATTTAGCTCAGGTGAACAATATACTAGCTTTTCAACAAGTCTTAAAAGAAAACAAAGCCATAAATGATTAATCAATAAAAACAACTATGCCTTTTGAATATTATGGTTTTGACACTGAGTTGTGGTGGTATTGGCAACAGCATATATGAAATATCCTTTTGAATTGCCTTTCTTTGAAAATATTCCAGTTTAAAAATAAAAAAAAGTCATAGAAACAGCATAATAATATCACTCATTAAAACGATGACCTTACATTTGCATGCAATGATTTGTCAAAACGGTTTCCACCATGTAATTATTATCACTTCTACAGCCATCAAGCAGAGCTTGCATGAGGTATTCTTTACCATTCATGCAAAAACTAGTTCTGCTTTTCTATTTTTAATGACTCTTGATGAAAAACAGAAAACTGGCAATATGTCAGCTGATAAAGTCGGGAAGAAAAAAATTCCGGTTATATCTGTGTTGTGAAGTCAATGATGCCTTCAAGTGGGGTTGTGTTTAACCGTGTTTACGAGAAGAGTCTATTTCCTGACAGTGATGTCATACGTGCAGCTTTGTAAGTGGAAATTTCCCGACAACTCCAAGTTCAACAGTTGTAACATACGATCATGTTTTAAAAAATGTTAGTCCCTCTATGGAAATTTAAGATGACTTTTTTTTGTATAACTTTGGTTTTCTAGCTTCTTCTTGTTCCTTTCATGAAACTGACATGCAAAAATAAACTCATGCACTATTTTTGAGACGGGTACATGGCCACATAAAAAATAAAAACACTTGAATGCAAAGAATATTGAGTACTGGACTTCCCATGTTGACAACAACCTACAGAGTTGCATTTCAAAGGCAGCAACAGTGTCAACAGATAATAATAAAAGATAAATCAATTAACAAGCAAATTGTTATTTCTGTACCTCTGGTGTTGCTGAGAGGTTTGAGGTAGAGGGCCAACTCCTCCACACACTGCCTGGCCTCCTCATAATGCTGCGAGTCCTCTGGACTGGTAATCAAGGCAACTGGCTGAGCCTTAGGAACCTTCAGCAGGACACCAAGAGGGAAATAATCATTAGAAGAACACACAGAAATAGCTGAAGCTTTTTAAGTAGAATGTTTTGAGTACAAATGTTTGATAGAATATATCAAGAGTAGTGTGTGTAGTGGAACACGGTCATCATTGTTTTCCATGTATCAGATGTGTTTAGCTGTTTTAGCTAATACATCAGAATTAAAATACCTCTTTGTATGTACATGCAAATACAATTAGGATTAAAAGTGACAAATTTAAATGGTATGGCAAACCATGTACATTATAGGAATGTTGTTAAAGCTGCAATCGTCTATACATTTTCAGCAGAACATACATACTGAAACATAACCAGATATGTTTAATAAAAGGCAATCTTAATTTATACAGATCTGTCAAGTACAATAAAACATGTGATGCAAGTGCCCTGTATCCTAAGAAGCGCTTATTATCCTATTAGAGACATGGTGAGAGGCAACTACTAGAGTATGCTCCACTAATTATTCAGTTTACCAGATCATTACTTACTCTATGGTCAAAAGCAACAGAATATGAAATTTTAAGAACCACTGCATTGTACTGATGGCTTACGCTCCATTTTATCTGGGATGTGCATCCCAGATAAAAATACTAATACATACTATTTAAAATAAAGCCAAGACACTGGGGGAAGCATTTCTTGTCATGTTGGTATTTTCATGCATTGGCTGTACCACACTTCGGAAAAGGTAATCTAATAAATCCAATGCAATTATTTTTTCAAAGAAACTGTAAAAATAACCATCTTTACTTGTTCTTTGATAATGACCAAAACAACTATCAGCTCTGGGACATTATGAAAAATGTGCTTATTTTCATGAACTAAAATGGAACAGAAACATTATAATAATTCCTATTTCAATCAGGGTACATTTATGTGATGGGACATTGTACCCTACTAATCTTTAGTAGCACAAATATGCAAGGCACTCAGCTAAGAGACAAGACATCACTGTCATGACTATATCAGACTCATAATTGATGCGATATCCATTGTCATACAGTGTATACCTGGAAAACACCATTAGCTGTGCCTCGCCCTGTTGTACAGGCCTTGAGGGAAATATAGCATCACTGATTATGCCGGCGCTCAGAAAACCAAAGTAATTAAAATAATTGCTCAATGACTAGAGCGTGACTCATAAAGGAATCTCCAAGCTATGTGCAATTGCTAGTAAAACTAATAAAATCCATAAACAGTAATTTCAGAAACATCCTACGGTCAAGATCGGAATGCTATTTTAAAGTGTTCCACTACTCAAATACTCCCATTAGCTGATATCCTTCATCACAAGCTAGCACCAACAAGGGCTCTGCATAATCTAGTCAACACCAGATCTTTGTCATAAATTGCTGTACAAGTGTATAAACAGACACATGATTCTTACCTGGCCTCCGACCAGCTGCAACAGGGCAGTGTTCACAGGTAGCTGCTCGATGTCTGTGCTGATGGCTGTCTGGTCAAAGGGACAGGCCTTACGGTGCAACTTGTTCAGGCACATCTTGCAGACAGTGTGTCCACAGCCCAAGCTGATGGGCCGGCGAACAGTCTCCTCAAATGTCTGTGTGCAGATCGGGCACAGCAGGAACTCCGTCCATTGTGGGGCTTGCACTGGCATGGTTATATGTTGATCGGACGAGTGTGTGTAAATGTATGTAAGCTTTAACACAGAGAAAAAAATGTAATAATATATGGAAGATTCCACTGGAATCAAGAATTTGTCTTCCGAACTCAATTGTTCTTAAATGTCCTCACACATTGTGGATTTTGGATCACATCTCGTGATGAATACTGTAAAAGAGAAAGACAAAGAGAATTAAAACTCTGCAAACATTCAAGAATTAAAAACAACTTTGCATAGTTTATATTAAAAAAATAAATAAATAGTAGCTTCCTAATAATTTGTATCTTATATTCCAACAATATCCATGTGCATTAACAAAACATGGCTCTTCTGTGCACAAGTGCATCTGTAATTGAGAAATGAATTAAAAGGCATCGGGATGACAAAGTAACATGAGGATTCTCGGGTGGACTACCGATACATTACTACATTAAAAAGCGAAAACATATAACCGAGTGTCTGCTTTGCTTTCTCATCGGTATGCGCTGCTCAATGTTAAACAAAACATATACAAAAAAATAAAAGAGGTGACACGGCACATATTAGTAAGATACCGATGAAACAAGCGACGCAGAGGATCAAAACAACTGCTGTGTGGCCTACTCAGAAGAGCTGGTAACCACTATGACTATGGACAAAGGGTCCCGGAGAGGCTAACAACCAAGTCCTTCTGCGCTATCTAACTTGTTATGAGGCTAATGTTTGCTAATAGCGTTCGGAAACAGTATGCGACGAATTCTTTTTGTATTTGTGTGTCAACGATTATGCTTTTGGGACAGTTACAGTTTTTATGCGTGATTAAACACGAATGACTGTTTTGTCTGAAATGAGGCAATGTGTGAGCTAGCTAATTGTTGGTAGCGTTAGCTCACTGTTAGCGGGCTACGCTATGGGTGGCTAGTCTGCTAGGTTGGCTAGCTGGCAAACGTCGTCCTGTTAGAAAAATATATATACATATAAATAAAACATGAAATTGGTTGGTCGTGATACAGTCATTATTTGGAATGTAGCTTTAGTTACGAGTCCATCACATTGCACTATCTAGATCCATTAACGTTAGTTACCATTTCTCGTTTTGGTCAAGTGAAACGACAGCTCGAGAAGAACCACAGTGACACTGGAAAGTGGAGCCATTTGAATCGCAGGAACGAGATTATGTAACGCTAGCATCCGAAACTACCCAGCAACACAACCGCTTTGGACGTGTATTTAATTCCACCCGACACACTGATTTACTAGAAGATCGGGATGTCCAGCACCCTACTGGGATTGTGTTTTAATCACGTTTTGAGCCGCAGCTAACGTTGACACGAATACTCCTCTCGCTCTCGGCACGGTGAACAAACCACACTCCTCCCTCTTTAGCGGTTAGCTCGTGAGCTAGCTCCCGTTCGTGTTAGCAACAACCAACGCTAACCAAAGCTATGCGTCATAAATGGGAATAAAATCAAACATGCAGCTTCCACCGTTGTATCCCGTCAGGTGAAAAAGGTCAAATATTGTCGAAACTACTCACTCATTCCAAAAGACTTGGAAGATTTTCATCTTTCTTTAGGAAATTGTTGCGATATTTTCTTGCCATGTCGACTGTGCAGCTTAGCTGCTGCCGAGGTTTGGGGAGGGTGTCAACTCGACAACAGACTCGCTAGCCGGTTACAGCTAGCTGGGCAAGACGTGTGTATATGCGCGTGCATGTTTGCTCGCGCGTGTCTGTGTGTATGTGCTCATGGCGCCCTCTGCTGACACTGGGCCGGACGCACACCCACGACACAAAACTGAGCACCATTTGCCAGAGTCTGATCACATCTGGGGGGATTGTGGCAACTGGAAAGTAGAACGTTGTCCCAATTAGTCTGACTGTGCACGAGCGCATATGTATGTGTGTGTGCGTGCGCACGCGCGCCAATGAAACGGACAGAGAGAGAGAGAGAGAGAGAGAGAGCAGGGATAAACCACGATAGCGGGAAGGATCAGCTGTATTGATAAACAAACAAAATCAAAACAAAAACCAACCATCAGTTCTTTGAAAGATGAAAATTATTTAGGCTGAAGCCCTTTAAGCCATTCTTTGTATGTTTTATATATGTTTCCATTGGCTTAGTACTGTGTGCAGGGAGTCAGTGTCACTGCACTGCACTTACGCAACAGAGAGCTTCACTCTGCAACGGGTTCGCGAGGAAAGGACTAAATTAAAGCAGGCATTTTTGTATTTCATTTTTTCGTCTAATCCTACTGATTTCTGAAGGGATTACAGGACCAATCATGATTGAGAGGCTACTGGCTCGCCGGACACTGCTCGGACCAGGAACCGTGTAAAGAGTGAGCGGGAGCACATCGCCACGAACTGGAGAAACATTGGGAGATGGTATTTTGTTTCCTTTTTTTATTTATTTATCCGGAGATGAAAGTTGTTTTCTCGTTTATGTTGGCCACCGACCCGAAGATGCGCGCTGCATTATCTGCACGGTTGACGCAGGTTTTTAGAACGGATGGTAACTTACATTTGTGCAGCTGCACCATCATTTATGTTAACTTTCAAACTGTGTTTTGAAGGACAGAATATTCACTTAATATCCCGGCACACTATTCACTGTGTGTGTTTGTCTATTTATGTGACTAAATCTGGCTTCAGAGAATGTGTTGTGAAGCGTACTTTGTTCATAATGTAAGTGATATTTGTGAAATTGGCCAGGTGTTATTCATTATGGTATGACAGTGTCTTCAAATAAGTCACTTTGTTATAGGGATGCATAGTTCAAACATTTTTCTCTCTGCTGGTTTACAGAGGATGTGTATAGTTGCATGGCCTATTGTTGATTTTGCTTGACAACACACATTCATAATGTTGTTTATTTGTGCAGGGGCTCAGTTGCAGGCAGCAGTTGCTTATTCTCCTTCTAAAGGATTATCCTGTCCACTGCAAAGTAATCAGTGGATAAGTCAACCTGACTGAATCCACATTACATATCTCCTCACCAGGCAGATCAGATAGAAAGTAGCCGGTAACAGAGATGTCGAACAAATTTAGGAGACATATTTTTGTCCACATGCCTATTATAAAAAAAAAGTCTCTTTTTTTATTATCAATAGGATCTGCTGGATTTTTCTGTGCATGACCGGCCAATGGAGGAAGAAAAGGTGGTTGATAATATCCAACCAAAATCCAGTTCCCCTTTACCTGCTGGGATTCCCATTAACTGGGGACTCATCACTGGCCCTGTCCCTCAGCCTGTGTTCCCAGCATCTTCTTTGAGCACCCAACTTCCTCCTCCTCAGAGTTCGGCTGTTCACTCGCTACAAACCAAGGTGAAGTCACTCACACAGAGAAGGACACGGGGGAGAGATCGAGAGAAAGAAAGAGAACGGCTGGACACAGATGTTTTAGTGAGCAGTCCCGCTGGGCAGATTTCATCCGAAGTCCTTCTCAGACAGAGGCCCAGAGGGAAAGGTCAGCTATCTCTGCCTGCCCCCTCCTGGCGATCAGGCACTGCAAAGAACTTCAGCAGTAGTGATGAAGAGGAGGAGGTTGAGGTGCAAGTCAGTTTCGAGATCCACAGCCCTCCAGCTGAAGCACGAGGAGAGCAGGTCTTCCAGGAGGGAGAGGAAGCTGAAGACGAGAAGTCGGAGAGAAATGAGGACCAGGCCAGTTTTTTGACAGGCCAGCCTTGTGGGCTCGGGGAGGGCACCAGTCTAGAGAGTCTTCTGTCTAATAACTCAAGCAGCAGTAAGGATGACCCATCTCTTCCTCCTGCTGCTGCTCCTCCTCCTCTACCTGTGCTCTCCTCACTTCCTGCCACCACCTCTGCTTCTACAACAGCTTCCATTTCGTCTTCCACGTCAACCAGACACTGGGCACCACCCAAGGGCTTCTGGAGAGTAGTGCGCCCTGAAACGTTGCTTCTAAATGGCGTTAGCCCCGACAACACACCCTCCACTTTACCTCTGAAGGACCATGCTCAGACAGAAGCACCGACAGAGCCTCAAAGGGTTTCTGAACCCGCCGAAACAGGCACCAGGAGCGATGACGCAAGTGGTGTGGATGACAGCGACGCATCCTCGGAGTTCAAACACTCGGACAGTGTGGAGTGCTACCTGGACAGATGTGAGCAGAAGGAGTTAGACGCTGTTGACCTCGCCAAAGAACTGTGCAGTTCAGACAGCTCGGAGAGCATGTCTTCAGAGAGTGGGCTACTCTCTGCTGATGAGAAATCAAAGCTGAAGCGGAGAGCGTATGTAAAGTTAAGGGAAAGAACCCAAAACTTTATGGAGGAGAGCGAGCAGAGCGGAGGGGAAAGTGCCGGCTATTATGGAGACACAGCGTACGGAGGCGATTGTAAAGGTAGGTCTCTTGAGGGATAGAGCATGTATTTAATGTCAAATGTAAAAACTTTGTAAGTCAAAATCTACAAATAAAAATCAATGAAAAGAGAGAGAGCTTGTTGATGAAAGGATTGTATTACATAGAAGTGCTGTTAAAACCTCTGACTGAGACATGAATGTCTGCTCCATAACATTCTGTAATAAAAAACAGGCATACCGGTATGTTGACATATACTTAAACAATTGGCTCAGTCATCGTTTCTTGACTTCTTTGTGCATGTGTGCTAACTGTTGTCAGCTGGTCCAGGGGTCTGTTGCTTGCTATTACCAGTGGAGGCAAAGAAATTCAGCTCAGTGCTTCAGAAATAGTATTTCCCTCCAAAACATTATAAACCTTTTTTTTTATAATGTCAACATGTCATCTGCTTAGAACACTGTCCGGCCTCCACAGCCGTATAAAGTGCCTTATCCAAGCCTGTGTCTGTCTACTGAGGATGTTGTTTAGAAACGCAGTATGTAACCTGGCTGATTCCCAGAGTTGAACAGATGTCAGATGTGCAGATGTGCATGAGTTTGTTGCTATTATTAGCAGTCAGAGCGGTGGGGGAAGTGTCCCTGTTTTTGTATCTCTATCTGTGCGCTAATGAATGTCTTTGTAGTCATGTAATGTGGCAAATTCTGTATTTTTCCATACTATGTATTTGTGATACCGTGTATTTGTCCCGTGTGCGTGCGAGTGCGTCGATACCAATACAGTCAGTGCAATCCATATCGGCGAATGATGATCAGGTGATTTCTCCCGCTTGTCTCTGGGGAAGCTGCCTTTATCCGTCTCTCGGTGGTTGCATAACCTGTGTTTTTATTTTTTTGACTGACATTAAGGATCAGTCAGGGATAACCTATGAGACTGTCACGGAATCTAATGGTATGAAGGTTTATGAAAATCCTTACAATAATACAAAGACCCAATTATTTTTAATACCCACAAGTCCCTTTAGGTCACATCATGGCTGATTGCTCTTTTGGCAGTCGCACAACATGGTCCACTAAATAAGAACTGAACCCTACACTAGAATTATACACTAGGCTAGGCTAGCAAAATGTTGAGGGAAACAAAAGCAGGAAATCCATGTTTTGTGGGTGTAGGATCGTTTTAAAGCTTTTACATCCACACTTTATTCATGTCAGATCTGCTGTGACGTGTACTTTTCCTCTCTGTTTTATGCTCGTCGCAGGTGCCCATGGGGTTTTGGACAGCTCAGACTCAGCCATTCTTGCTCAGGAACTTGAACCTTATTTGAGGTGAGCAATGCAAAGCTGCTTTATGTGTTTTTATTGACAAAGCATCTTTAAAAAAAATATTTGTGTTACAAGAGAGACAAAACAAACATCCCACCCCTCCCCCAAATCCCGGTAACTTACACTGTGTCACTCAAGAGGGGGTCATCGATATTGTACACAGCTATTAAGTTTGAGTTACTTTGACACATTTAATGTATTAGTGTGTCTGATAGCGAGAACCGTATTGTTTCCAGGTGAAAAAGTTGTACTATTTCTTCCAGAATTTTACTTTAAGAGATCAAAAAAAAGATATAATAAACAGATATTTACATTGAACACATGCGCAACTGAGCAATAAAACCACCATTTGTTTTCAGTTACTTGAATTGTTCATCTGATCAGTCTTTCATTTATATTTTAGAGGCCACTTTAGTTATAGAGCACCTGGTCATTATTCTTAATGAAACAGCCTAAACAGAGTGCTATTTATACTGTGTTTGTCAGTGTTTGACTGTAATCTATTATACACAATATGTTCTTCTCTTGACACCCAGGAAAGAATGAATCATACTCAGGCCATTACAAGGATAATCCACATGGCTGGTGTATCATGCTATCTTTATCACTGGGCCAGGGGATAAAGACAAGTACAGATGAAGCACAATGCAGAGCAGCTTAGCTGCTGGGCATAAGGATAGATGGAACGATGACGTTTCTCTCTGCTGCTGACCGCCAGTACCACACCCCAGTCTAGTTATCTGATATTACATAAAACAGCTTAGGAGGATGCAGCTTCATTCACTCACTCTATGTTAAATCAATCCGCAGGGAATATGATGTCGCTGAATATGTCACAACACACAATAAGCTTTGCACATTTAAAGACTTCATTGAATATTTTATTTCACTCAAACAGATGGCGATATACACCAGTTTAATCACATTCACGCTGCCCGTTCCCATGCTGTATTTTTTTTTTTTTTTACACCTAAACAATTTATTTATTTTCTAATTTGCATCTTTCTACTTATCGTCAGGTCACTTCTTGTAATCAGTGATGAGCTTCCTCTGAGCCCAAGACATGAGCAAGCCAAGCTTCTTCTGGAGCGAGCCCGACTCAAGGCTCGCTCCAATCACGTTAAAAGCGATCGCCCCAGCAGACGCTCTCATTCTGATCAGAGATCCACCGTGTAAGTTGGCTACATCTACTTACGTGGGCTATGACCTCCTTGGCATCTTCACAAGTAGGATGTTCGAGACTGTGAATGTCCCACTTGTGTTTGTGCTGTTTTCTGTACATGTGCAAGGGTATGAGTCAGTGTTTCATTTTGGCAACGCTGAAAATGCGTTGAAGCTTTGGAACTTGACTGTGCGTTGTAATTTCAAACACTGAGCGGACAATGTTGAGAAAATGTTTGGTGTGGTTCCGCTCATGAAATAGTGTATACATCACACATTTTTGTTTGCTGTAATTGCTTTATATCTGCAGGACAATTAGGAGCATTTGCATTGGATCCTGCATCCAAGACTGCACAGTGAACCTACCTGTAGCCATTACATGCACTGGATCTCCCATTGCAATTTATTGTAATTAATTTGTTCAATTAATCACCAAAAAATCTCTTATTTTGAAGAAGTCTTTTATCTAACTGGGCTGTTGAGATGGCTGACATTCAATTTCACTTAAATGTTCAGTTTTGCTTCACTTTCCTAAGATAATAACTAACAAATGAGTAAAACACAAGTGAAGCTCTCTTACAGACAAATTATGTGTTTCTTTAATATGCACTTCTGTGTCATTTCTTGCAGAAGGAAGCAGCAAATAGAGTCTCCAACCCCAACGCGTGTGCAGAAAGCTGTTCAAACCAAAGAAGATAATGCAGCTCAAACTGTATCTGGTCCCCTTCTTATCCCCAACCAAGACACTTCCCCGGTGGACCAAGGTGGTCGGTCTAGACGCTATGGTTGTTCCCCCACACGGGTGCGCTTTGAGGACGAATCGGAGAAAGAAGCAGAGTCTCGATACTTGGATAGATTGAGACAGCGTAGCAGGTCCGGGACGTCCAAGTCCAAGAGTAAAGAAAGTAATACGGATTCTAGCAGTAGTGGTTCAGAGAGGAGCAGAAGCAATAGAAGTGTCTCTCTGCCTCCTTCACCGAAGAAAGACGTTGTGGGTGTCAGTGGTGAACCCACAACAGTGATTAAAGAGATAATAGTGCTGGTGAAGAAATGTGAGGCATGTGGCTCCGTAGTCAGGGAGCCTCAGCCAGTCTCATTACCAGCAGAGCCAAAGAACCCTGAGCCACAGCAGCCTGAGGACCCACGGGAAAAAGCGTATCCTCGCGGTGTGCCTCATAACAAGCCAGAGGCAAGTACTCGTCCTAAAGTCACGTTTGCAGGAGCTTTTGTTCTGGGGGAAAATAAAGAGAGCAACACTGGGTGGAAACCATCAGGGTTTGGGAAACTTAGGAGAAGGAGCAGGAAAGGAGAAAGTCGACTGGAGTCTGGTCATGGCCCTTACGGTCCGTCTTGGGCTCAACGGCGTAACTCCAATCCCAGGAACAGGGTCAATTTGAGCAGAGGGGTTTCCTTTTCCCCGGACAGCCCCGTCGCTCAGGAACCCCATTTGCTGGAGGCCTCTGATGGATCGAGAGAATCGCCGCCCCCATCGCTGCCTATAAAGTCAGCCCTGAAGTCAAGTTCTAGGAATCGCTCTGCTGCGTCCACGGTTCAGTTCCAGGTTACCTCAAATCAGGGAGGCGAGGGAGGATCCCAGTATTCTGCCCTCCTGGACTCTCCAGATGCAAGAAGGGAGTGTGCAGTGGCCTTTACCCAAGGGACCCCTGCAACAAGCAACCCAGTGCCCTGTATCAGGCCCTCCACCCTGAGGTACTCCCCAGCCCGGCTCACCACTGACCTACAAGCTGCTGAACTCTGGGATGCCACTCCAGATGGAGCAGGTGAGTGGTCATTGAAGACGAGCAGAGCCATAGATAGATTTCAGTTCCTCTGGAGGGCCGTGTAGAGAGTTCAGTGCCTCTGGCATTTACATGTCACCTAGAATGATACTGTTCTTTCTGATGGGAGGATTTACTATTCTGGAAAAGCAGTGATAGAAGAAGTACTTTCTTCTAAAGTAGCAATACCCCCATACTGTTTAGAACTGTTGTTCTATTCTAATCATATTGCAAAAGGTCCTGCATTCATTTAATTAATATCCTCAAGATGTACAGTGTGAAAAATAAAGTAATCATTATGCAAAATAGACTCTTGAATTGTAATATACATATTATGTTTTGGGATGATTATTCCCAATGAATATATACTATAATGCAATCAAGTAAATGAGCAGTACCGTACAAATTAAGGTACTGTACTTGTTAGGCCTATGTGGATAAATGGGCATAGAATTTTGCATTCTGCAAAATTTGGATGACACACAAACTCCAACTCGTCACATACTGACGCTTTGTCTGACGCACTGGGTAGCACGGTGCATGGTCGCAGTAAACCAAGGTCAACGCTGTGAAAAGACTTGCTTAAGTTTAGGCAACAAAACCACTTATCTAACGGTGCTAAGAGCGCTAACAGTACCAACTATGGCTTTGTGCTGACAACTAGCAGACTTTAGGGGAAACCGAGGGTGGGGGCATACCCTTCTTCAACGAAGCTGGAGGTCAGGACGGCATATCAACTGTAATGAGAGAAGCTATAATGAGAGAGCAGGCACGCTCACATGCACTAAAAGCATGAGCAGCGGCCCGGCTATGTAAATAAAGCAATAAAAAGCCGGGATAACAACACACACAGAGGGAGGGTGACTTCATTCTACTCCACTATATCTTTACATAGATAATAATTGTTTGAATGTCATATACGGCTCCTTTAATCTACGTCATCAAACTCCCGGAACATTTTCAGTGAGCTAATAATGACATGGTTTCATATGGGGTTCCTTGTGCTTCGGTATCAGACAAAGCATCAGCATTTGACGCCCTGGGAATTAGAACGGGCTGGTATTACAAACTGAAATCTGTAAAATGGAATTCACATATTCTCATTTCAAATGTTGCACAATAGAATGGAATAGAATAGAAGAAAATACCATACAATGCAGTACCGAACGAAACACAGTCGAACAGAACCGAGTGGAATAGAATAGAACAAAACCGAATGGAAAGTAACGTAACGGAACAAAACAGAAGAAAATAGAATAAAACAGAACGAGAAATTTGTTTATTGAATTCACATAATCTCATTTAAAATGTTCCATAATAGAGTAGAATAGGATTGAAAAAAAAAAAAAAAAGATCAGAACAAAATGCAATGGAAAACATGATTTGAGAAGGATTTTTGATATCCACTCAGTATATCCTTTTCTACCAGGTATCGGTGAACCTGGTTCTGGTCCTGAGTGCCGTCCAGCTCTACGAGGCCTGGTTATGTCTCGGGCTGAGGACCTCAGAGCCGAGCTGTTGAGAGCAGAACATCTGAGAGCTGAGGCCATATGGGAGGAAAACTCTGACGGGTCCAGGTAAGCCAAGATAACGCTGCTCGTCGTAGCTTAGACATTAAATCCTTTGCCCCCTTCATGCTGTTCCCAAAACGGCTTGAGCGTGCCAGATTGGTAGCAGTTAGAAGATTAAAACCCTGACCTACAGTCCACAGGAAGTTGTTATTAAACTATTCTGTGAACATCAAGACAACCCTGCCCTCTTCTGGTAACGAAGACCCACTTGTAAAGGCCTTTTACAGCAAGCTTTTTCTCTGGCTTGTTCATCAACGGTTTAGAAATTATATAATAATACATTGCGAGTCTATATTACTGTAAAAAAACAATGTATAACTTAACTTTTACAGAAAGCTGGATGGACGGCCAAAGCTCTTCCTGCGTCGCTTCTTTTCCTCCATTGGTCTGAACAGTGTTGGTAGACTAGTGAAAGGAGGCCGCTCCAGCAGCATGGAGCAGCTCAGCTTACCCACCGCCCCCCGGGTCGGCTCCGCTTCCCCAAGCCCCACGCGCAGACCACAGCCCACCATCCGCATGCAGAGGACGCCCTCACTGCAAACCCTCCACACGGTGAGCAAGAGCAGCAGACAGTTCTCATGCCACGCTATTATTATTATTATTATTATTATATTTTGTTCAGGACTGCTGTGCTGCTCTGCCGTCGTCCTTTGTTTTATTTCACCACATCAGATAGATGTGGGAGAAAACATCTTGCATGTCTTTAAACTTCCAGTTCCATCACAGTGGACCAACCAAGGCTTTTCAGTATTACTGACCTTTCTGCCTGTACGGATGGCGCATTCCAGGTCGTCCATGTTTCCTTCCACTTTCTGTGGTCGCCCTCCTTGTTTTCCTTTTGGCAGCTGTAAGAGTAGCTGTAAGCAGATGTAAACAACTTTCTGTTCCAGCCAATCACAGCCTGTGTTTGCATTATGTGCAAACATAGTTAGTTTTAGAGGGGTGTTAGAGCCAAAAGGTTACTCTTCCAAAAGCCAATCTGATGAATTTTTTTGCCAATATGAAAAACACAATTTGTGACAGTGCCATTTATTTGCCACTAGGTGCTGCCACTGGCCCAACTGCGCAAAGCCTCCTCGGTGCAGAGTTTAGAGAGAAGAACAGAACGTTCAACAATACTGGGAGAGGTGCATATACCGTACGGCCTGGCACCAAGGTAAGTGGCATAGAACACGACAGTGGTAAGAAAGACGAATATGAGATGAATACAATAACAGTGTTTTACGCCGTACGTTTTCTCATGGCTGGATCTGAATTTCTGCCGTTACAGCCCTGATAGCCCTCAGCTCGGTCTTCACAGGGCCCTGAGTGAAGATGTACTTACCTCAAGGATTGCACGTCCAGTGGGCAGGGTCACCCAGGCTTTCCCTGATGGGACCCTCCTCCTTGAACTCGTCAGACCCCCAAATGGTCCCTTTGGTTTTGTCATCTCAAGGGGCAAAGGTCGACCAGACACAGGTAACTTTTTTTAATCCATATTGTCTTTGTACCATCTTAAATGAGGTTTAGCAGGTATTCGGTTTAGCAGGTATTTCAATTTAGTGGTGACTTCCTTTCCGTTGCTCACTGCCAGGCTGTTTTTGTTATGTATCTTGAGATAGAATAGACGTTAGAAGAGAAAGAGAATATAATTGAAATGTCATTGTTCTGATATAAATTGTCTTTACTGTTAAATTGGTCATCAAACATCATCAGATACAGTGCTTTTAATAACGGTAAAGCTGTTATATGTTATTTATTACAATATTGTGTGTCGTCCTATGTTTTTTATGGTTCAGTAAACACAAAGGCGTCCTCCATATTTCCCTTCCGTTCTCACACGATCCAACCACTCCTTCACCTTTATGTGTCTTTGCCTGTCATTGTTTCCTTCCCAGGCGTGTACGTAGAGAAAGTGGGTGACGGTGGTGCGGAAGGCCCTTACATAGGTCTACTCGGCATCGGTGATGAAATTCTGCAGGTGAACGGAGAGGCAGTGGCCGGACTCAGTCTGGACCATGTGACGCGGCTCATGACCCGAGAAAGCACCGCTTCTCTTCGGATCATTCCGGCCCGGCGCAACCAGCGCTGAATGGGAAGATAAAGGCCTGGCACAGAGCCATTTCTCCTGCAGCCGTGGATTATAATTCACCAGTGCAAACACAACGGATTGTACTGTGGCATATGGTAGATCACCAGTGTGTATTTCAGCACAGTTTTACATCTGAGAATGGCAACATGAGATTACGGGGTAAGAGGTTAATTTCCTGTTGTTCAACAATATGACACTGCAAGGGATTTGGATTACATGGACAAATAAAAAAAATTAAAAATGACAAATCTATCACGAAATACATTCAGTCGTTGAAAGGCCTCATTAGCTAAGAAACTATAGCGTATATATTGTGATATAAAATATTTAATACTATAAATACTAAATCAACTCCAGCACAACTTGATTCTGTGCATATGTTTTTTTGGTCAGACTTAGTTGAATAGGGATCCTTTCATTCACAACACATTTGCTTTTTAACTATCTTAAAACTATTTTTACAAAAAAAGAAGACAAAAAACCTGATGACTGCATTTAGTAGTAACTGCAACAACTAAATGACCCTTGAGTACAACCATATTTTGTTGCATGTTTAAAATGTCCCCATTAATGTAATTGACTATTTCAGATGATTGACTTGTTGAAGGATGTGCCACAAATGTAATCTTCACCCATGAGACCCTAAACTAAAGAGCTATTTATTGAAAAAAAGATCCCTCCACTGAACTGCAACTGCATCACAAATTATGTTTAAACATAAAAGCAATTAATTATCTCTCGTTGTTGTTTAATGGATCATACTGCATTTCCCTGGGGCGCTGCAGGATCCCTTCCTTCATTTACGTCTGCTGTATCATCCATTGCTTCAGGAAACTGATACTTGTTTTCTTTGAAATAAAAATATTTTATTAACTTTTGTAACTCATGAATTATGCACACAACAACAACAACAACAACAACAACAACAAAACATATATATATTCAATTGATTCATAAGCATATTTGCAACATTTCAATTTAGAGTATTCCAAAAATATTAATTAGGATCATCTTCTTAATTTGACAGTACAACTACTTAAATCAGTCTCAATTACATCAATTAGGCCTATTGATTTGCAAATTTTAGATCATTCATTTGGACCCAAAGTAGCCCATGTGCTCCCCAGCAACAAACATCTTGGCACAATTGAGGTTTCCCTACAAGATGCTGATAACAAAACAAAAACAAGTTAAAAGGGATTATGTGAGGCTGAGCACAGGATGCAGGATGATGGTCGTGACTGCTGCTTCAACAGGTGTTTAAAGGTCGTGACAAATTATAAGGCTCGCTATTTTTTGTTCAAACATTGGGTTTATTTAAACCTATGAGGGTCTATCTAATGACGCAGGTTGCACTGCATTTTGCCATGTTACGAGTTTATCTGACTAAATGTATGCGATTATTTAAATTCAGAAATGTATTTGACTAAAAGAGAACAGAAGAAGAAAAAACGGTGTGGAAAATCCGTTATTAGGATGTACCTGCTACCATTTAGGTTGTCCATGGACGTGGTCAGATATCGTGCTGCTCTTTTATCTGATGCGACTGCAGGAGCCGATACGCTTTTATCTCTGCCAGCCATGAGTCCCCACGGGCCCCGGGGAACCGCCGTCCAACCCCCCCTCCTCCTCCTCCAACACACACGGACATGCAACAGCACATTCCGGCCTATTCATTTATACATCTATTGATTTGTTAATTGATACAGAATTGTGTCCCGTTCGAATACAGCATCGTTATCATAATTACTCTCTCTTAATTTGAGCCATCTATTGTATCACATCCAGCCTCAAGGCGCAGACATGGATATGGATGAATGGATATACTCTTTTTAAGGGTAAAATGAAAAGAAAAGAAAAGAGAAAAGACCCTTTGCTATCGTCAGTTATCTTATTGCAGGATAAATTTGCTTAGCAAAAACCCCTTTGTTGAAATTATAAATAGGTCAACAGCTTAACCTGATCTTTTGTTTCTTTCATCAAAAAAAATTAAAACACCTCCAAATAACTGCAGTGTACCTCACGTTGTTACAGGCCGTTGCGCTATGCCTGTTTGCTTTTTTTTAATGCTTTGCCCTCCACACGCCTATATAGCCCACGACAGCCAAATAATAATGAATCATTTCATAAATAATGGGTTTAGTGGCTTATCGGGAATGAAGAGGCCGCTGCCGTGCGCTTATCTCACTCGGCCACATTGCGGCCTGTGTTCCGCTCCCCACACTGAGGCAGCGCACTGGATGCAGCGAGGAATAACTCTCTCTCTCTCTCTCTCTCTCTCTCTCTCACACACACACACACACACACACACACACACACACACACACACACACACACACACACACACACTGCTCCACAACTGGCAGAAGAAAAAAAAAAGAAGAAAAAAAAAAGAAAAACCTCAGACATGGATGACCCACTCACAAAATGGCTCCACTTACACAGTAACATCAACAACACGACTGGAACGGTAAGTGCAAAAAAATAATAAAATACACCTCTATATTTAAACCAGCGTATTCGTTGTTCCTAAAGGTTGTACTTGGATTTGTATCGTCTGAATTCTATCGGTGGTATGTACATTTGTTTCAGCCTATATTTTCCGCTATTGTCCGATCGGAGGGTTCAGACTGTACGGGATGTAATAACGGATGCGAGGCCTATTGGAGAATTCCCAGAAATAAAAGTGCGCTTTTTTTTTTATTGGCGGTCTTTTGTTCGTTTATGATAATATTCCAAGGACATTAATCGAGTTAAGTGTACTAAAACCCATAACGCTGTGTGGTTTATTCCAAATGACAAACCTTTCATGCACGGCTATAACAACAGCCCAACGGCCTACACCGCCATAAAACGAGAATCACACCACCTCTGACATGTGTGGCTATATAAAAATGATCAGGTCAAAATGTTTTTGGATTATTCATTTTTTTTTTTTGATTAACTGAATACGGTTTATTCCGACGACAGAGCTCTCTTCGTGGTCCTGGCATGCACTCTCTCTTCAAGACGATAATTTCACCTCTAAATCATAAGCAGCAGACATAAGCTTTTACAATATATTCGAATATGACTTTAGGCAGAGCTCAAACGTCGGTTTAAATACATTACGATATTAGCTGAACGTTATGACATAAGCAAGCATTAGATACGAAGATGTATTAGAAGAGAGAGAGAGAGAGAGAGAGAGAGAGAGAGAGAGAGAGAGAGAGAGTGAGAGAGAGAGAAAAAGCCATGCAATGCAGGAATCACAAGACAAAGCTCTTTGTAAATAACAAGTGAAGATTTGAAAAATATCCCTGGCTCCAGGTTTATGATTTATATGTTTAACTGGGACAAATTCATGATTGTATAATTAGCTTATACGGAATGACATCCCAGTCGGTTTAACGCAAAGAAAAGCTACTCCAACAGCTCACAAAAATGACAAAATCCTCGAAAATGAAAACGTTTTTAAACTGAATTCTCGGAAATAATTAGTGTTATCGTCCCTTGTGGCAAAATTGTCTGCATTCGATTTTTTATAAAACGATATTTGAATATTGTGCAAAATGTAGTAATTAGGAAAAAATAATGACTCTAGCTAGTAAGCAACTGCCTATACTGCTCTTTGACTATTTGTTTTGTTAAGTATTTGTTAATTCTGTAATTGATAATAATAATGTATAACTATAATAATAAGAACATGTAATCATAATGAATTCTTATAATAATAATAACAATGTGAATAGATTGTTACATTTCCACCGGCTTCCATAGGAAGCAAACGTTTGGTTATTCATGTTGCAGCTATATTCAGACTGTCACATATTATTCTGACCAATACATTAATGGCGGAACATCTTATTTAGGACGTAGTGGACTCGAGCGAGTGGTGACGGTATAAAAATGATGGAAAAACGGCAGCCGGAGCTTCGTCCTGGGAGTCCCGACGAAGAGTCTGGTCCTGGAAAGCGGGAGGACTCCTCCATCATCTACAGACTGAACAGATGCAAGGAGGAAGAGGAGCCGAGGAAAGAGGAGGGGGAGAAGGGGAGGGGAGGGAGCTTCAAGGGGGTTGAGGAGACGGATGACGTTCCTCTGCAGAACTCGAGCAACGGGACCAGCATCAGCATCATCATCAACGGCGTTGCCAAGGAAACTGCCTCTCACAACGCCCTTGACCTGAAAAGGGAAGTGCCGGTGATCGAGCTCTCCAGGAGGGACGCTATAAAAGCGCTGGAGCAGAGGACTGAAAGCCATTTGGTGCCGATCACGGAACTTCGCAGACCTCCACCGCTGCCGCTGCCGCCGCCGCAACGAGACGACGCTCGAATGGTCCAACTGAGCCCAAACGCGTTTCCTGTCCCGGCCCGGGCCATGCTCTACAACCTGGCGCAGCCTCTCGCCGCCATCAACAGGTAAAGGGGGAGAAAGACGGAATACATAATGCAGTTTCATGAACGCACGTTTTCATTTGATCATTGTGTTCACCATAAGTTTGATGGCTGCTATGTATGCTGCTCTATTGTGGCCCGACACAGGAATGGTCTTCGGAAGTGTCACGTGCTTGTAGTGTATTCAATATGTTGACATTATTTTTGCAAGTATGTGCACGAATTGACGGATAATTATCCTATATACATATGTGTGCAGGTGTGTGTATGTGTGTGTGCTGCTGGTGCAATGAGTGGGGGTTGTTGAGGGTTAGATGCAATGAAGGGAATTATGTAAATTCATGTTTTTCTCATATACCTGTTCATCTTTTGTCTGCTTTCTGTTGCTGTATAGTCTCGGAGAGGAGTCGGAGCAGTACATCATGTACCCCAGCAACAGGGTGAAGCGCCGCCCGGCGCCTTATGAGGTTGAACTCGACGAGGGTAGGCACATTTTATATCTTTATAATGGTAAGACACACTTCTGCTGTGTTCTCCTTCTGCCAATATAGTCTCCAAAACGTCCCATCCTCATCTCCATTGTCATTCATCCACTGACATTGATCTATACCTAATCTGAGTGTTGCAGAAGATGCATCTTAAAATAAATAAGTGTTTAACCTAGAGGAATGAATACATCATAATTCATGGCATAAATGAATGCCGCTAATCTGAATGTCAAATACATGTACCTGCATGCCATTAAAGTAAGCTAATCAGATTTGGGGTTTATTTCATTTGAAACCTCCTTTCCATCGCGGCCCACTCACTGCCATATACTGGGGTGGAGGATGGGGGTGCTGCTGCCTCCATGCCAAGGTTTTACTGCAGAGTGGGCTGAAGGATTAAGATAGACTGGGTGTGTTCCAAGGGCGACAATAACCTGGAAGACACAATTGTTGTGGGCGGGAGGATGTGACTACCTGCAGTGGAGTATTGTATTGTATCTGAATAAATAAAAAGTCCATAGAAAATGGAATAGGCAGCACACAGTCTCCCCTAAACCCTTTCCTGGGGTTTGGCATGTCAAACCAACCATTTCTCTTGCACCCCATGTATTTGACACAGAGCATATTGTACTCTATTTTGCAAGCCTCGATAACTTTTTCTCCGTCATTCAGAAACCCATGTTTTAGGGAAGACAATTTTTTTTATGATTGTTAAACTTTAGCTATGAACACATTTTTCCTCAAATCCTATGTGCATCGGTTCTCCTGCAACTATCTCTTCCATTTTTACTATTGCACTTGTATACAGCATTATCAGTTTCAGCTTCTGCACTTTTGCCTCTTCTTCTTACTCTCTGTGTCCGTCTCTTTTCCTCCCTTTCCCCCTGCTAGCTGGCCAGCCAAAGATTGTACGTCGTATCTTCACTAACAGTCGGGAACGTTGGCGGCAGCAGAACGTAAACGGGGCATTCGCGGAGCTTCGTAAACTCATCCCCACTCACCCCCCAGACAAGAAGCTGAGCAAGAATGAGATCCTGCGGCTTGCCATGAAGTACATCAGCTTCCTCTCCGACCTCCTGGACGACCAAGACGGCGGGAGGAATGTTGGCAGCACAACTGATGGGGAAACAGGGCTGCTGGTTGGAGTTGGGGACCACGAGGGCGGCCCTCAGGGTGGTCCACATCAGGACACGGTGGTTGGCTTGGCCAGGGACGATCTTCTGGACACAATGTCACCAGGTTCCAGTTGTGGAAGCCTGCCTGATGGCGATGCCGAGGGCAGTCCTGAGAGCTTTATGGAGGACCAGGACTCGCCTCCAGCTCCAAGGACTCTAACGGCTTCACGTGGGCCGGCGCTGCATCTAGCTGCTCGAGATCTGAGGCGCAATGGCCGCCCTATAGATGGCTCCAGTCGCCGATGATGCTGATGCTGATGCCAACAGGCCACAGACACAACATCTGAGACTGAAATGAGAGGGACTAAGAAAGAGGTGTCTATGCTCAGGACCTGTTAGCTTTGAGCTGTCAGTGTAGGAAAGAGAATCAAGCTCCACCTAATGAGATAGTGGTGTATGTTCCTGTTTCTACACTACACCTGAGGGAGCGCTGATAAATAGCTTGCTTTGATTGGTGATTGTTTGAATTTGGTCCAACAAAAGACTTGTAAATTCTGCATGTCTCATGTCTTTGACTGACGTGCGGTTTATAACTGTCCCTGTTTTTAAAAGTCCAAAGACAGGATATAAAAATAAAAACAGGAAAAGAAAGTAAAAAAACGCAAACAAAACCAACTCAAACAAAACATAAATCAAGGCACACTCAGCAAAGATGTTTTCGATGTGTAATATTGAAGTTTGGACCAATGCTTCAATTATGATGCTATTGATGACAACGTAATGCGGCCAACCCTATAAATGTTTGCCCAACAAATTGAATGTGTTAGAATAATGACACAAGAGTAAGTTTGCCTCAGTTGGAGGCCGTAAATGAACCGACTGGACTCTATTGTACCCATGCAGTAACGTATGTATTGTAAATAGCATTATATTTCCACGGCACAATGTAACAACAGTGGCTGGAGTTCAAGTCATGTGGTTTAAGATGTACTATAGTGTGTTTGTCAATTGGTTTACTAGCAAAATGGTCTTTTGGGAGACATGAAACAAAAAAGAAGAGAGACGGAATGCGAAGAACTCAAAATGTAAAGCAACAACTGAACGTAGTACATCAAATGTGGTACCATTTACTTCTGTTACACTTTGGTGATGAGAAAATGACACCAAATACGGCGACAGACAGTTAAAACTTTTCACTGCCGGGAATGAATATATCTATTTGATTTTGCGGAGGTACAAGACATGCAGTGTTTTTTAAAGTGTACAAAATATGAGTCATACGATATTATGAAATGACTCATGCAGTCATTTTGATATGAATGTTTCAGTGTTTTAAAAAAAAAAACTGTAATGCAGTTGTAGTTTAGTAAGGTACACAAATAAATCCCTTCATTGCCACATACATATATGACACAAGCACACAGGCGCACACACACACACACACACACACACACACACACACACACACACACACACACAAACACACACACACACACACACACACACACACACACACACACACACACACACACACACACAAATGCACATATACAGTGTTAATATCATAACAACACCAGCAGTTTTCTGATTAATACAGTTAAGGTTTGCTCACTGTTGTTGGTTATTCTGCTTTTTCAGCAGGACCTAGTAGCCTATATTGGTACCTTTGGTAACTATGGTATTTTATGAATTGCAGTAAAGGGACATTGTACGTTTGGTAATGACATATTTGTTGTATGATAGCTGTATCTATACATATATCCAATGTTAAAGCGATGAATTTTATACAAAACCCCTGAATAAAACATGCAGAGGAAAAGCCTTGTGGTCGATCTCGCTCAAGCAAGTTGTAGATTTTATTACTGTAATTCAAGGCAATTCAATCCAGTTATATTTAATTCAGTTCAATTATTTATATTCGGTTCAGTTCAATATCATTTGATTCAATTCAGTTTAAGTCAATTTCTTCTTTGTACAAGAACCTGAACTTAACAAACTTGTTTGCCACATTTCACCATATATGACTATTAATACCCTTTACACACTCACTCATCATTGCATAACCTAATTGACAAAATTCTAAGGCAGGCAATGGCATAACTTATGCAGCTGTTTCCCACCTTGTCTGTACAGAGTGAATAGTTGAAACCACAACCTCCTCACGGAACTCCCCCAATGGACGCTGGAATCCTCACTTCCACCCAACAAGTGACAACTTCCTGTGGAGGTTAACGCGGCTCGGTGACCTGCAGGATATCCTGCCATTGTGAAAGTGGTTTCGACAGCCTTCGCTGCACTCGTTTGCACACTGTTGTGTCTGTACACATTGTGAAACAGGCACAGTCGTAGAGACCCCCGCCGCCCAAAAGTTATTCACTTACGCAATCGAATAGTTATGTTCACCAACCGCTGTTCATTAATAAGAAATTAGCAGAGGGGTTGTTGCTTTGCCAAATAAATGCTACTTTCCTGAAACGTCTATATGTCCCTATATGTTCCATAACTCCACACAGCCGACTTTACCACCCCTACAACAGCATCAGCTCTTAGACGTTTCTAAAAACGGGAATTGCTTCCAGGGAGCATCAGAGACATCCAGGTGTTTTGGGACCCCTCCTGTGCTCTGCTCTGGCTGTGCTGGGACTCCACTGAGAGGCCCTCAGGGTTAATGCCTGCCAAACATTTACCTGCTTCAGTGTTCCTGACGCTCCACAAACACACATACTCACACAAAAAGAGAAGGATACAGCGAGTGTATATGAGGGATTGAAAGGGAGGGGATGAGAGGCTTGTGTGAGTGTGTATGTGCTTGCTGTACGTACATAGATCTGTGTGTGTGTGTGTGTGTGTGTGTGTGTGTGTGTGTGTGTGTGTGTGTGTGTGTGTGTGTGTGTATGTGTGTGTGTGTGTGTGTGTGTGTGTGTGTGTGTGTGTTTATCAGCTCAGTGCAGATGGGTGGCAGAGTGGCTCTTGCAGCCAAATGATTCAGTATGCTAATGAGTTGTTATCTGTGGTGCTGCAGGAACAATATACTGTCTTTCTCACAGTGGGAATCCAGCCTGCTGGGAGCAGATTACACTGCACACACCGCCAAGGTAGTTATTTATATTTTCACACAGAGTAGTAGAAAATACATAAATGCACATACACACACATCCAGATAGGCCTATAAACAAACAAGCAAAATAACATTTTAACACACACACACACACACCACCATCACCAACAACAACATAAATATGACGGAAATTTAAAATAAATTCATGTCCTTGACCAGGAGAGATGCAGATGCCATTCTAGGCCTTCTTCTTTAACTGGTTTCAGAGTTATGTTTCTGTTAAAGGTTGTTACCTATTCTTAATTAAAGTAAATCTTCAATTGCCCAGAATGTTTTGTCCCCAATCAATAAGGTTTGTCCAATTGAGAGCAATGTTTAGCTTTAAAGACCCAGAGTCAGCTGAAAAATACAAAGAGTCATACAGAAATTATTAAATTCGTTGCGAATTTGATCACCTTTAGCCACTGTCTTTCCAAAATGACACTTTTAATTTTATTAAAAATTCACATATCATATTTTCATTACCTTTATATTGTTGGTTAATTTACCTTCTCTTGACTTTTGACCTACACTCAGATCCAACGCTTGGTCGTTGAATTTGGAAAAAACTAAGTGTCACCTGCTTTTAAACATTCCTTCATAAAAGACACAAATGTACAAAAATACAGGCTGTCTTTTACAAAACATTATTATTATTATTATTTGGACGTAATTTTAAATATAAATCCCTGATGTTTATTATGTCATAATATTTCTTGTCATAGTAATTATTCATCTTCTTATGTGCCACCGGCTACAATATTGGTTAAGTGCACACTCTCGCATGTGTCTCCATCAGGAAAAAGGAGTGTTCTCGGGTCTGACTTGAATGAGACATTTATACACGCTATCAGCTCTTAAGTGTACTGTATAGATAAATGAATATGACATTCCTAGATGGAGGGTCAATTCACGGCTTTATTGTAAAAATAACAATCAATCTGTGAGATAGAATTAGCAATACGAAGAGATGTAGTACTTGATCGCAGAGGGAAAATTATACCGAATGAAGGTCGGACAGACTGAAACATTTCATAAATATTTCGTCAGTAAGCGATGCGGGAGTTTTTCTCATTGTGTCATGACTGCACTTCCGTCCGACGCAACTGTCACACATTCAGGTGTGCTGAAATGTTTTTCATATAGTTTGGCCAAAAATTACTTAAATACACAACATCCTAACAGAATATTGTAATAAAAACAATCTCTTTACCTTATTTATCAATACAAACCCACAAAAACATTCCGGTCAGATTGTCCTATTCATTCATCACAATCTTGCCTTAAAAAAGGCAACCTATAGTACGCATCTAGCATGTCAATAAAACATGAATTAAGTCCCATTGTTGCATTAAAACTGATTAAGACTGAATTAGGTACTCCAATTTGCTCAAAACATGAGAATATGAACATTATTCAATTTGAACTACATCCCTCTCATAAGGTGTAAACACTTTACATGTAAGATATATATTTTCAGTGATAAAATACTTTCATTACAATGCTGAAGATTTCTGGCAATGGGAGACATGTTTTTGTGTTTGTCTGTGAAAATGTAATAATTATAAATATTTTAGAACTAGGTAATGCAGTTGCTGTCTTTTTACTTTACAACATAAGCATGTCTCAGTAGCCTCTTAAGGAGAAAAAAAAACTGTACTAAATTATATTCCTCTTTCAACTGGATTGCTTTTGCTTATAGGAAAATAATTCTAACATTTGTGAGAGTTTTTCATTGTTTAGTCTAATGCAATAATGTTTTAATGATACAGTGTCGGTAGGTACACAGTTTAATTTATACTGTCTTCATCTGTCTCTCCGGTGCAGAGGGTTATCCTGTGTTTGGGGCTATAGGGCAGCTAATCTGTTGTTATTGCAGTGTAATGCAAATTAGACCTTTTTTGTTTTTGTTTACTTGTATCTGTTTCTGGGTGATGCTTGTATAAACCCATGCCAGTCTTCTGTGTTCCTGTGGCTCTGAATCACCTTCACCACAGCCTTCAATCTTTGCTGAAAATTAGGAGAAAATAGGGATGCCAGTCTTTCTGTACTGTTGTCAATCCCCATTTAATAGACCAAATTCACTGAAATCAACAGAAACAGAGCTGCAGTGAATGACGAGAGTCCGAAAGAATTCTCCTTACATCCTTCTGAGTGAATGGAATCTGCATTAGTATTGATCTCCTGTTGTTTTGCAGTCAGCAAGTGGACAAGAACATGTGGAGTCTTATAGTCAATAAGATTTTTTTGTGAATTTGAAATGTTGGACATCCCATTTTCATTCAATGTCTGCAACCTTTTTTTATTACTTTCTCTGTACTCGTCTTGGCATTTAACGATCCTCTCCAATACCTCTTTACAGAACTTGGACACCTTACACCCTCTAGTGGGAACCAAACGCAATCATGGATTATTTACTTCAATTGTTCCCAAATTTGTATTGGCCTCATTTACACAGAGCTTATCTATTCTAATTGCAGAGACTAATGGCTTATGAATTAGCTTCTAGTTCTGGTTCTTAATAAATAAAACCGAAGGGTCATCCATTTCAAGCATAGACATTTTTAATGCATTGTTAAAAAGAACTGATGTGTTGCATGCAGAATTATAATCTAGCCTTATCCATCTCCAAATACAGCAAGGCAAGCAAAGCATTTGGTTTGATTAGCATGACAGCAGTGGGCAGAAAAGCAGCAGTATTTAGCTGAATCACATGAATTTGACAGAGCAGTGTAATAGGATGAAGGTTGTGTAGTCTACAAGAAGTTACAAGCAGGGCTCATTCAAGGTCAAAGGATGCAATCACAGGTTTCCCATAGGCTTGTCCTTTGAGTCTGGGTAAAGCAGGAAGCCAGAGAAAGTGCTGTCGTCCTCATTGCTGGAGTAAACTCCGTTCCAGTCTCTCAGCGTCTCCAGCCACACCTGATCTCCTTCATTCAGCTGCATCAGTGCGAGGTTGGATGCCTGATCGATGTCCTGGCCGTACAGAGAATCCCGGGTTCGCAGCTTCTTTATCCCATTAATCACGAGGGCAGCGCGCACGGGCCTGTTGCGCACGGTGATGTGGTAACTGAACAAGTAGACCCCCGGGTAGGTGGCGTTGAACTTGTTGATTGTTGGGTCCCAGTGCCCCTCCCCGTTGTAAAACACCTTATCAAACTTCACAGGCAGGCCGGGCGGAGGGAAGGACCTGCTGGGAAACAAGCCCACACTGAAGGCAGAGCGAATCTGTTCCACACTCTCACCTGGTGGGCCTTTAGGGCCTCGAGGGCCACGCCCACCTTTAGCTCCCCTCTCCCCCCTCTGCCCTGCCATGCCCCTGCCTCCTGGAGGTCCTGGTGGCCCTCTGTTACCAGTATCCCCCTTCCTACCTGGAGGCCCTGGCTCCCCTCTCTCTCCCTTTGCACCATCAGTTCCATTCACTCCTGGGGGGCCCATCTCACCTCTCAGACCAGGGGGCCCACGCTCACCCATATGGCCTTTCTCGCCTTGTAAACACTCGCCTGTAAGTCCTTGTTCACCTTTCGGACCTTTTGTCCCCGCTAGCCCAGGGGGACCCATAGGCCCCTCTCGCCCTGTGTTGCCATTAGTCCCATTCAGGCCAGGCTCTCCTCTTTCTCCCGGGTCCCCTTTCAGACCGCTGAAGCCATGTTCACCTTTCTCTCCTCTGGGGCCCTGATCACCTATAGAACGTTTATATTCACATAGGAAGACATGTTTTGATTAGAATACTTGTATTTTCCAATAGTAAATACATTTGGATATGTTTATAGGGTGCCTTTTATGCATACTTTAATCTCATCTAATTTTGTATGATTAAAGGAGACGATCTAATATGTAAACCTTTTTTTACTAACACTACACACCTCTATCTCCTGGTTTTCCTGGGATACCAGGGGCACCAGGAAGACCCACCGGTCCTTGGTCACCTTTGTCACCTGTGGTAGATTTGAAAAATAAAGCGTAGAAAATGGCATCCGCAAAATACTTATACAGGACGCCGTTTTGCAAGAAAGGAGAGAGGGATAGAGAGAGAGAATTGGAAAGGCAATCAGAAACTCTCCTGCTGTTAAGCCCTGTAGTACCTATATCGCCATTGAGTCCGTTGGCTCCAGGTAGTCCTGCTGATCCTGGGGGTCCTTTGAGCCCTGTATCTCCCTTCTCTCCTGGTATCCCTGAACAAAAACAGAGAAGAGTATGAAGACGAAAAGATGTTGACCTCCAAACGGTCATTTTTCTGAAAATGATAATCCACCTTACCGAAAGGGCCCCTCTCTCCTTGCGGTCCTGGTGGCCCACTCTCTCCCATGGGCCCTACGGGGCCCCTCTCTGGCGGACAGCACTCACAGAAGTTGAAGAAGCATTCATTGTAGTCAAGGGTATAGTTTCCGAGGGGGTTCCCAGGGGGCACTAAGGCATCGGTGTGGAACTCAGTGGAGTAAGTGTCGCTGGAGTAGGTGGTGCTGTCTGTCGGGGACAGGGAGTAAGCGTCCATTGTCACCTCCGTAGTCTCATCCGTCTGCAGGCTGCTAGAAGGCGACGGGGTCGTGGTGGTGGTGCGTCCGGATCCTCCACCCCCGCCGCCGCTCCCAGCTCGAGGGGGCTTCCTGGTGGTCTGAGGTTTGGGCCAGCGTGTGGTTCTGGTGCTGGAGGCCAGCGTGGCCATCTGAACCACTAGGAGAGTGGTCAGGAAGGCGAGGCGAACGGAAGGCATACTGAGCGCTTGACACAATAAGCTGTAAGGGAGAAGAGTGGAAGTTTAAGGACTGTAGATAAAACAGGTGCAGCACTTTTGCTGTATTGCATCACAGTGTGTTAACGTTGAATAGTAAAGCAACAAGTGCATCTTACCTGTTGATGTAAATGGTGTTGACTCTTCACTCCATCCCTTCCATCTACTGATTGATGCAGACTGCCTGTTTCCTTATATTGCCTCAAGACAGAGAACAAGGGAGTGAACACCGGGGTTATTAGGAGGTAGGTGGGCTGGCAAGAAGAGATTACATGACTCCTGAGGGATATGAAATAAAGCAGGTTGTATACAAGGCAAGACTTTATTCTTTGTGATGTGGGATATGATTCCAGGGCCCGTGAGTGCACACACTGCTTAAATGTTGTTCACACACATGCTTGCTTTGTACACAAACAGCAGGAATATAAGGTTACACACAAGGATACACATCCGCGGAACATGTGTACATAAGCATAGAGTATACACACACAAACTCACGCATTGTTGGTAATGAATAGCACATCATGTAAGAGTTACTGGGTGCAACACCTTGTAGTGATCACACCAATTGGCAGCACCTCAAAGCAGAACATGGATCACCATGCACCCAGTAGGAGAGGGATCAATGTCCCAAAACAGGCGGCCTGGCAACATTGATCCGACCGTTCACCTCCTTGATCAAACCAACCCAAAGAGCCCAGTATACCTCATGGAAACCTGGAAACCTGGCCCCACTGAACCAAGCTTTACGCGTCTCAGAATCTGTGTTGGATGTAGTTTCAAACCTCTGACATTAACTGATTCATCATTGGTTGCCAAGGTTTCACACAAAATCTTATGTGGAGCCATATGATACTGTACGTGGCAAAATAATAAACGGACAACTCAAAAGAGAAAGAAATAGAAAGAAAGAGAAAGAAAGAGAAAGAAAGAGACAGAAAGAGAAAGAACGTCTCTACGAACGTCTACAATTGTCTAGCTGAGGATTAAGGATATGTCCGTACAAACTGAGTGCATACACTGCTTTGTTATAGACCTGTGTTTATATCATCTGTGCTGTAAAAAGATTGAAATACAAGAGAAAAATAGAATTGTCCAGGTTTAATCAACAAAATGTCCTCAAGTCTGTCATTGTTTCCACAGTGCATGTCTTAGTGTGTATGTTGGCGAAGGAGGACAAGGACCACCTGATTCGTTAGCCTTAGATGAGAGACACGCCGCAATTATTGAACTAACATAAGTGGGAGAAATGAGAGTGAAAGTGATGACATCAAGCAAATATTTTCTCCCAAGGCAAGGCAAGTTTATTTGTATAGCACATTGCAACAACAAGGCGATTCAAAGTGCTTCACATAAAACCATTAAAAGCATCAAAACATAATGCAGATTTAAAAACAGTTAAGAAAACATTAAAACAGTCAAAAAGCAAAATAAAAAATGAAAGTTGAATAAAAGTTGCAGTGCAGTTTAAGAAATAAAATGCAGTAGTGAGATGCAGCAATTGAATCTGGTTCAATTAAAGGCAACAGCAAACAGAGAAGTCTTCAATCTGGATTTAAAGGAGCCGAGGGTGTCAGCAGACCTGCAGCTTTCAGGGACCTTGTTCCAGATATGTGGAGCAGAAAAGCTGAACGCTGCTTCTCCATGTTTAGTTCTGACTCTTGGAACAGAAAGTAGACCAGTCCCAGACGACCTGATTGGCCGGGATGGTTCATCAGGTAGCAGCAGATCACAAACATACTTCGGCCCTAAACCATTCAGTGCTTTATAAACTCCCAGAAGAAATGTATTTCATAAATGTATTGGACTGCTCCAGATAGTTCATAACCTTGACATCATTCATTTGAAAAACTCAATATGTTAAACAGTGTTGTCTATTAAACCTTTTTCTTTTTTTCTTTTTTTTACTGCAGGTGATTTTAATATGAAATGCATTTAGTTGCACAGTGTGTGTGTGTGCATTAAAACATCTGTGGGCCTTCATCAGCTGTGCATATATGCATGGTCTGAGGTGGTTCTAAATGTGTCCAGGGAGTAATAATGAGGTACGAATATATATTGATGAATCCTGGATTCGTGTATAAAACGTTCATTGCCCACTCCAAGCACAGATTTGTGTATACCCACGGTTTGTGAAAGAGGCCCAAATGAGACCTCTGAACTGGAAAAGGCTGGTTTTCAACACTGTACCTAACATATCAAAAAATAAAAATATTTTTTTCTTAAAATGTCCAGTGTGTAGGATGTGCATCATCTATCAGTGAGGTTTCAGATCAGAATCAGAATCAGAATCAGAATCAGCTTTAATGGCCATGTACATTTGCACATACATGGAATTTGACTCCGGTTTCACTTGCTCTTCGTACTTTTTTCACACACAATATACAAGATAAATATAAAAAATATAAAAAGGACATTACAGACAGTAGTAAAACAACAAAAAAGTGCAGATAGTGCAGATGAAGAGTCTGTTTAACTGTTCATTAGAGTGACGGCCAGTGGGAAGAAGCTGTTTCTGTGTCTGGTGGTTTTGGCGTACAGTGCTCTGTAGCGCCTTCCAGAGGGGAGGAGTTGGATTTGATTGCAATCAATGGAAACTCCTCCTGTTTGCCACACATATATGAAAACTACGGTTTATTTTAAATGCTACACACTGTACCTCCAGATGAATGTGAAATGTTTAATAATATTTGTGACGGTTTTAATTACATTTGTGTGTGTGTGTGTGTGTGTTTGTGTGTGAGTGTGAATTCCACTCCGCCATCATCCAGTCCGTTCTCTGTTCTTCCATCACTGTGTGGTTTGGATCGGCCACCAAACAGGACAGATACAGACTACAACGGATCGTCAGGTCTGCAGAGAGAACTATTGGTTCCAGCCTGCCCTCCATCCTGGACTTGTACAACTCCAGAGACAGGAGGCGGGCTGGAAAGATCACTGCAGACCCCTCACACCCTGGACACAAGCTGAACCAACTCCTCCCCTCTGGTAGGCGCTACAGAGCACTGTACGCCAAAACCACCAGACACAGGAACAGCTTCTTTCCACTTGCCGTCACTCTGATGAACAATTAATCAGACACCTACATCTGCACTATTTGGACTGTTGTCTTTAATGTCTTTTTTTGTTGTTGTCTTTTTTTATATTTATCTTGTTATTGTATATTGTGTATAAGCACGAAGAGCTAAGTGAAACCGGAGTCAAATTCCATGTATGTGTAAACTAACTTATATGGCCATTAAAGCTGATTCTGATTGTGACGTTGATAAGACTGCCAGATAAATATTACTCTAGAAAGCCGCCAGGTGGCAGTGTCGAGTCAATGCAATGCCAATAACGACATCTGAACAAAGGCCTCGTCTCACACTCATTACAACCCATATTATAATACATATTTTGTATTAGTGCGTCATACCCTTTATTTAAATTTGAATTGTGCTGCATTTATAGCTACTCCATTTGTGTCTACAAATAAGATATGGATTATATTATAGCAGGGTCATACAATGTGGAGATAATATGGAGTGAAAATGTATTTAGATTTAATATCAGTCTGATATCATTTTAGAGTAAATGACACCGTAATTATATTCCGCAATGTTTTGTTTTTTTCATCACATGAGTTTGCAGCTGCGCACTATCGTCAGGATGAGTCAGTAGTGTCAAAAGATCTACTTCCGCTACATACTTTCAAAATAAAGCCCCGATTTAAATAACATCCTTTGTGCACACCAGTTAGCTTCGGCTTCAGCTTGTGTTTTTGGTTTTATTAACCGGCCTTATTCTCGACTTCAGCTTGTGTTTTTGGTTTTATTAACCGGCCTTATTCTCGACTGGTGGGGTTTGACGTAGAGAATGATTTGTTGATGCGGGGACTGAACGAAACCGGGTCAGCGGCGGAAAAGGAGGACACCTCCTCCAGTCACTTGGTCGACTCTCCCGGTGACATGTCTTTCGTCGGGGTGGGTCTAACCCGAAATATCAGTCACCCTATAATGGACTGTGGGAGATCGGCTCTACTCGGAGAATCCCCGTGCAGCTGCTCAGAGAGCCGCAGATAGGACCGAGACATCGGACCGAGTCAATGCCGGTGGCCTGTCCGCTTTTGTGCTGCGCTTCCCGGTCCGGTGTCTGGCAGTCTGCCGTGCACAGTGCGTATATAAGGTCGGAGTAGAGGAGAAGAAAAAAGAAGAAGAAGAAGAAGAAAAAAAAAAAGGCCTCCGTGAAACACTTCACATGTTGAAATCCAGTTCCCGTCAGACATCGAGGTACTGAATCGATTTCTTCATAGTTCCGCTGAGCGGATGGAGTGAATCGCGCTAAAGGGTGAGAGAAGACGGACCGCAGACTGGTTGCGTGTGATGATAGGAGACACAATGACGCTCTTGTCTCTCCTGGGTCGGATCATGCGTTATTTTCTCCTGAGGCCGGAGACGTTGTTCCTGCTGTGCATCAGCCTGGCGCTATGGAGTTACTTCTTCCACACGGACGAGGTGAAAACCATCGTCAAGTCCAGCCGGGACGCCGTGAAGATGGTGAAGGGGAAAGTGGCGGAGATGATGCAGAACGACCGGCTGGGAGGCCTCAGCGTCCTGGACGCGGAGTTCTCCAAGACCTGGGAGTTCAAGAACAACAACGTCGCCGTGTACTCCATCCAGGGGAGGCGGGATCACATGGAGGATCGCTTCGAGGTGCTCACCGACATCACCAACAAGACCCACCCGTCCATATTCGGGATATTTGACGGCCACGGTGGAGAGGTAGGCTGGGAGGGAGCAGGTTTAAAGGGGCCATTAGTTTAGACTCACCCAGACCTGCAGAGACAGGAAGTTATTTGGAGAAAGCATGCAGTAGCTCTATATTCTCTCAATGAAACTTATTGTAATCCCATTATGAAATGTGTGGAGTGACAATATGATATATGACATTATGGGAAGGCACATTCAAGTGATGTTAGAAGAGATAGAAAAACAGCACCACGCCAGGTGTCTATAGGAACACGGTTATTTGTATGTGCCTTGAGTTCCCCTCCCCTCTCCATCATTGTATTGTTCTGTGTGAACACCTCCTCTGTCCCACTGCTAATCAGGGAGTTGACTTTCGATGCAGCACAAAGACTGTGTGTGTGTGTGTGTGTGTGTGTGTGTGTGAGTGTGAGAGAGTGAGAGAGATTTTTCCATCTGTCCACCACTCCCCTGTGTGTCAAGGGTCACTGGTTTCTCATGGCTCCCTTCAGACCACGTGGCCCAGATGCCACCTGTCCCCTGTCCCCCGCTTTCCCCCAGAGGTTCCAGTGTATGACACGGCTAAGTTTCTGATTTACAGCCAAATCTTCCAGTTTCACATCATTTATTGTTATTTCTTTCCCTTTAAAACAACACAGGGACATATATTTAGATTGTTTTGCCTGAACACCCAAACCCAACGATATTCGATGTACTATCATTAAGAAAGCCAGCAAAAGGCTGGAATCTGGGATGTTTCGGTTTTAGCTCCATTCTTTAGGGTTCTTAAATTATCTGGGATTTATTAGACTTAAGTTGAACTAAGGTGTTCTCCAATTCTCCAATGAAAAGGCCTTCCAAGCTCTGTGTACAAAGTGTTATTTGCAACTAAAAGATGAATGTCATGGTTAAGCGTAGTTCTTATATCATATACTTCTATAACATTCATGAAAATTAAAAGCTCTGTCTCTCAAACCGAATGTTCTCCTGGTTTAACGTCAGGTCACACCAGAACATTCATTCCTGTGTTCTCCATTTTACAAGATTAGTTGCAAGAGTTGCCGCTTGGTTGTGTTCAATCGCAGAAAGGACAACAAACAGAGTTGAAGGTGTTTACCCATCTGGATCCCTCTCCAGTCCTGTCCCACAAACATATTTATCTTTGAGTCCGAAGTGGAGGGTTATGTGGGAACGCTGTGTTTTTCTTCCGGGACTCTCAAGGCCGACGATGTTGTCGGGAAATATGGTGGACATCCTGTTTGCAGTGCTTTTTTTTTTTTATGCAGTTTGGCACAACTGTAAACACACACTTGCATAAACCTCACCAATATTAAATGAAGTTACGCCGCCAACACAAATACAGGCCGATGGAACAGTCTTTCTCTGGCAGTGCAGTGTGTTCCGTCTCTGAAAATATGCAGTACATTTCTCAAACACGTCTCTGTTTTTTTTTTTTCTCCCTGTATTTTTATCGAGGTAGTGAGTTATGGTCCAGAATGATAAAAGTCAGTACAACTGCTGCTTCCCTTCTTTAAAAAAAAAAATAAAAGAAGAAAAAGAAAAAAAAAACATGATTTACAGAGACTACCTGCTGCTGAAGCAGGAACTTTGATTAGTTTCAAAGGCTTTCGCACTACTTTGCTACATAAAATTGAATTCATGACTCGTGGGCCAAAAAAAGCAGCAATGTCTGTAAGAGATCCACGACACAGATTAATCTGCCTTTGAAAAAGTTGGTCCAATAATGTACATTCACTCATTAAATCCTCAGACTGATATCCTTTGAGTGAAGGGTAAAACTCATGAATTCTGAATGAAGGTCTATACTTTGTGCTGTAGAACCGCTTTCGCACATCAACAGGCCAAAGTGCACTAATTTCCATAAGAACTGTGAATATGAAATATGTACTCTGTATCTTAAGATGGTATTACATTTCCATATAAAGATTTGATTTATTAGCATAATGGAAATCTTGGCAGAGAAATATAGGAAGAAGATAACTATGATGAGGAGGGCTGGGTGATGAGGCTGTTGTTCAATAATTCAGCACAGAGCACCTGCTGTATCAAAAGAAATATTGTACTCATGTAAATAGTATTGGATCATATTTCCTGGTAAAAACGGGGAAGATAATGAATCAATGTGATGAACTGTATATGTGTAATACTGTGCAGCCAGTTTTTCTTTAGTGGAAAATGAAAGCCAAACAGAACTTTATTATTATTATTATTATTATTATTATTATTATGACATATCTATATCCTTTATATCAGAAGTACTAGGATAACCAGCTAGTCACTTACTATGTGTGTCCACTGGTTGTGTCCACAGTGTTTAGCAGAGCTAAAAAACAGTTGCCAGCTACAATACCGATGAGAGCGGTAAACCCAAACAGTAAAGTTTCTGTGGCGATTATAGAAGGGGAACTGCACAGTTAGGTGTCAAATCTCTGTGGGTTTGTCAGCACGAGCGACACTTTTTACATTCCACAATGTCATTTAATCGAGTGTGAAGAATATTGATGAGTGCAGCTTCAAGCTTTAAGCCGGGGTACATTGGCTGAAAACTCCATGGGATGGCTGCAGATTATTGGGTTAAGATCTTGGAGTAATGTACGAGTTACAAAAGCAGTAACATCTCTTACAGTTGTCTTGTATTACTGGCATGAAGTACATATCTCTGAACCTAAATAATCATTACCAAAACAGCTCTGTGCTTCGTCCGCTGTCTAACCCTCGCCCCGTCTTCCCTTCCTTCCTGACCTCCCCCCTCTCTCCCAGGCCGCGGCCGACTATGTGAAGGCCCACCTGCCAGACTCCCTGAAGCAGCAGCTGCAGGCCTTCGAGAGAGAGAAAAGAGACGGCGCTCTTTCTTACGGCAGCATCCTCGAGCAGCGCATCCTGACCGTGGATCGTGAGATGTTGGACAAGCTCTCTGCCAACCACGATGAAGCAGGTCAGGGGGCGGGGGAGAGTGGTTGGAAGTGAATATTAACGTGTGTGTGTGTGTGTGTGTGTGTGTGTGTGTGTGTGTGTGTGTGGTGGAGGGACAGTTTATGGGTTAACAGAGAAGACAGGAAGAAAGCTGGGTGGAAATACACCAGCTAAGATGTACAAGGATGTGTATCTAAAAACACTTGCAATATTTGAAATGTTGTGCACCCTGGCCTTGGTTAAAGTAGAGATGTCTGACAGGACATGACAACACCTCAAACAAATCTCACAATTTCCTGTAGCATGTCGTCTGAGCACAATGCCTCCCAGCGGACATTATTTACCTCTTTGAAGGGTTCCCTCTTTACACCCTATAGTGGTTATTCCATTTCCAAAGTTGTCGCCACTACCCCAGCAATGGAAGAGTTGTTTTAGCTTCGACCTTTATGACTGAAGTATGTGATGGCAGTTCCCATGCTCTATTAGGTCTCAGTTGTCCCATTCAAATCCCTTTCAATATACCACAGACACTAGATACATCTGCTGAGGTGGTAGATTCAGGAGTCAGTATCCAGAGATGAAGCCAAGGCTGGACAAAACATATGAATATGACACCGTACTACCATAATATTACACACCTTTGTCCACGCCTCACTTTGGTTGGTCCAAAGCAGTATGTACCAACTTCAGTTGAAGGTGGTTTGTCTGGTTTGATTCGACTCTTGGGCAAGCTGTCTTTTGCTCGTCTGCTTTGGCCTTTTTGCAGACTACAAAACATGCATTTGCAGTCCACTTTTCTTGCTGCTGTGAAAACCAGAAAACCAAATTACAGACTTGATTTGCCACACACGTGTGGAAGCTTTCTGTTGTATTGTCAATGTAGCGCCGGACAGACAGAAGACCGATTCTTCCAGCACAATCTGAAGTTTTGTTCTTTACTTTGGGAGTTTCAACAACAGATTTAACCTCTTTGTTAGCGTCATACTCTGGTCTTGATATGCAGTAAAGTGGGGTGTTTCTTTTGACAGATGGCACATGTGAGGCGTTTTCTTTTGCATTCCCTGCTCATGTGTCTTCCTTTTTAAATCTGACATCCCGACAGCAGTAGAAATATCACTATACTTGAGCCACAACACACCATTCACAATATCCGACAATTGAGACACGCTTTCGTGCCTATTCTGACCCACAAACTTTGCACTGTAGATAAATGAGCAGGAGTGTCAAAGTTCAAGGTGCCATGTTATGAGGAAGTAGTCTCAACTGAAGGCATACCGCATGCAACAAACACCGTAAACGTCGGGTTACAAGCCGCTACTACCTTAGGTCAGTGTCCCCGTTAGCTCCCCGCTGTAGCCAGCTGGGGCTCCTGCTAGCGCTCCGTTACTTCTCCACTAACTTCCCCGCTAACTTCCGCTAGCTCCCCGAAAACCACCGACGGTAGCGGGACCAGGCTCGACACCCGACGCGGGCAGAGGGGACGCGGGCAGTAGCAGCAGCAGCGGCCGGTAGCAGCAGCGCTAGCTAGCAGCAGCGCTAGCTAGTCACGGCTGTCAACAAAACATAAGAGCGGACTTGAAAGAATGATAATTGTTCTGTAAAATATGAACACAAACTGCGCACTCCACTTGTCGTGCAGACTGAATTATATTACGCTGTCACTGATACTCTTTACTCTGATGTTCAATTCCGAGCTGTACTGGAAATTGATCAGTTTATGGCATTTGATACATCTACCCCAAGAACTGTTGTTTTTGGCCCATTATTTGTCATTAGTTTGGTGACATTGTGTCCTCTCTCGCTCTCTCGATCACACCTTAAATGTCAAACAGGACATCATGTCATTGTAGGTTACTGTACATGTACGCTCAGGCCTGGGGATTAAGTGGTCTAATCTTTCAAAATGACTGTATTTACTTTAGTGGGGAAAATATAATGGTGGCAGATATGATCATACCAGAGATCTCTTGACATTTTCATTCCTGGAGATATATTTACTGACATTTTGGACTTAGCCCAAGAATGTCGTTAGACTCATTGTTATCTTAAATGTCACGCAAACCAAACATTGCCTGTCATTATCTTGTTTGCTCTGAACAGCAACCACAAGCAACACATTACAATAATACATCAAAGCTGGCACAAAGAGTATTTGTAAATACTTTTTTTCTATTTTCACCTGCAACATAGGTGCAGTGTGATCGCAAAAGATGTTGAAAACCATTTAATGCAATGTTTTCACATGCTACAAACATTTGTTCTGGTTCTCCCGGTGTCTAAAATATACTTTCAACCAGATTTAATTCAGAATTGTTGGAACATAAACTAAAAGCAGCTTCCTCCTTCCTTTCCTCTTATTTCTGTCTTTCTCACCCAATCTCCCATGCAGGAACGACATGCTTGGTGGCCCTGCTTTCGGACAGAGAACTCACAGTGGCAAACGTTGGAGACTCTCGCGGCGTGTTGTGTGACAAAGATGGCAACGCTGTTGCACTATCGCATGACCACAAGCCGTACCAGTTGAAAGAGCGCAAGAGGATCAAGAGGGCAGGTAGAGGAACAACCCTGAGAAAATAAAACACATACTGAATGTACCTGCACTCTTATGTGGAATGTAAGGCCCTTTGTTGGTCTATTTAGAGACAGTGTTGTGTGGGATAAAGCACATGCAGGGTCAGACTTTGATGAAATAGATTGAAATAGTGTGATTTAAAAGAGTTTCACAGGTGCTCTTTGATTATCAAGTAATATAAAATCGAGCCAGTATTTAAAACGTCAGCTCTTTCAAGCTCATTTTAGTTTTTTGTCATCAGACTGTTTTTAAACCTTTTCAATTCTTATTTCTTCACTTCCAGGAGGTTTCATCAGTTTTAATGGATCCTGGAGAGTCCAGGGGATCCTGGCTATGTCTCGCTCTCTAGGGGACTACCCACTTAAAAACCTCAACGTAGTCATCCCCGACCCCGATATCATGACCTTTGACTTGGACAAGCTGCAGCCAGAGTTCATGATCCTGGCATCGGATGGCCTGTGGGACGCTTTCAGCAACGAGGAGGCCGTTCGGTTCGTCCGCGAGCGTCTGGACGAGCCTCACTACGGCGCCAAGAGCATCGTCCTCCAGTCATTCTACCGCGGCTGCCCCGACAACATCACCGTCATGGTGGTGAAGTTCAAAAGCGGAGCTGGGGGCAGCAGCAAGGCGGGGGAGTAGGTCAGGGTCCAGTTCAGAGCTCACGTCGTGATCAATGTCTTCAGTGGTTTGCCACATCTTCTGGGTGGAGCAGTGAGAGTGATATCACAGGACGACTGGAGGAAGCTTAAGTGTGGACACTGAGAACTAAACAAGTGCATACACATACAGACGCACATGCAAAAACGTTGTAAAAAAAGAAATAACAATGTAATGTTTTGTTTTGTTTTGTTTGTGGGTTTTTGATTGACATAAGGGCATTTGAACACAATACACATCTCCAAAAGCATCTGTTCAATTCATGATGAATACATAAAATGAGATGCATAAACACAGACAGACACCAGACCGGGGATTTCTCTTAACCAGCACACATTAGACTGAGTGAATAACTGTTTGCTGTACATAAATGGTACAGCTCCACTGGAGGCTTCTTCAAAGAAGGCTTCCACTAGTGCCTACTTAAGAACTACTGTGCAACCGCAGGAAGCTACTGAGAATGTATTTGCGTTCATGCCACCCTGCTTGCCGCATTTTGATGATGCTTTTGATTAATGTATGCGTCTGTCACAGTTTTGACCTGGAAAATGTAAAATACAAAAAGACTCCAGTGGATCCATACCTTTTATTGAACTTGAAGTGATGCTGCACCTAAAATCTAACTCTTGAGTATCCAACAGTCAGCGCCTGCAGACTTGCGAGGTAGCTCTTAACCATATTTCACCCTCTGGCTGCAGTCAGCTTGAAACGGTGTCACAAGGTGAAAAGAAGTTGCATGAATATGAATTCAAACGGCAAGGGCTCTGATTGTCCAGCTGCTCTTTTGGCAGGACTTTGACCAATCACTGCTCCCACTTCTGCTCTGTGGGTTGCACATCTTTAAATTACAAAGGACTGTCTTTAAGTTAAAACAGACATGGAAATTGTAAATGTTTACGTAAGAAACTTGAGCATTTGGAATAATAAATAAAACAAATTAAGTAATGTGATTCAATTTAAACATGTAAGAACTAATTAATCATTTAATGATGATAGTAAACATAATTAGTAATACTACTTAATAATAATTGTTTTTTATGTAGATTTGATCAATCAATTTATAGCCGGAATAACTTTTGAAAGTTGATCAATTTATTAATTGCTTACAATTTAACAAAGACAAAATGTATCCATGTAGGATGCAACTGTTTGATGTTTGCGGAAGCTGACCAGTAAACTGCGTTAGGAAGTTGGACCAATGGATGAGCTGAGGGTTGATCATGCCGCTCTTTTCATTGAAGGCTGCAAAATTGTACTTTCACTTTGTGCAGACGGCATGGTGATACTCAGAAGAGAGATACTGGGTGGAGTATTACTTCAACATACAACACATGCACACAGACACACAAACAGTTATATAAAAAAAGAAATGTAAAATGCACTTTTTAGATGTTCATTTTTTAGAATGGTGAATTCTTACATATCAGCCAATGTAAATGCTGTATACCCTCAGTAATACAAGAGGGCTTTAATGTATGTAGAACCTGATTTAGTTCCCGACCTTCACTTCTTGGTACTGCAGTTTTATGGAGCTAAAGTGAACTGTTCCATCAAAGTTGTTTTACACCATCTGTATCGGGGCATGTTTTTCTGCTTATCGATGTTCATGAACAAATTACACACAATGTTATGGACACTGGTGCCTGCCTTTGACATGCAAGCGCACAAAACAGGAAGTGCAACCCAACCCCCCACCTCCAGAAAAGAAAGAAGTGACACAGTGAACTTCACAACCGGAACGCTAGTAGCTAGTGATATGATATGCTCCTGCGGCAATACGACGACAACAACTTGTCAATGGAGGTTACAGTCAAACTTAAGTTGCTGCTGTTTCATGTTCAACTACAGTTTATTACTGTGTTTAATGACCTTTGCATCAACTGAGACACCTTTTTATTTATTTAACAGTTTACCGAATGCCTTATTTATCGTTGAGTGTTTGGGTGTGTCTGTCGGATTGCCAAATCAGTACACTGTATAATATAGTTGGTGCGCTTCTGTAAATTACCCATCAATTTGTTTTGAGAGGCCGTTCACACATTTTGAGCCGATGCTCAATGTGAAAAGAAAAGGCAGTGTGAAAATAAATCTATATGTAAACTATCAGTAATAAACTCTTTCATCTTGAATGCATTTTCAGTCTTAATTATCTCGAAGGCCTTCTGGCATTGCATTACTTACATCACCCTGTGGATTTTTTTTTTTAGCCAAGTACCCCCTAACTAATGGGGCAAAGCATTTGGGGTTGAAAAGAACAATGGTATACAGCGCTGTGCCTTCAGTGTCTGATTTAATATATAATTCAGTTTAAGAATGTACACGTACAGTATATTATTGAATATTTATTAAATAACTATTTTGAAAGGATTTTTGAATTGATGCTAATTTTAAATATATATTTCTTAAATTTCAAGTACCAGCAGGGGTACTAGTGCCCCCATTTGAGAACCACTGACTTGCATTAACTGTGCAGCACCCTCACCAGCTCAATTACAAAATTGAGAGGGTCTTTTTGAATTAAATTCTCATCTTTTTTTTATTCACCCAAGTTTCATTGTCTTTATGTTTCACCACTTTCTCATTCATGTTATACGAATATGTATTCTGTTCGAGCAGCTCTAAGTTGCACAGAGATACGTAATGTCATACCATCTCTTCAGGAATTTGAATCAGTTGTGTTCCTGCCAGCAACCACCTGTCCTAAGAAGAATGAGGTGGTGAGAGGAACACGTGACGTCTTCGCGTGTTTCCGGGATGCATTTCGTCGCACCACAAATAGCTTTCCAATGCAGGCCATGGCTGTGCGCTGCTGCCTGCAGGGCAGCTCAACCCTGCTGCAGCCCTCCGGAGGGGTGCGGACAGCTCGGTAGCGCTCGATGACGCCAAGTTGAGTGACGGTCTTCACCAGGTGGAGACACTCAGAATAGCTCGGTGACTGAGCCAAATGCCAGAGACCCGGGTTGGAACATCCAGGCATCTAATCAACATAAAGTCACGTGCGTCACACTACTTTACGGGAACCCGTTGCGCTATGCTATAAATATTTGGCACTTTGTATGTGACACACAAGTGCGCGCCGGACACCAGAGAAAGACACTTGACATTGAAGAAACTCAAACCTAAGCGGTAATTACGCAATTCTGCTTTGATTATTCAAAGGTGTTTGAATTAAAGAGAAGGCACAAATATGGGACAGCAAAGCTCCAAGACCTCCATCGAAGCACGGGTGATCTTTCATCGCGTTGGCGCACTGGACATGTGCTGTTCTCCAGCCTCCGTTGTGCGCATTCAGAAGAAGGTGAACAGCCACTCGGCTTATCCTCACTCGTCCCCACGCACACTGGAGAAGTCAGCCGTCCATTCTTGGCCACAAAGCCGCTGTGACACCGGGGGACTGGTGTACGTGATGGACGATCCAACCGGTGGCGTGTGGGTGAAGCCCACGACCAGATCGGACCAGATCTTGATACAACAATCAATAAGGTGAAACGCGAACGCATTCTTGGATGGAATTAAGCGAAGCACCGCGTGCTTGGACGCACTCTGTGTGTCCTTAAAGCTCTGGAGGCTTCTGAGCAGCAGGATGCCGCTGATGTGGGTTCCCTTGCTGAAGTGCTCCACGGAGTCAAAGTGGATTTAAATCGTCTCCGCGACACGATGGAGTTGGCTGGACTGATCACTGCAATGAATTGATTGAGTCTTTATGAGACATTATATTCAGTGTCAGAGAGGAAGACTATTAGTGGGGATGAAGAGACGATTGTCATATTGTCATGCGCACTGAGAGAAACGTGTTTTCTTGGGAAACTGTAATTGTTATGCTATGACATCTGTTTTAGGGTAAGAATAAATACACCTATGTCTTTAAAAGAATGTGGAGCAGATCCACTGAAAGAAGGGAGTCTGGGTTAAAGTCAGTAGAGGGTTGGAAATGCTTAGGTGTAAACGCATTGTGAGCTACATCAGCTAACATCAACAGCTAACATCAACCACCGCTGTTTACATGTATGAGTGGTTTGTAACTGCACCCTTCCAATGGCTGACCGAACTTCATTTATTTGTCCTTCCTTTATTATTTGACCATCCTGACTATGTATACTGTATATCATTGACCTCAAGTCGAGACCATCAATATGGTATCGACTTGAGGTCAATGACCCACTTTTAGATTTAGGACTGAATGTTTGTTCAGAATGTCTCTCACAGGAGCATAATTGCCAAATGGGTGTATGTCTCCTTTTGTTTTTGAGAAGCTCTGACACTTTGAGGTTGCTTGGAGAAAGTGGGTTACAACATCCACTTGACATTGTATATGTCAACAGGCTGTCAGGGTTGGACTGTGTGGACTATTTTAAATGTATTTTGAAATGAAGGATTTAATGACTTAAAAGAAAAACACACCATTATTGTATTTGTTTTACTATAGACTATTGCTGGTTCAGTTAACAAAAAACTGCATTTCTTTCTTTGGCAGGTGAGGTCTGGATATTGTTGTTGTTTACCCATTGATTGTCATTTACACTGAAGCAACTATGTGTTTTTTAAGATTACAATTCCTGAACTATGTCAAAATGTAATTTCAGGCAAATGATTGTATGTGTGCAACAATGCATCCATGGCACTGTGTGTGCACCATGTCCTATAAACAAACAAACAAACAACCAAATGACTCATCATCACCTTTCTTTCTAATTCAGCACGTTTTACTAAAGTAGATTTCATTTTCAGGAATCATAACTCCAGCAAGGTATACTTTTCTAGAATGAAAAACGTTTGAGCAAGAATGTGTCTGATTGTCTTTTCAGTGTGCGACTAGCAGAATGTCTTTCAGTAAAATAACTTAGAGGATCACCTTGTGTAACCTTTATTCACGACAAGAATAGCACATTGTATAAAACGCAGTTGAACAATACTGTTTTAACAGAAACAATACGTGTGCACACCTCTACTCATACAGCGTATATAAACAAAGGATATCCTCTGGTTGGTACACACTTTGCACCCTGGTGTGTGTTGTGGCGCCTTATCGGTGCGCTTGAGTTAGTCAGCGTGAAGCTAATGGCTGATCTATTAAACTCCCGGCAACGCACAAAGCAAACACTGCGTCAAGCAAGCGCTTCACTTGGACGATGTGCCTGTCCCACTCGAGTTGACTGTCTTTATATCGCCACGTCGCCATGGGACTGCGAGGATCTAAACAACCAGAAGCCCAAGTTCTGCTTCTGGGTCTGGACAACGCTGGGAAATCGACTTTCCTCTACAAACTGAAACTCAACGCGTGTGTCAGCACCGTTCCTACGATCGGCTTCAACGTGGAAATGCTCGAGGGGAGGAAGAACGGGAAGAACATCGCCCTAACCGTGTGGGATGTCGGTGGCCAGGGAAGGATGCGCGAGCACTGGGCGAGTTTCTACCAGGACGCGGCGGCTGTCGTGTTCGTCGTGGACAGCTCGGGCAGGGAGCGTCTGGAGGAGGCGCGCATGGAGCTGGAGAACACGCTGAAGAGCGAGCTCCTGCGGGGCCGGCCGCTGGTTCTTCTCGCCAACAAACAGGACGTGAACGGCGCTCTGACTGTCACGGAAATCAAGGACACGTTTAGACTGAGGAAGCTGTGCTCGGGGCGGGATTGGTTCGTTCAGCCTTGTTCCGCATCGACGGGATTTGGAGTTGAAGAAGCCTTCAAGCGAGTGGTCCAAATGGTGAAATGAGACATCGACTTTTATTTTGTACGCGATGAGATATTTTCAAAACGTCGATGATATGACAAATTTATTTTTGAAATAAGTGTGTAAATCCAAACCCCTTTTTACCAACAATAAATCATATTGAATGAGATCAGACCTCTTGGTTAAGTCTTCTTCACAGATCCCAGTTGGAACAACATCATCTTGCAAGCTGCTTAAGAGTGAGTGAGACAATTAGGCTACTTCCTGTGACACTAATGGATACCACATGAAACATAAGACACCGTGAAGTATATTACCGTGCATTAGAACCACCGTTGAGTCCCACAAACCATAATATGCTATACTGTAGAAATGATTTGTTTTACCAGTGTGCAGCCTGTCTTCAATTATTTAGCAGATCTTCGATAGTCTCACTGAGCCCTGGGCATTTCGATTAAACTATTGGGTTTATAATCATCAATACCAGCAGATAACAAAGACAAGTGCATGTATATTCTGTTAACTGCAGTTTGAAAGCAACACATTTGCTTGCGTAATAAAGCAGTTATACATGTTGATGAATAAGTAGGGGTTTTACAACAGTCCATTCCAGCATCTCGTGGGAAATGTTTAAAAGCTGTTTTCTAAAATCACTCGTGATGAATTAAAGTCGAGTTGTTGTTTTTTACGACATGGCGACCCCAAAGTTATTCTTACTGATGTTTTATTTCGGATTACTAAAGCATTACAATACCTGCTTTATTAACATTCACAAAGCGATTAATAAAGAGTGCCTTTTTTTGTGTGTACATTTAACCAATAACTTGAACACGTGCCAGTATCGTACATGGGCGCTTCTTGTATCGATCCGCACAATCGAGGCTGCTGCAGGGGAAATAGTAGACAACGTCCTGGGCGGTTTGTGTGTGTTTCGGAAATGTCCACTACGACGAATATAACCTCAAATGTCGAATACATGTTGAAACCGTTACTTATCGAACTGACGTCCTCGTCATGTAGCTTGTCCCATGCTGGACTCCGGCCGTCCTCTGCTCCCACCGCACACTGTTTCTTCATATGTCGGCAGGCGTTTGCATTCGTCGTATGAGGGCAGCTGAGAAGCAGGAGCCGGATCCACCAAGCTGTTCGGTATACTGCTCTCCATGAGCGGCTCCTGCGATGTGGTAACAGTTGGGTGTCCGCTGTGAGGCGGGGTGATCTGCCTGGATCTGGAACACAACATTCGCTGGACAAAGTATCCCGCGGCGAAGAGAAGCAGCATAATAAGCACCCCAGAAAGTTTCCGGGTGACCATGGCGATGTTGTAGTAGGTACTGTCCATCAACTTATTGCAACAGGTGACGTCCTTGGTGTCGTTTCCCTGCGCGCAGCAGACCTGGTCATCCCGACAAATGTCCAGTCCACATCTTCGGATGGCAGAAACAGTCGTGCGAACGAGAAAGCAAACGGTGAACACCGACAGCGCTTGGCATTTGTATAAAAGCATCGTTGTTGCGTTCAAAGGGGAGAAATCATCAAGTGAACCTCGAGGGTAAAGCTTTGGGGGAAAAGTGCAGGGCGAGACGATTCACTTAATACGCGGAAAGATGCGTTGGCTGAAACGCTGACGCAGAGCCATCATCGACGCATCGCATGGCCAGAAGTCCGAAAAACACAGAAAAAAAGTGTGACGGACAATCTAAAAAAAAAAAAATGTTAAAATGTTTACCCATGAGATATAGGCACTCATGTTCACACGACTATGTTTTGTGCTGAGCGCAGAGCTGAATGTCTCTCTGCAGCATATGCATATGCTAATACGTTTGACATTAACTCCTAAGTGTACTTTAATGTGCCCGTTATTTATTATGCACTTAGCGTGTGCATAATTGCCATCCAGCAAATCGTGAACACAGTCTTCCATAGAATGGACTATTCCTGGGATACAAGTAAACAGGCGCCCAGGACATCGACCAGTCCGCTCAGAAGCACGGGACAATGACCGGAAGATTAATCGTGGAGGTAGGAGGGGACATCGCGACCAGAGGCCAGCAGAAGACACGGTTGATGTTTCAGAACCAGGGACAGCGCTCACCACACCCACTGAGGGAAACAACGGAGGGGCGCTGTCCGAGATGCTGACACAACTTAACCCAAACCGAATGTTCTAGATGGCAAAAGCACGAAGATTTTCCATATGAAATATTTATACAAGTGTACATTAAGAGGTCAAGTCTGGTATTTTCTTAAAAGGCTGCAATGGCTGTGTGGACGCCCATTAAGGCTGATTAGTATGGGATTCTTTAAGTGCAAAGCGCTGCCTCCGTCCAACTGCGACAACACACCTAAGAGTGGCACTCACAACAGCGAGAAGCAAATAGGCTTTTTCTTTTTCCAGAAAATAAAACCAATACAAATATAAACATACAAGAGTTAAGTGACCAACACATTTTTTTCCCTGGATGTGGCAGGCACAGGCAGCGTTTCATATTGCTGCATATACCCTCACAATGATTAATCAATAATGTGACTACATGATGAGTAGGCTGCGGGTAGTAATGGAGGCAAAGTGCCGCCTATTAGCATGTCTGCTTTTCTCCTCAGATCAAAATAGATGGTTTTATGTTAGATGAATCTTTACAGTGGATGTCAAAAGGTTGCATTGTGTGTGTATTTGTGTTAAAATAGGACAATGCATTCTTTCAACATCAATTTCTGCTGCTTGGGCCTAATGACCTTGAGTGCTTAAAACCCAATGCTAATTAAATTGTTTGCTACAGGCATATCAAGTTCTTGGCAAAGAACTAAAGGATGCTGTTTTTTGTAAATATCAGATATCAAATAATTGAGAATTACAATGTGCATGCGTTTTGCGTAGAGTGAGTGAAACAAAAAATACAAGTTCATGTAAAATATTTATTGGGGAAGAATCTGATTTTATTTCAGGGAAGGTACATTTCAACTGATGTGATTAATATTTGCATTCTCAGGGGTTCCGTCCAAAATGTTCTTGTCCTGTACAAGGCAGCGACGATAAGTTTCCACTGTGCCATCTGGAGTCTCAGGGGGTCCTGTTTGGTAAAGTTATTTTATAGTCTGATGGCCTCGTGTTGGTTTTGCTGGGTGGCAGTACAGTAATGGGTCCCAGCCGAATACTTTTCTCTGTAAAACAAACAATTCAAAAATGTAAAGGGTATATGTCAGCGGCACTAAAAAGTAATGAATTGGATGCACATAAACTCTGGAACTTAAATGCTGGCGAAAAAAAATATTGTGTTAATCAACTGAATATCATTTTGTAGTTAATAAACAGTACTATAAAACAATCATTTAGATTTCACCATTTAGCTGAGGTTTGTGGAGTTTGCTCTGGAGAACTCCTGGACGAAAACGGAAATAATTGGCAGGGCGTTGTTCTGGCGTTGTCTCCTGTGAAGTTTTAGCGGGCCATGCTTGGGTGCTGACAGTAGTTTTGAGGACTTCTGTGGGCAGAGGCTCCTCAGTCAAATCGGAGATATTGCAGCTTCTACATGCCTTGTCGTTCCCGTCAACTGATCGCCATCTGAATAAGGAGTTAATGTTTACAATTTAGAGAACTCACTGCTGTGAAAAATAGCAAGGTCATTCATAGGATGTTTTATGGACAAGGGAACAGTGTCTGATACCATGGAGTTCAAAAAGGAGGTTTAAATGTAACCCTTATTTTCTGATAATACGGCGACCGGAGTAGGGTGAACGGACCACGCATCATACCTGTTCTCAATTAACGAGCAGGCCCTGTTTTGAGAGCTCATAGATAACTCGACTGGAACAGCCTTCAGGTAGCAGGTTATGTAGACCTGTGGGAGAGTTTAGTGGGAAAGACTTCTTTAAAAAAAAGGTCCCATGTATATTGAACAGAATAATCAAACTATTGATTGTCTTACATCCTATTAAAAAGGGTATGTTGTACAAAGTGCATGCCAAATATGGAAAATTAACCAACCTGATTGCTGGGCTCCTGGTGGAATCTGAAGGCCTCAAGTTGAAACCTCAGCTTGTGCTCTTCAACTCTTGGGAGGAAACGTGAGCTGGAGTTTGTCAGGTAAGCATCAGCAAGACATCTGCTGGGGCAGCAAATGATGAGAACAGTGATAATATGCACTGCAACGGTGGAGTTTAAGATTTGGTCGTGGAGCTCACCCGTAATGCTCAATAAAGTCATATCTTAATATAGCCTCTGCATCAGGAGTTGCTGTGGCAACACAGTTGTCAACGTAGACTCGCAGGGGCATGTGATGACCGACGATGGCAGAAACTTCAATATGAATGGGGTCACCCAGGAAGTAAGAAACCGATCCCCTCTGAAACTGCCAATCATCTGTGACAATGACAAATCCAAAAATTAAACAAATTCAGTTGCACAACAGGCCTCTTCAAAGAGAAGCAGACATCACAAAACTATTCTGAAAATAGAAAATATGCGCCATCAATGATCTTTTAGTATACCAGTCATGAGTAGCAGATTGAAGTCGATACGATCTTCTGCCGAGACCCTGGAGACAAGGGGAAGCCAGGTGGGATGCATGGAAATGGCAGCAACAGCATACCTCCTGAAAACAGACAACCCGTTATAGCTAGTTCTTAAGATCAATTCTTAGCATATAGTTTAAATGCCGAAGAAGGCTGAATGAAACAATGCAAAAAAGGCATAACAATCAAAACAGCTGGTTCCAAAAGTATGAACAGAACACTGTCAAAATATAGAGACTTACTTTTCATAATGACATTGAACTGGAATTGTTGCTCCATTCAGTCTAAGCAAACCCTCATATGAAGGTTCAGGTGAGTAGACCAGGACATTAGAATAGATGATCTTCTCTTTTGTCGACTGAAAAGAACAGAGTTAGTCTTTCAGAGGGTATAAAGCGACACAGCAAAGATAGGAGTTTAATCCTTAAGTCACTTAAACACACACTTACAGAGAGTTTAGTTCCACAATCTCGCAGGTCGGCCTGGATGGTGAATTCCGCCTCTCCTGATGGGACTGCTCCGCATGCACTCACTGAGTCTGAGCCCAGGCGCAGATGTCTGCCGTCCACCGGGAGGCCCGTGTCAAACATGTCAGCCTGCACCACGATCCGCATCGAGTCGGGGTGACAGTTGACCACGACAGGTCGAGGCAGCGCAATGGCCGCCGCGCTTTGCTGCGGTTTGCTCGCAATCATCTGAGGCTCGGTGTATCCACGAGACCTGCTCGGGATGTGGGAGTTCGCTGTGACAATGGAGCCTCGGCTGGATTCTAACCGGCTTTCTATGAGCGTGGAAACTGAGATAAGCACGATAAGCCACCAAGGGGAGAAGTTGTAGTCCATTCTTGACCTCGGACAGGTTTGGCTGCAGTCGTCCCGGCGGCCTATGAAAATGCCACCACAAGCTTGTAAGCGGTTAATCAACCCGATACACACACCTGGCAGCAGGGTTTGACTGATTACTAGCCAGTTTCACTGCGCATGTCTGTTGATAATTACTTGAAAGGCGTCAACTTCGAAGTGTTATGCGTTTTTAGTTCATGTCAGTATTCAAAAACATTAGATAACAACTTATTTGTACGCATTTTGGTAGCATGATCCTCTGACTAAGGCGTACGTGCTATACGCTATTTGTTTCACTAGATGACGCCACAGCTGTAATTGTATCTCCGTCGACACGGTTTGAATGAATGCCAGTGAGTTAAATTGAGTAATTCCTTTCAGCTGTAACATGTCAGTTCGTAAATAACGTGTTCTCAGTTTAGTTTCGGATTTCCGTTTTGCTTTGAGGTTTGTCTTAAATAACAAAACAATACAAATAGGTAATTGATATATATATATATATATATATATATATATATATATATATATATATATATATATATATATATATATATATATATATATATATGAAGTATAGGAAGTTATTTTTATGGAGTTAAAAAGCACAAAAAAAAGTATGTTCACATTCTGCTATCCAGAGATAAGGCAGCAAATTAGAGCACTTTGTAGAAAACATGCACATACAGCATGCTTTTTAGGTAAGTGCTTTAATACAGCATTTCAGTGTTTATGGTTAACTTAACCACCTTTTAGACACGTTATAAGTGCAGGAAATGGTATCCCCCCCACCTCTGAAACCAAACCAACACCCTGTAGTGTCGTACAGACGTGTTATGGGTGTCTTGCTTGTCATTCAGTATTTCATTCATATGTTGTATTCTTATGAATTAAACAAGTCTTAATGAACACTTTTCTGCTTGTGTGGTGGGCTTTCTGAAATAGGAGTATGAGTATGATACATGTTTTTCTCAGAGTGCGCCATGTATGTTGTTAAAAATATAGTATTATTATTATCATCACATATTCAGATGTTCTGTCTCTCCTGTGTCCGACTCTGACCCACCTTTTCTCACACGTTTTGAACGTCATAGGTCTCTCTCAACCCCAGCAGCCACAAATCTCAGTTGTGCCAATTCTACTGAACAGAAGGGGTGCAAATTGAAACGAAAAGCTATGTTTCACTTTCAGTGAGGTTTTCATGAATAACCAACATGGTATGTCTGCCCTTTCAAAACAAAGTGTTCAACCTTAAGTTGCTATTGTTGGGCACTTGACATGATGTTTTGAAAGGTCAGATATGCCATGTTGGTTATTCATGAAGAATAACTTACATGGTCAAACTTACATGGTCAACAGAGGGACACCTGACTATCTGTTACCATAGACTTCAGCTCTAACCTTGACCTTCAAATATTAACTTGAATCATTTCAAATATTAGTTACATTTATTAATAAACTCCAAAGCCCGACGACACTGAATATGTTTGGACTGACTTTCACATCCTTCTGAACATCAAAGGCATTTTTTTTTTTATTACTGTCACCTGATAGTTTATAATAAGTTGTTTATTAGCAATGGACTTTCCATTTGAAGCATAAACAAACACTACATTGCATTTTGACAGTAATATTCTCACAACACTCAGCTGGTGGTTAGAGGGAAATACAGTCAGGTGATGACATAGTCCAATGAGGAAATCCCATTTTTAGGAATTACGAACTCTAAATAAGAACTCTTCTCAATTAGAGTAAATTCAGATATTCCTGTCAATCATATTGTTGTTTTGTGGCTGCAATAGAATAACCAACTGTAGCTGTATAGAGAGAGAAAGTCCAATGACTGACTTTGATTATAAAATGTCTTTATCAAAGAGTATATTGATAGTACACACAGTAATACATTTAAAAAGAAATTAAAGTGAAAACAAGTGAATAAATGAATGACAAATCAGCAGGAATTATGCAGGATAAATATTTATATTTATTTGGTGATTCTTGGAACCAATTGAATAACACAACAATAAATATTGATAAATAAATAACATAGTCTGTAAATACACTTTATAAATAAGTACTTTAACACACCATCTTGATGTCAAATATAAGTTACATGATTGCATAAATAATAAATATGTGCTCTTAAAAAGTGATAAAGTAGACTGGAGTTTTTTTCCTAGATTATTGTATTGTAACATGAACTGCTGTAGTTTGTGTGATCTATATGTGAAGTGGTTCTGTCTAGCTTTCTGAAACTACTCTATCTCTTAGAGCTCTGTGTCTCATTTAGTGTGTTCACCGGAGTTCATATATGCAATGGCTCTGTTTATTGTGATGCTGCGGACCTGGAAGCCCTTCAGCACTTTGCAGAGGCTCAGTCTTTCACCGTAGGTGCTTGGACGCCCTGCAGCAGCCTTAAAGAAACACAAAGGAATTATTAAATAATGTATTATATATAGACTACGGCTGTTCCTCCAAAATAAGTTTAGAGGTTGAATTATCTTTTCAATCTTTTATTCCTTGACAAACAGAAACAAATAAAAGTTCAAAATGACAAGCCAAACAACACTGTTTTTTTAGTGCTGCGGGGGGAATTTTTTGAAATCATGGTAATGAGGTGCATTAAGAATTCTCTTACCTCCTTTGAGGCAAGGTCTGTTGGCAGAGACCATGGGAAGCAGTTCTGTTGAGAGCAAATGTCTTTCATGAGCAATTCAATATTTTACAAGATATGGTTATTCATCTAAACCGTGGCAGTTGATTGCATTCATTGAGTTATGTCCTAACATTGGTTTAGGTAAATGGTACATTGGGTTGAAATGTACCTCCATGATCTCTCTGAGTCCGACCAGAACAGTTGGAGTCAGTCTACTGTCAGGGTCCGGCTGAGAAGCGAAGAATTTATAGTAGTGATGCAAATCCTCCCCAATGTTTGTCAGACATGACTCCTGGATGGAAAAACAGCAAAGACAATTGTCAAAACAACATATACATATATAGATAGTGCATATACACTCACTTTATCTTATCCACTATACCTCTCTGTACACTATATCTAACTATGACTATAGGGCTATACACACCTCTGAATAACACCTATATGATAGAAATTGAACATTATAGGCATTATAAAAGTATGCTAAATTGCTAAACATTTGTTTGACTGCATTAGATTATCTAGGTGTACCTAATAATGTAGACAATGAGAGTATGTATAAACTCATCAAAATACAGTTGTAGCTTTGTCAGGGGTTGTATCTTTCAAATGTAATGTCTACATTTAAAAGTCTGACAAAATATAGGCTTTTTAAAGATATATGCAAGTAGAAAACAGTAAAACAATATGTAGTCAGAGCACAACCTACCTGATCAAATGTTGACTTGACTATTCCTGAGCATGTTGATTCCTGTGGGACGAACAGAGTTCAATTTTAGGTAATACAAGGGTGCAGCTATAAAATATATATGGCCATGAATACATTTTTTATAATAGTTATTTTGTCTTTAACAATAATTTATTATTTACATTTTGGAGAATTTTGCCATGTCTCAAATTTTAAATACATACATAACATGAAATCGTAAAAAAAAGAAGTATTTTCATTATACCTTTGGTGCACACACAGATGGCGTCTTAGTCTCATTGTGCAGCTTCACACTCATGGTGGGGCAGTCGATTCCACTGAACAGTTCATTCTATCACATGGGAAGATTATGTTTTTAACCATAAATAATATACACATATATAAGTAAATTGTATACGTATATTTAGTTTTGTTGTCATACCTGTGTGAGTGTTTCAGTGATGTTCTGTCGAAGCATCTGTGCGTATAAAACACAGGATCCTGTCAGCGGTCCTTTACTCATCACTGGCACAGACTGGCTGACCCGAGGACAGGCGAGCACAAAGAGCAGCAGTGCAGGAGTGAAGTCTGACAAAAAAAGAAAGAAAACAGAGTAAAAGATATAGTAAAACTACAGTTTCAACTACTTTGTTGCAAAAAGAAAATACGGTTCAGTCAGGTTTACATAATACTCACAGAGGTTGACGAGTGGCATCTTGGATAAGACTTCAGATTCTTTGGTGTAACTGACTCAACTCAGATATCCTTAAGTGTTTTATACCCTGGCTGATGCAGGGGCTTTCCTCAACATACAGCAGTGTGTTCACACCTAAATGTGAATTGGAAGTGTACAGCTAAGGTTGTCTAGTTTCCCCCCTCTAGCACTAACTGCTTTGATGAAACTGGAATTAACACAAACAGTGATGAGTAACTGAGCTTCACACTGGTAACTGTTGACATTTCAAGAGTGAAAGCATTATGGTTTGCTATTTTAAACTGGAATCCTGCACAGTCAAGGCTAACATGTGTTTAATATCTGTCATGCGTATTAATAATCACAAACAAAACATATTTCCTTTTATTCAAGTGCCAAACAGAAAACAAGCCTTTTATTAGTTACGGATGATTAAAAAAATATATTTAAAACACTGTTTTAAACAACCAGAATGCCATGTCATGTTTTCCATGTATGAATACAATGTTGTTGTTTTTGTGTGAAAAAAATAGATGTATTTATTGTTATTTGATTGTTATGTTAAAAATCTAATTTCCAAACAATTAAAAGATTCTGGCCAGTGTAACGGTAAAATTCACCCTACCCGGTGTTGAATCTTTCTAAGCTGAAATCATGAACATCGAGAAACCAGAACTTGTCTATGAAATCATTTATTCCCTGCGCAGAGAAGAGACATCGCCAAGCAGAGTCACTCTGGACTCTGCTCAAGGATGCACTGAGGATTCACATCTTACATGGGCATTTACTGTATATACAGAGGACAAAGATAGATTGGAACAAAGACGTCTATGGTTTCAGGTTGAGGCTAGAACAAAGGACCAGACCCCCTGTAGTTTACAAGGGTCCTTAACTCATGACCTGTCGGCAGACTTGAGTGATACTTGATAACAGCTACGGGAGTGGCATCCAATTAACATTAGACAGAAGGTGATTTGCATTAACAGGTTTGTAAGAGATTCCTAGACAAAATACAACTTAAGGATTGAAAATTCCCATTACAGCAGTCATCCAAGGTGGAAATTATTTATTGATTTTTGTACAGTAGTTCAAGCAAGTTGAAGTATGGGTAAAATGTTAGTTTAAAAAAGAACAGTTATTTCAGTTCCTTTTTAATAATGATAATAGTAATAATCTAATTAATTTGGATCAACATACGAGTCTAGCTGAGTTTTATTTTTCTTGCGCTTCCTCTTTTTCTTGTGGTAATCCTCCATACAAAAACTCAGTTACATAAGTGTCAACACAAGTGTGAATGAGTAGAGAAACTACTGCACTCGTGTAAAGCTGAGGTTGAATATGTGAATGAGAGCGGGCTCAATATGCGTTTCCTAGTATCACTTAATGAAACAATGTCTGTTAGTTTTGTAATGATTTCATTTTATAGTGAAAAACACCAAAATGCAAATGAACTCTCATGAAAAACAGCCATATATAAACAAAGTTCACACACTTGAAACATTTATTACTGGAGTTCTGATTGTACAATCATTATACATTACATTTATCACTAGAGCATATTAGAAAAGAAAGTTTACTTTGTGTTAAATAACATTCTTAAAAAGCTGAGAGTGAAAACACTTAAACATAGCCAGACAACAAGGCATGTTCTTCATCCTTTTAATAAAGTATATTTTAACATTTACATACAGTATGTCCATAAATCCTCTGAATAGATAAATTGTATATATTTAGGCTGTGATTTATCCATATATTTCTTCTTCTTCTTGTTTACCCTTTTTTAGCATTAGCAAATTGGGCATAACAATTGACTTTGCATATTTTTTATTTAGGGGCTGTCATGCCTCTACTTTTGCTTTTTTTCTATCCCTATGTATTAACCAGTAAAATCTTTTAAAACCATTTCATGTCATTCTGTGTATTTTACCGAGTACATAAAGGCCTTTGACAAATACAAATTTGTCTAAATAACGTTTAAAATGTTCAGTACAGCTCTATAGTGCAGCTTTAAAGCAGGTGGAAACTGTAGCAGCAATCAAATTACAAGACCTCCGTGAAGCTGCTGCAGCACTTGAACACCACTGGGAAGCTAAGCTGCAAATTTGCTCAGTGTTCATCATTTTCTATGGCAACAGCTCAGAGAGTAGGTGTTTAATAGTGAATTTCAGTGATAAACAGCAACAACACAGTGCTCCAAGTAAAAGTAATGATAAATAGGTGAACTGATCAATCTCTTGATATCTAATACAGTGACAAACAAAAGACAAAGTGCAGTCAGGTGTGGCCCCTAGAAGTCATCAGACAACGGAGAAACAAGGCGTGCAGGCGATCTCTCTATCCCAGAATTAACATGAGTGTACCGTGCAAAATCATTAAGAGGTAAATCAGGGTTAGGGGATGCAATTATGTTGAGAGGATTCCCCTAGTTCTATAAAATATGGCATGATTAATCATGCTGAGTTGATGTGAAAAGCCTGCAAAAACTCAAAAGTGTCCATACTGAAAGCAGCGATCACTCCGCTTCTGTAAGATGTCCTCTGACCTTCGACAACATTCTGTGGCGCATTACATTTATGTGGTACGTCTGTGTGATAACGCTGGGTATATGGTATATTCACTTCTCCGGAATCAGTCAGCACAGATGGAGTTTCATTAGTAACACCGGTGACGGTCCATGGAGCAAGAGGTAAGATGGCGTGCGGACGGAAACACGTGTAGACGGGGTGTTTATTTAGAGATGGCTTTCTCTGCTTGGTGCCGCTGATGGCTGTGAGCGTGCCTGTCGCAATAGAGACAGGTAGTACATTAGAGCGGGCACAGGACAACGTTCGCCGTGGAGAATTTGACAGATATTTCAGAGAGAAAAGACACAGAACAGTGACAGGAGAGAAAAGGGTGATTCACCTGGTGAGGTCCTCTATGTCCACCAGCATGGCGTCCTGCTCCACGTGCAGCTCGTCCCTCATCAGCAGCAACTGCACCAGCTCCTCATTTAGACCTGTGTCAGTTGGTAGATGTGATACACTTATTCTTAAACCCCCATATCATAAAGATTTTGTGTTTTTTTACTTGTTTTGTTTGAAACTCTTTTATTGGATATTTGTCAAAGATCCACTCACTCTGAATCTGTGAGTGTAAGTCATTTGTGATGACTTGCAGCTGTCCGAGACTCATGTCCCTCATGTCCCCTCGCCTCAGATTCCTCTTCATCAAGCACTCGCTGATGTGGGGCAGATGGGGAAGCTGTATATGTAAAAACACGGCGACAGGAAATTACTGCATGTCAAAGCACGCAAAACGGACCAGAATTTGAATAAAGACTGAAACAGTTTTATTGGATATTAATCACACACACTCCCCCCCCCCCCCCCCCCCCCCCCCCCCCCCCCCCCTTTACGTATGGAAAGGATATTTAATTGCCCTGGATTATCTCCTAAAAGGCCTTTTTCATAGAACAGGAACACAACGAACACACATCCCCGATCTGTATTTATGTCTCTGTTTCTTTTTCTCTTTCTCTCAATGACTAACCAAGTCAGCCACAGGTGAACGTCTGTGCAGTTGGATTTGCCTCTCCACCTCCACCTGCATACGGGCCATGGGTCGAGCCAGAGCCAACGCTACCCGGGCCTCCTCCTGCAGCCTCCGCTGTACCCGCCAGAACCCCCCACAGTCATCTAACGGGTCTGAGTCCTCTTCCGCTGTGTCCCGGTCCGATAAAGATGAGCTCTGCTTGCTCTGGCGACAAAGAAGTTTGAGTGGTATCATGAGGTAACAGCCAAATGTTGTCACAATTCATTACTCCAAAGAGTAATGGTGTTGTGAAACAAAAGCACAGAGACTTTTGGAGCTGTGCATACCACAGGCGACAGCGGCGTGTCCAGACTGGTCTCTGTCCTGCTGTCCTCTGCATCGCTGTCTTTGTCGCTGCTGCTGTCATTAACAAAACACACCTGCAGGTTCACCCCACTCTGCAGCCTGAGAGGAAAAAACACAAAGAGTGAAGAACGTGACAGAGGAAATGTGTTTTTTTAGTTAGAGACACTGAAAATGTCTTTTAGAGATTACATTACTGATTTATTGTTCTGATTTTGTTTACAAACAAAGCCCAATTTGAGTGACAGAAATCCCAACATGTCAGACTTAGTTAGCAATTTAGATCTGTATTTTTCTTCTTAACAAGGTGACGCTAAAAGACATTTTTACAAAATTGTGCATGCACGATTATGAAGAGAGGAAATGGTTGATGCCAGGAGATATTTGAAAACGAGTTTCAAGCATTTGCAGGATAAAAAAAAAAAAGTATAACAACAAACACATTTCATTTAAGTAACCATTTTCATTTGTAAAAGAAGCAAAACTCTCATCATAATGTGTGGCAGCGCTCTATACTCATCTATACACCGTGTGAATCAGTCGGATTGTTTTGTAGCAAAATGAAGAGCACTGCTGTGTCTTTTCCTAATCCCAAGAATGAAACCCCAAATGGTGACTGTTAACACTATATATATATATATATATATATATATATATATATATATATATATATATATATATATATAGATGTTTAACAAGTGGTCATGGGAATAATGACAGGGATGAGTGATCAATAGCAATTACAATTCAGCAAAAAATTAAAAGTTAATGTGGAATAATGTCAGAATTATTATTGCTGTCCAGTGAAAGACTGAAAAAAGGACATCCCTGTCCCTATAATTTTGGTCCGAGGGTGTCTTTCATGGTTTGGGTGAGACCCCTTCGTTCTAATTACGGGGGAATCTTAATGCTACAGCATACTGTATAATTAAATGTTATGACACAATAGTGTTCCAACAGTTTAGGGAGGGTCCTGTTTCAACATAAATGAGGTCTATAAAGAAATGATTTTCAGAGTTTGATGGGGAAAAGCTCACAGCCAACCCCATCCAGCATCTTTCTAGCTTCAGGATGAACTGGAGCCTCGACTGTAATCCTGTGCCTTTTCGCCAAATGTCAGTGCCCAACTAATGCTCTCGTGGCAGTCGTTTCAGAATCTTGTCAAAAGCCTTCGCAGAAGACTGGAGGATGTTACAGCAGCATATCAATGCCAATGCTTTTGATATGTTAAACAAGTGCACATGGGCTGTGTTTCGGTGTCCACATACTTTTGGCTATGAAGTGCAGTGACGCCAGTAACGTCACGGTCTGTGACCTAATCGAGTTGGAGCAAAAGCAATTGAAAGCTGTCATGATGCAAATAAAGCCACAAACATAACATCAGGCTCTCTGCAGCGGTTGGAGCTCAACCTCAGCCTTTCCAGGAGCTTATATCACTCAGTTCCAGAGTATGATACTCTGACTGAAAGAACCTAACTAACCAAAGTAACCAACCCTTACGCTGGGATGAGAACAATAACCCATAGAACTTCACAAACCGGATAGGGTGGTGCTGGAATTTCCACTCCAAACTAAACTCTAAAAGGTGCACCCTCACCTCCACTAGAGAGCATGTGACTCCGATTCCACCTATCACAGCGGCAGACTTCTATCATGCATCACTTCTTCTTTCAGGAGCATTTGGGCCACAGACAGAACTTCACTTCCTCAAACCGCAGCCAGTAGCATATGGGGGCGGCCCCATCGTTTGATGTAAACGGCCCCTCTAATGAAAACAACGAGTCACTGGAGGTCAACGCTGACATGAAAAGAAAACAGTGTTGTGGTGTGTTTTGGCTTCTGTTAACCAGCGTGTGTCTGATGTAATGCAACTTTATCCACTGTGTGTGTGTGTGTGTGTGTGTGTGTGTGTGTGTGTGTGTGTGTGTGTGTGTGTGTGTGTGTGTGTGTGTGTGTGTGTGCGCGCATGTCCACAAAACCTCAATTACAAATATGAAATACCAATTTTGTTGAGAGATGATTTCGCCTCGGTTAGTTTCATCTGTCATAAACCTAATGCACCTAATTTGACCAATATGTCCTCATTTTTGTCAGTTTGTCAGATTTCGGCCTTTCTGGTTTCACCTGTCTTCTAAAAGTAAAGTGCTTTTATCTTGTCATGTTCAGCTCTTGACATCATCTTTTGCTTTCCCCTGTTCTAATATATCTAATATATGTTGTGTGTTTTATTTGT
>JBAMJR010000073.1:1812500-1927500 GCA_038501785.1 Myoxocephalus aenaeus | reverse complement strand
TTAGCTAACACATTCATTAGAATCTGTTCCTTCTCTTCTGCTCTATCATAAGCTTAGATAACAGGTACAGACATCCCTCTCAAAATAATCAGCTGTGCCATCCACCTCGCACTGATGATTAAATACTATCATTCTGCTCTGTTTGCCAACTTCCTGTATGCAGCTAATCTCTCTTCACAGCCATTTTCTCTCCTCCCCTCCTCGTTTGTTTTTTTTTTACCATAAATGTTCTAGAAGTTTCATTGTGCTGATTTTATATGTGTCTCCTTTTCTTCCTCCCCCTTTTCCCTCTACTTCTTCTCTTTACATCCTACCATGAATCGTTTTATCACTTTCAATGCATCTCAGCCTCCACTATGTAGCTGCCCCTCATTTAATGTTTTAGGTAATTTGAGCTGCGTGAGTTTCTGGTACACCAATCGAAAGTCTTGAAGTATCTCAGTTTTTGTCTGTAAATACTGAACAAAATGTTGCAGCATAACATGATTTTCCGTTTTGGCACCATAAGGAAAGTGGTTTTATATTGTGGGATTATGCCAAATGCCCACATGTCCCAAACATGCATACTGTGTGAGTGTGTGTGTGTTCCTGTTACACACTGACATTGAATAACACCTTATTTTACTATGTGTCTCTTGTGTACACTTTACCAGTCTGCTGCTGTAATCCTGCAATGTCCCTACTGCGGGACGAATAAAGGAATATCTAATCTTATATCTTATCTTACATGTGTCGACAATCTCTCTCCCTCTCTCTCTCTCTCTCTCTCTCTCTCTCTCTCTCTCTCTCTCTCTCTCTCTCTGACCTAAAAACCAGCCCAACACCCTCTCTCTTCTTTTGTGACGCATCATTAGATGAGACCGATGTATAGCACACGTCACAATTGAACGCCTTCACTCTCCCAACGCTCTTTCTCTTGCTCGTCTACTTCAGACAGCCGGTTCAGATATCCTCCTTAACGGCAGACTGTCTAGTATCTACACACACACACACACACACACACACACACACACACACACACACACACACACACACACACACACACACACACACACACACACACACACACACACACACACACACACACACACACACACACACACACAAGCTATTTTACCCTCCCAGAAGAGAGAATGTGGTCGAGGAAAAGCACCTCATTGTCACTGTAAATTATGAAGAATGATTTCATTGAAGGAATAGAACAAAGCGTGTCGTATGATTTACACACATATCCATCAGATGAGAGATGAAATGATTTAAAATTGGACTGAGGACATGTCAAAACACAGAGAAACACAGGTGAAGATTGCCTGTGAACACACCCACATCACCTCACAATCACACTCATCCATTATGTCTGACTCATACAGCAGCTTGCCCATGATGGATACCTATCATGTTTACCTGTAAATATTATGCTACGCCCCTAGAATCACGAGCACATACAAACACAAATCCACACACCTGGTAAACGCGTTTCTCCTGGTGCACCATCCTTCAGCGCATCGTACTGAAACAGCCGCCCTGCCCTTCTCTACACTGCAGTGAAGCTAGACCCGGGAGACCCTCTCATATACTGCAGCTCCGAGCAGGAGAGTGAGGGAGGGAGGGAGGGGGGAGGGAGGAGAGCAGTGAGGGGGGATGTGGGAGCAGGAGAGGAACGAGTAGGAAGAGACGGAAGGCAGAGGAGGAGAGAGAAATGGAAGGGAGAGGGAGGGGAGAGACAGAGCTGCTCAGTGCTGCCGTGCTCTCTTGATATGTTATCTGTTCCTCCATCTTCTTCCCTTGCTTTCCTTCTCCTCGCTTCTCCTCTTCATCTTTCTTTTAACCGAAAATGCTAGAAATCTGTATCCTGACAAGAGGAGACAGGCCTAAAAAGATTACAGAAATAAGGGCACATGATTGGTTGCGATATGGTGGGCTGAAAGTCCAGGCTAAACATAGCATGATAAATGAGACCGCAACACTGGGAAACAAAACCATTAAAAAGGCTGATCGATAAGAGCTCCTTTAATAAATGTCAGCACTTTTGAGCAGCACTGATGTGGCGTCTGCTCGTTGACCCAAAGCATGAGCAATGAATTTCTAATTGCACGTTATCCGTATTTGTTTTGTCTCCTAAAGGAGTCTCCTCCAGCCCCATTCCACATCACAGATTCAAGCGTGCTGAGCCGTAAGAGAGACAAGGAATCACAAGGGAGTATGTGCCCACACGTGCGAAAAGAGAAAACACAAACACACACACACGCATGCACGTGCACACATAGTTAGTTCCCACAATGCTGTGTCACAATGCAGCAGCTGATTAAACAACGTAACATTTTGAGTCATCGTTCATCCTTCGTCAGGATCAGAGGCCAAATAGCCTCAGTCCGCCTACTCCACTACTTTCTCTAATGCATAGCATACACAATACAATCATATACTGTATGTCTGGAAACAAGATATTCATAGACTCAGATTACAAATGTTGTTATGAACACTTTTTTTTATAAATTTTTATTTTTTAAATTTTTTTTAAGAAAACTAAATTTGTGTTGAATCACTGGGGGATGCAGTGGAATATGTCAGAACAAATGGACAAATGGAGGGAGTAATTCAGTGCTTGTGTGTCTCAGATAGAAAGAGAGAATGACAATCACTCACAGAGATGCTGGACGGTCTAGTTCGCCCTCCACTGTAACAGCCGTCTGCCTGTGGTGCAAAGATATCCTGGAGCTCCTCGGCCCAACTGTGGCTGTTCACCATGCAGCCTCTTCCTCCTCTCTGGTGTTGTGTGTCACAGTTGCCATCATCTCCACAGTCCTCCCACCAATGGCCTGTTGTGGTCTTTCTCGTGAATACTTCGCCCTCCACTTCCTCATCCATGTCCACATCATAATCCTCCATAAAGACAAACTGTATGGACAGGTTGGAGCAAATGCCAGGGTTGGGGGAAGGACTAAGTGCCCTGGCTGGGAATATGAGACTGAAGAAATTCAAAGGCGGGACACAGATCTCGGACTGAAATCAAACCTGTGAGTGCTGGCTGTCTTAATCGCTTTAATCTCCATGGTATCTTTATGTTTACTGTGATAAAACAAACAACATAGATCAATATAATTGCAGCATGGGCTTAAACATGAAATTATTGCAATATTCATAATATTTATTAGATGCTATTCCTATCAGATTTTTCTGTCTCTGGTCATATTTTTCTTTAGTTAAAAAAGTAATTGTCAAACTTCCTGAACCACAAATGCATAGCATGGTCTTCCATCCTAACATCCAATCACTGGTAAAATAAAAAGCAAAATCATATACTCGTTCATGCTGTACAAAGGACTCACCTGCATTGTAGATTGCAAACCAATTCTTAAGGTACTTGAAATAAAAAAATGAAAAAGCAGAAGTCCCCACCAAAGGCAAAAGGATGCCTTTCAGGGTAGTGGTTATTCCTACTCTCAGTGTTCCATAATTCCAGCTGACAAACATCCCAGAATGGTAGTAAACGAAAAAATACAGACACGCATCCTTGCTCTCAAAGTGCAGCATTACACTGCGTTCTGATGTCACGTGTGGCAAGTTTCAGTGATGCGCACACATGTAGATGTGTGCGTGTGTCCGTCGTCACACGGTGCCAAGAGGAGAAAGCACCATGTGGAAATAGGAACAGACAGAATGGGGTGGGGTGTGCAAGTATGAGTGTAGAGCAATGACCTTTTATAAAATCATATTTTATAAGGTGCCATGGAATTATTTGGTCGTACATTTATGTAGGCGCACACACACACACACACACACACACACACACACACACACACACACACACACACACACACACACACAGTCTTTGTAGAAACGTCACATTTGGTGAATTTGATTGTCCTCCTTAATGGGTTAAGTACATTATCCACTTCTTTATCTAGAAAAATATTTAAAAATGCTTTTGATTAGAGAGGTGTAAGCACCAAGACACAAAATGGAAATAGTATTTTCATTACAGATGAATCATGAATACAAAAGTGCAAAGAAAAACATGCTCACTGAATGCTCAGTATCACATGGCAGCCCCTGAAAGAAAGCCGGACGGACAGTTAGGGTTTGAGAAACTTTAAAATTCATAAGAAATTAAGTTTGCCAGCCTTATTGTATGAAAAGTATGGAGCAAAGGGGAGCTGGTTGTAAGGAACATATGGACCCATTGGGCCTAGATAGCTGCTACTGCTGGATTTTATTGTTTAAGCAGTAGGAGCAACAGTGGTTGTTGGCTTTGACGTATACATGGCGGTTTTGAAGTGGGAACTTTGTCACCTGGCTTAACAATTGGCAGGCAGAGTAGTTTGCATTGGTTCCTTTGTTTTTTTTGGGTATCCTTTGGATTCAGAGGACAAAATACATTATTCTGTGCCATACGCTTACAACTTTAATATAAACTGACATACAAGGTGGTTGGGTTACAATACCCATGTCCAGCTGCACGTCAGCAGCTCTGGGCTCCATGGCTTTCAACTTCATCCTGCCCACAGTGCAGAGAACAAATTAATTTAAACAATGTTATGGCTGCTTCATCAGCCATGTTACTATCATTATTAGTCACATACTATTTTCAATACCATTACTGCTTTTATTGTCATTATTACTATTATACTACATGCACTCCTGATATCATTGGTAGTCATAACTTCTACTCTCATTATATGAATCATTTCTGTCATATGCATTGAATGCAGTGGCGGGCCGTGGATTTTCTACATGCACTTTCTACAGCTGAACAACCTAATCACCTCATTATGACGCCACAGCTACCGGTTATTATTTGTTTTGTGTAAACACCTCATATTCACATAACACTGCAACATTTGACAAGTGAAATAAAATGTTACATGAAGTGCAACACCTACAAATACACTAACTGTAGAGTGCAGATACATAAACACGCGCATGACGGGATGCTGCATCATTAACGGATAATGCATATAGTCCACATCCGCGTAATTCACACAACGACAACAAATTCACAAGAACCAGTCACATTTATTTATAACAAAACATGACAAAAAAATCCTACAAAACTGTGGCACTAAAACACCGCACACAACAGTACCGTAAAATGTGGGTTATACGCAACCCGGTCTCCTAAAAATGATGTTCCCCCAGAACTAATACGTATTCTCAATTACGTTTGATCAGAAACATATCTCCTCCCTGATTATGTTTGTGTTTGACGTATTACAAATACGTTGATTATACACGTATACGTTGATTAAACACGTATTTTTGTTTTATTGTTTTTATGTTTGCGTTTGACGTATTACAAATATGTTTATAATGGTGTGTTTGTGTTATTGTTTTCTTGCTTTATTTAAGCATATTTAAATTTCTAAAGAAAAAAAGAAAAAAAAGGATTCCCTCAGTAGCGGCAAGCGAAGAGGGGCGAGGTGAGGCCGGTAACGGGGCCGGTCTGAAGACCACTTTCCCGCCGTTGTGAGGCCGGTAATGACCCCCGGTCGCACCGGTCTTCAGACCGCTTGGCCGCCGCCGTTAGGCTCCGGTCTTCTCTGAGTCGGGTTGTTTGGGAATGCAGCCCAAAGTACTGGTCATACAGAAATGTTGTAATATGTCAAACACAACTTACTGGTACAGTTAAGATGTGTGGATGTGGTCAGAAATGTTCTGAACACATCCATATCAGTATTTTGAAAACCGGATGTTGTGTCCCGTGGCTATTTCCGGCCGTTTGAATCCGTTTCACGTCAGATGCTGCAGCTAATTTGACCACAGAGATCAAAGTGTCTGCTGATGATTGCAGTGGTTTACTGCACTAGATGGAGTTTATCACACACTTTGGGCTGCATTCCCAAACAACCCGACTCAGAGACGACCGGAAACTAACGGCGGTGGCCAAGCGGTCTGAAAACCGGTGCGACCGGGGGTCATTACCGGCCTCACAACGGCGGGCAAGCGGTCTTCAGACCGGCCCTGTTACCGGCCTCACCCTGCCCCTCTTCACTTGCTGCTACTTTCTCCGCAGAGTTTAGAAATTAAAATATACTTAAAGCAAGAAAACACAAACACACGATTATCAACGTATTTGTAATACGTCAAACACAAACATAATCAGGGAGGAGATACTTTTCTGATCGAACGTAATTGAGAATGCGTATTAGTTCTGGGGGAACGTAATTTTTAGGAGACAGGGTTGTTAAACGGTACCCCCTTTATATGCCTCTCACCATCTCTACAGCGCTAGCTCTCGAGGTAACAGCGAGCACTAGCTAGCATGCAAGCTAATAGCGAGCTAACTACCTGCTTGCAGTCCCGCCTCGGGTTGCCAAGCAGGGTGAGATGCACTGCGGGGCAGGGAGGACAGCAGGTCCAAGTGTTATACAGTGTCCACAGGAAAAGTCTGCAGCTGCTGCTTCTTCAGTTTGAATGGCAGATCGCAACCAACTTGACTAGGTACATACCGCCACCTACTCTACTGGAGTGTACAGATTCAGGGTGCTGCTGCGAGGATCCTTGTCTCTGCCACTAAATTTAGAATCGGAAAAATACACAAATCAGCCGCAAATATATAAACTGCACGGGTCAAAGTTGAGGGAAAAAAAGAATCTGCTTATAACCCGCATTTTAGCGCCACATAGTTCCTCTTATGTGTAGACTCTTTACATTCGCCGTGTCCCCTGAATGAGAGCTGCTGTTTGCACAAATCTAGCAGTCTTTTCAGTATTTCCCTATTCTTAACTTGTTCGTTGTGGAAATGGCTTAGCTGTGGTACCACAATGTGGACAGTCTACTCACACCCCAATTAGAGCCCCACTGACAAGTAGAGGCTGACAAGATGCCAACATGGTCAGTTTCATAGCCACAACATTTGAGAAAGTATGTATAAATTTGAAGGAGACTCAACTTTCCCTGTCTAATCAAAAAGCTCAGTTTTGTAAAAAGTAATGCCTTGTTCACTTTATCCACAAACTTAAAACAACTCCTTAAAAATCAAGCGAAAAAAAAAAACTGTCAACAATACAAATTAATGCAACAGGGTCACTTTGTTATTTAAAGTATTTATTAGAACAGTTTGAGCACGCTTGCCAAGAGTAGGATGATAAGGCATGAAGGGAATTGGGGGCTTTAGATGAAAAGGTTGTGGCGGTGGGGGATCAGTTTTTTGTGGTTGTTGTTGGAGGGGGTGAAAAGGGTGGCAGAAAAGGGTGATATGGAAAAGGCATATATTCATACTGCGGTGGCGGAGGTTTGATCTTTAGTGTTGTTGTTGTCTCTGGTTTGGAGGTTGGATGTTGGGGATAGGGAGACAGCAAAGGATCTTGAGGAAGAAAATGCATATATGGTAATAGTGGTGGCTGAGTTTTAGTCATGGTTGAAATGGGTTTTGCAGTTTCTTGGAGAGACCCCAAGCTGGCCCAAGGAAAGTGATGGTAGAAAGGAAGCGGAAACCCAGAGGGAGGGGCTGTTGCTGCTAGTTCTGCAGTGGCGATTGGTGCAGCTGGAAGAGTGTGAGGAAAGTAAGGATGGAAGAAAGGGTATACTGGAGGTTTAGGTATTTCTGTTTTTCTTGTAGTTGTAGGTTCTGGTATCGATGGGTAATTAGCATAGGGTAGAAAGTAATAAGATTGAAGGATTCTGGAAAGATAATTATCTTTGTGGTTATGCATCTGGGGGTGCACATGGGGCATGGCGGGGTGCACATGGGGCATGGCGGGGTGCACATGGGGCATCGGCAGCGTAAAACGAAGCATCCTCTGCATTACGTCAGACACCGCCTGCGGCATCCCATGGGACGGTGGCACATAGGGGGCCGGCAGCCCATGGGACGGCGGCACATAGGGGGCCGGCAGCCCATGGGACGGCGGCACATAGGGGGCCGGCAGCCCATGGGACGGCGGCACATAAGGAGCCGGCAGCCCATAAGGAGGCGGCAGCCCATGGGACGGCGGCAGCCCATGGGGCGATGGAGGGTACCAGGGTGTCTGATGTTGTGGGTTTTGTTGGGCAGCAGGTTTACGACACCAGAGTACGACTGGAATTCCCTGCCAACGCATTGGGAGAGCGTAACTTCCACCCTTGGAGAAGAAAACAAAATACAGAAACAAATATCACACAAACCAGTTAAGGTTACACATTCAGTCAAATTATCGGTTAGTATACAGGCCTATATTTGCAGTCAATTTAGTCAAAATATGAATATAGTTAGCCAATCCAAGATATACACACACGTTAAATTTGAAGACAAGGGGGAACAAAAGAAGTTATTTCTCATTAAATGCCTGGACTATAGTGAGGTTTAGTTTCAAACAGCATTACCTCTTGAGCCACATTGCAGCCATCATAGGGAACCAATAAGACAAGCCCAAGGGGGCTCCTCTGCATGCCATAGCCACATGAGCCAGGGACTTGGGACAGAGGCATTGGAGATGCATTTTCTGTGGGGAACAAAGTCTCCATGTACATTTACGATCAGCAAAAAAAATAAAGTACAGTTTAAACTGAGAATTATTCCTATCACATTACCTTGTTCCACTGCAAACTGTGAAGCTCCTGGTCCCACTGCGCTGAACTGTAACTGGTCCCCACCACAATGCAGAGAGGGCGACATTACCTTCCATGCTGCTTCCATGGAACTGGGATCCTGCATTTGACCGTGCGACCAGCCTGAATGAGATTATTGTTAAAGTTAAGGAACTGCAAAATGAGTTCTTTTAAATGTTTGTAAATCCAGTTACCAAAAAGGTCAATTTAACCAAATCACAATTTCATTCAATACAGTAAAGGATCTCATAAAGATGCTTACCTGCAAAGTCTGCTTGATAAGCAGCTTCATCCTCCATAGAAGAGTTTGAGGACGGCTTCTTGGTTCCGTCAATGACTTGTGACTCAAGGCCTGACCCGTTCTTAAAGACCCTCCCGAACACAATTTTCCCCTCTTGGACACCTATCATTTTGGATGCGTCAGCTTCTTTTCGCCCTCCTTGTCTTTGTGTTTTCCTTAGTCGATAACAGTCTATCGTTTGCATCAAACAACACATCAGAAGAACAGCAAAGGAAACAGCAGCGCTTTTCCTTTTACGCAGCATTCTGTTACACATGATTCCTGGAAAGGCTAAGAGCTGACAACGTCTGTTGTTGCCTCAGCTATTTGTTCTGAGACATTCTCTACAACAACCAATCAAACTCTGCAAAATTGATTGCTCTCTAATCACCTTCAATCGGTTCCACCTGGGAAATGTCAGCGCAACAGGTCACGAGAGGGAGGTGGGTGGGAGGGATTTTAATAGCAACCCACATAACCAACTGAGGGAGAAAAGAAGCACAGCCACTCTGCCATCTTTTGGATGAATTGTGTTAATGCATGTGTTCCTGCATGAAGAGGTGGATGGAGAGGGACAAATTTAAGCCAACAAGTACTCCGGGAAAAATATGTACAGCTCCATGCTAGGCGAACTCCATCTACAGAGGAAGCTCTAGATCAGGGGTCACTAACCAATAATTGAGAATTATAACATGTTCATGGATCACTTCTATTTAACCGGTTCAGCTTTTCTTGCCTCTACGGCTCTCAGTCAGTGGTCCAGGAAACGTGTTGTAAATCATCTCACGTAATGCTACTCGGCCAATCACATGTGTGTAGTCCGATAAGCGTCGCCCTCGACTCGAGTGAGATCGTGGGCCAAACCATCAAACCCTGACCCCTCGGGGACTTACTGACATCACCTGGTAAATGGTTGAGTGTGAGAGGCTGTGAGGGTGTAAATATGAATAGGGCAACACTTGGCTGCAATATATCATGGTACCATTACAACATCCCAAAAAATAGTGTGTATAATTGTCGACATTTATTTTATACTTTTTATTCCCTGATTTGAACATCTTCCAGGCTCTTTCCTCACGAGATGAGAGGTCATTTCAAATAATCTATTCACTCGTTTTTGTCAAAACAGTTTCATAAAAATAAAAAAATTGATTAATAAATCTGTGTAAATAACTAATAATATGTATACATATTATTTTTTTCAGCTTGCATTCCTGTGATTTCATGTGTTTTTATGTTCCATCTTAAATCCTTAATGGTGTGTAAATGTAATTTATCGGACTGATCACCTATGTACCTCTTTTATTTTTTATGTCTCCATTCTTCCATTGGTAACTGCGTGTTTAACATCACATTGCTATGAATTGTGGGTAATTCCCTTGGGCAAATTCGGCATATAATGCTAATTTACGGAAAGGGACCATAAAGGGCTCAAAATGTCTGCCAAACAGCCCTCAAATACTCGACAATGGGACAGTCCTAAACCCTCACGACGCTAGCGGGAGCGCGCCTCAAAGTCCGCGATGGTGAAGATTGGGATTGGGCCAGAGTCAGAGAAGTTATTTCACTTGGCGCTCCCCAAAAAAAATAAGTGGACACTTTAACCAGATTAGAATGGACATATTAGTTTTAGATGACAAGAATATAATAGTCACATTGTTCAATAGCTTTCGGTTTTAAATCCAGCCTTTATTTTACTTGAAAAAAGAGAAGATAATGTATTTATTATTAGAGTATGTATTATTTATAATTAATCTAGTTCAATTGGAAATCTGTAATAATATTGTTTAGATATTCAATTAAACTTTATTTAATTTGACAGTTGTTGACACGGTAACACTTTATAACTGCCGGCTATAGCATTAAGTATAAGTAAACACTTAATTCATTTATTAACGCACTTTTGTACCCGGTCCAGGAGCAAAACGTGTGTCCCACGTTGAAGCCGTATGAAGCAGTATTTGCCACTGTGCCAAGTTGTGTTGAAAGCGGAATTTGATTTATTTTGTGGATCAAATCATAACCTCTTGGATGTTGTCCTAAAATCACCACTGTCGAAAACATTCTTTTTTTGCAAACAATGAGCAAAGAACATTAGTACATTGTTTGCATCTTGCAATAAATATGTTCTGTATCACTTTGCGTTGTCTATTTCCCTTTTCTGTTAAGATAACTGAGACTAGCTTCAGGCACTGCTAGACTTTCACGGTTATTTTTAAAAGCTTTGCAAGGCATAGGTAGTCCTCATGTTAGATAAGGTCACAAAATACTTAATGACTAGTAACTACTGGAATTAAATCATGAATTGCAGTATTAAAACACATGTTAACAGTCCCTAACCATTAGTGCATCTAAATAACGTAAAAATAAATTACATTGAAATGTTTTAATAATTTACTAACACTTCATAAATTCTCATAATATACAAGTCCTTAATTGTTTGTAGTATTACAGATGGGGAAATCGATCCTTTATAAAGTATAAAAACCCAATCATGATACGCATAATAGTCACGCTCATAATCAAGAATAAAACATTTATGAATTGCATACTAATGTGTTAATGTTGGAACAATGCTTTATACATGAAGAGTTTACTCATACTACCAATGCTAAATAGCGTGTAGTTATTACGACCATGTGGACAGTCTAGTCAAAGCCCAATTAGAGCCCCACTGACAAAGTAGAGGCTGGCATGATGGCAACATGGTCAGTTTCACAGCCACAACATTTGAGAAAGTATTATGTATACATTTGAAGGCGACTGTCAACTAATTCAAAACATTCCCTATAATCAAAAAGCTCAGTTGTCAAAAGTAGAGCCCTTCATTAAGGACTGTTCACTTAATCCTCAAACATAGGCAAATCCTTAAAAATCAAGCACAACAATAAAACAGTACAAATTAACTTGACAGGGTCACTTTATTATTTAAAACATTTATTGTAACAGTTTGAGCAGGCTAGCCAAGAATAGGGAGGGAGAAAAGGCACATATGGTAAATGCTGTGGCACCACCAAGGGAGGGGCTGTTGATGCTGGCTTTGCAGCAGCGATTGGTGCAGCTGTTGAGACTGGAAAGTAAAGATGGAAAAAAGGATGGAAGAAAGAGAGATATAGTCGAGGATGAAGCATTCCTGGTGTCTTTGTAGTGTTAGGCGCTGGTACCGATGGGTCGAAAGTAATACGATTGATGAATTCTGGAAAGAGAATCATCTTCGTCGTTATGCATCATGGGGTGCACTTGGGGAGTTGCAGGGTGCACCCGGGGCATCGCCCGTGGCATCGGCATCTTTAAACGAAGCATTCTCTGCATTAAATCGGGCACCTCTTGCGGCACCTGGGACATGGCGGGGTGCACGTGGGACATGGCGGGGTGCACGTGGGACATGGCGGGGTGCACGTGGGACATGGCGGGGTGCACGTGGGACATGGCGGGGTGCACGTGGGACATGGCGGGGTGCACGTGGGACATGGCGGGGTGCACGTGGGACATGGCGGGGTGCACGTGGGACGGGGTGCACGTGGGACGGGGCGGCGGCATATAGGGGGGCGGCATCCCATGAGACGGCGGCATATAGGGGGGCGGCATCCCATGAGACGGTGGCATATAGGGGGGCGGCATCCCATGAGACGGTGGCATATAGGGGGGCGGCATCCCATGAGACGGTGGCATATAGGGGGGCGGCATCCCATGAGACGGCGGCATATAGGGGGGCGGCATCCCATGAGACGGCGGCATATAGGGGGGCGGCGGCATATAGGGCGATGGAGGGTACCAGGGTGTCTGATGTTGTGGGGGTTTTTGGGCAGCAGGTTTACGACACCAGAGTACAACTGGAATTCCCTGCCAACGCATTGGGAGAACGTAACTTCCACCCTTTGAGAAGAAAACAAAATACAGAAACCAAAATGTCACAAACAGTCGAGGTTACATGTTCATAGTAAACAAATACATTGTTGATTAGTCTACAGGCCTATATTTGCCATCAATGAATTTAGTCAAAATATGAATATAGTTTGCCTATCCTAACAGTATATATACACACTCTGTATTTCAATCCAGACATTTGTTTAAACGTCTGGATTATAGCGACATTTAGTTTCAAACAGCATTACCTCTTGAGCCACATTGCAGCCATCAAAGGGAACCAACAAGACAAGTCCAAGGGGGTTCCTCTGCATGCCATAGCCACATGAGCCAGGGACTTGGGACAGAGGCATTGGAGATGCATTTTCTGTGGGGAACAAAGTCTCCATGTGACTTCAGTAATGAGAAGAAAAAACATTGTACAGTTTAAACCGATTATAGAGAATTATTCCTATCACTTTACCTTGTTCCACTGCAAACTGTGAAGCTCCTGGTCCCACTGCACTGAACTTCAACTGGTCCCCACCACAATGCAGAGAGGGCGACATTGCCTTCCATGCTGCTTCCATGGAACTGGGATCCTGCATTTGACCGTGCGACCAGCCTGAATGAGATTATTGTTAAAGTTAAGGAACTGTACAATTAGTTATTTTAAATGTTTGTAAGTCCAGTTACCAAAAAGGTCAATTTAACCAAATCACAATTTCATTCAATACAGTAAAGGATCTCATAAAGATGCTTACCTGCAAAGTCTGCTTGATAAGCAGCTTCATCCTCCATAGAAGAGTTTGAGGACGGCTTCTTGGTTCCGTTCTTAAAGACCCTCCCGAACACAATTTTCCCCTCTTGGACACCTATCGTTTTGGATGCGTCAGCTTCTTTTCCCCCTCCTTGTCTTTGTGTTTTCCTTAGTCGATAACAGTCTATCGTTTGCACCAAACAACACATCAGAAGAACAGCAAAGGAAACAGCAGCGCTTTTCCTTTTACGCAGCATTCTGTTACACATGATTCCTGGACAGGCTAAGAGCTGACAACGTCTGTTGTTGCCTCAGCTATTTGTTCTGAGACATTCTCTACAACAACCAATCAAACTCTGCAAAATTGATTGCTCTCTAATCACCTTCAATCGGTTCCACCTGGGAAATGTCAGCGCAACAGGTCACGAGAGGGAGGTGGGTGGGAGGGATTTTAATAGCAACCCACATAACCAACTGAGGGAGAAAAGAAGCACAGCCACTCTGCCATCTTTTGGATGAATTGTGTTAATGCATGTGTTCCTGCATGAAGAGGTGGATGGAGAGGGACAAATTTAAGCCAACAAGTACTCCGGGAAAAATATGTACAGCTCCATGCTAGGCGAACTCCATCTACAGAGGAAGCTCTAGATCAGGGGTCACTAACCAATAATTGAGAATTATAACATGTTCATGGATCACTTCTATTTAACCGGTTCAGCTTTTCTTGCCTCTACGGCTCTCAGTCAGTGGTCCAGGAAACATGTGTTGTAAATCATCTCACGTAATGCTACTCGGCCAATCACATGTGTGTAGTCCGATAAGCGTCGCCCTCGACTCGAGTGAGATCGTGGGCCAAACCATCAAACCCTGACCCCTCGGGGACTTACTGACATCACCTGGTAAATGGTTGAGTGTGAGAGGCTGTGAGGGTGTAAATATGAATAGGGCAACACTTGGCTGCAATATATCATGGTACCATTACAACATCCCAAAAAATAGTGTGTACAATTGTCGACATTTATTTTATACTTTTTATTCCCTGATTTGAACATCTTCCAGGCTCTTTACCTCACCAACCGTCCACAGTATGTGCGGATACGGGAGTGAGTCAGATCGGGTGTCCTGCAGCATGGGGGCCCCACAGGGAACCGTTCTGGCTCCATTCCTCTTCTCCATTTACACCTCGGACTTCAACCACAACTCTGCCAACTGCCACCTACAAAAGTTCTCTGACGACTCTGCAATCGTCGGCCTCATTTCCGCAGATGATGACAGGGAATACAGAGAACTGAACCAGGACTTTTTAGGATGGTGCCAGCGGAACCGCCTCCAGATAAACTCCAGTAAGTCCAAGGAGCTGGTGGTGGACTTTTGCCGGGGTAAACGCTCTCCTCCGGTACCGGTGAGCATCCAGGGACTGGACATTGAGATCGTTAAATCTTATAAGTACCTGGGTGTCCACTTGAACAACAAACTGGACTGGTCCGACCACGTACACGCACTTTATAAAAAGGGACAGAGCAGACTCTTTCTGCTAAGGAAACTGAGGTCTTTTGGGGTGCAGGGAGCACTCCTGAAGACCTTCTTTGACTCTGTGGTGGCATCAGCCATCTTTTATGGAGTGGTCTTCTGGAGCAGCAGCATCACGGCAGCTGACAGGAGGAGACTGGACAAGCTGGTAAAGAAGGCCAGCAGCGTGCTGGGGCGTCCTCTGGATACCGTGGAGGTTGTGGGGGACAGGAGGATGATGAGTAAGCTCTCGTCCGTGATAAGCCACGCCTCCCACCCCATGCAGGACACTCTAGCAGCGCTGCACAGCTCCTTCAGTCACCGGCTGATTCATCCCCGGTGTCTGAGGGAGAGGTACCGCAAGTCTTTTCTTCCCGCTGCGGTCAGGCTGCACAACCAGCTGAGCTCCCAGTAGACCACTCTGACAACTGAACACTTGAACTGAACTTGGTCACTTTATCATTGAACTGAACTTGGTCACTTTATCATTCACCTGGTGCAATATTATTACGTATATTACGTGTATTTACGTGCAATACGTTTAAGTACTTTTCTATTCAGTCTGTATATTAATATTCTCTACTGTTTTACTGCTCATTTATATTTATTTATATTACTTGTTTCTACTGTATTATTCTTCTTTTTATTCTTTTTATTCACTTGTGAGCAAGGCTGCTGTAATCCTGTAATTTCCCCACTGAGGGACTAATAAAGGATTATTTTATCTTATCTTATTTTATCTTTCCTCACGAGATGGGAGGTCATTTCAAATAATCTATTCACTCGTTTTTGTCAAAACAGTTTCATAAAAATAAAAAAATTGATTAATAAATCTGTGTAAATAACTAATAATATGTATACATATTATTTTTTTCAGCTTGCATTCCTGTGATTTCATGTGTTTTTATGTTCCATCTTAAATCCTTAATGGTGTGTAAATGTAATTTATCGGGCTGATCACCTATGTACCTCTTTTATTTTTTATGTCTCCATTCTTCCATTGGTAACTGCGTGTTTAACATCACATTGCTATGAATTGTGGGTAATTCCCTTGGGCAAATTCGGCATATAATGCTAATTTACGGAAAGGGACCATAACGGGCTCAAAATGTCTGCCAAACAGCCCTCAAATACTCGACAATGGGACAGTCCTAAACCCTCACGACGCTAGCGGGAGCGCGCCTCAAAGTCCGCGATGGTGAAGATTGGGATTGGGCCAGAGTCAGAGAAGTTATTTCACTTGGCGCTCCCCAAAAAAAATAAGTGGACACTTTAACCAGATTAGAATGGACATATTAGTTTTAGATGACAAGAATATAATAGTCACATTGTTCAATAGCTTTCGGTTTTAAATCCAGCCTTTATTTTACTTGAAAAAAGAGAAGATAATGTATTTATTATTAGAGTATGTATTATTTATAATTAATCTAGTTCAATTGGAAATCTGTAATAATATTGTTTAGATATTCAATTAAACTATTTAATTTGACAGTTGTTGACACGGTAACACTTTATAACTGCCGGCTATAGCATTAAGTATAAGTAAACACTTAATTCATTTATTAACGCACTTTTGTACCCGGTCCAGGAGCAAAACGTGTGTCCCACGTTGAAGCCGTATGAAGCAGTATTTGCCACTGTGCCGAGTTGTGTTGAAAGCAGAATTTGATTTATTTTGTGGATCAAATCATAACCTCTTGGATGTTGTCCTAAAATCACCAGTCGAAAATATTATTTTTTTGCAAACAATGAGCAAAGAACATTAGTACATTGTTTGCATCTTGCAATAAATATGTTCTGTATCACTTTTCGTTGTCTATTTCCCTTTTCTGTTAAGATAACTGAGACTAGCTTCAGGCACTGCTAGACTTTCACGGTTATTTTTAAATGCTTTGCAAGGCATAGATAGTCCTCACTGTAGGATATAGTGCCGCGCACTAATACTGTTGAGGTTCGTAACAGAGGGGCGGGGTTACACGGGGTTCTTGTTATGTGGTGCGTCGGGGGAACGTACGTTGCTGCTTGTATGTTCAACTCGAGCACGTAATAAACACGGACTACTGGAAGTAATCGCACTCGCATTATTCCAATCACCAACGGTCATAACGAACCATTACATGGTGTCAGAAGATGGTCCAATTCGTCATTTTGCCTGAGGAATATACACCGAGAAGCTACAGCTAACAGCTAACAGCTAACAGGTACCGCGGCGGAGACGAGCAGTGGGGAAAGCTAACGGCTAACTAAAAATGGAACAGTTTCAGCTGCCGTCGCCGTTGGTGTTAACCGGCAACTTGGGAGAAAATTGGAGACGATGGGAACAGCGCTTCCAGATATACATGACCGCGAGTGGAGCAGAAGGAAAGGACGAGAAGGTCCGCGTAGCTATTCTACTGCATGCACTGGGCGAAAAAGTAGAGCCCTTCATTAAGGACTGTTCACTTAATCCTCAAACATAGGCAAATCCTTAAAAATCAAGCACAACAATAAAACAGTACAAATTAACTTGACAGGGTCACTTTATTATTTAAAACATTTATTGTAACAGTTTGAGCAGGCTAGCCAAGAATAGGGAGGGAGAAAAGGCACATATGGTAAATGCTGTGGCACCACCAAGGGAGGGGCTGTTGATGCTGGCTTTGCAGCAGCGATTGGTGCAGCTGTTGAGACTGGAAAGTAAAGATGGAAAAAAGGATGGAAGAAAGAGAGATATAGTCGAGGATGAAGCATTCCTGGTGTCTTTGTAGTGTTAGGCGCTGGTACCGATGGGTCGAAAGTAATACGATTGATGAATTCTGGAAAGAGAATCATCTTCGTCGTTATGCATCATGGGGTGCACTTGGGGAGTTGCAGGGTGCACCCGGGGCATCGCCCGTGGCATCGGCATCTTTAAACGAACCATTCTCTGCATTAAATCGGGCACCTCTTGCGGCACCTGGGACATGGCGGGGTGCACGTGGGACATGGCGGGGTGCACGTGGGACATGGCGGGGTGCACGTGGGGGGGCGGCATCCCATGAGACGGCGGCATATAGGGGGGCGGCATCCCATGAGACGGCGGCATATAGGGGGGCGGCATCCCATGAGACGGCGGCATACCATGGGGCGGCGGCATATAGGGGGGCGGCGGCATATAGGGGGGTGGCGGCATATAGGGGGATAGAGGGTACCAGGGTGTCTGATGTTGTGGGGGTTTTTGGGCAGCAGGTTTACGACACCAGAGTACAAATGGAATTCCCTGCCAACGCATTGGGAGAACGTAACTTCCACCCTTTGAGAAGAAAACAAAATACAGAAACCAAAATGTCACAAACAGTCAAGGTTACATGTTCATAGTAAACAAATACATTGTTGATTAGTCTACAGGCCTATATTTGCCATCAATGAATTTAGTCAAAATATGAATATAGTTTGCCTATCCTAACAGTATATATACACACTCTGTATTTCAATCCAGACATTTGTTTAAACGTCTGGATTATAGCGACATTTAGTTTCAAACAGCATTACCTCTTGAGCCACATTGCAGCCATCAAAGGGAACCAACAAGACAAGTCCAAGGGGGTTCCTCTGCATGCCATAGCCACATGAGCCAGGGACTTGGGACAGAGGCATTGGAGATGCATTTTCTGTGGGGAACAGTCTCCATGTGACTTCAGTAATCAGAAGAAAAAACATTGTACAGTTTAAACCGATTATAGAGAATTATTCCTATCACTTTACCTTGTTCCACTGTAAACTGTGAAACTCCTGGTCCCACTGCACTGAACTGTAACTGGTCCCCACCACAATGCAGAGAGGGCGACATTGCCTTCCATGCTGCTTCCATGGAACTGGGATCCTGCATTTGACCGTGCGACCAGCCTGAATGAGATTATTGTTAAAGTTAAGGAACTGTACAATTAGTTCTTTTAAATGTTTGTAAGTCCAGTTACCAAAAAGGTCAATTTAACCAAATCACAATTTCATTCAATACAGTAAAGGATCTCATAAAGATGCTTACCTGCAAAGTCTGCTTGATAAGCAGCTTCATCCTCCATAGAAGAGTTTGAGGACGGCTTCTTGGTTCCGTCAATGACTTGTGACTCAAGGCCTGACCCGTTCTTAAAGACCCTCCCGAACACAATTTTCCCCTCTTGGACACCTATCATTTTGGATGCGTCAGCTTCTTTTCGCCCTCCTTGTCTTTGTGTTTTCCTTAGTCGATAACAGTCTATCATTTGCACCAAACAACACATCAGAAGAACAGCAAAGGAAACAGCAGCGCTTTTCCTTTTTCCTTTACGCAGCATTCTGTTACACATGATTCCTGGACAGGCTAAGAGCGGACAACTTCTGTTGTTGCCTCAGCTATTTGTGCTGAGACATTCTCTACAACAACCAATCAAACTCTGCAAAATTGATTGCTCTCTAATCACCTTCAATCGGTTCCACCTGGGAAATGTCAGCGCAACAGGTCACGAGAGGGAGGTGGGTGGGAGGGATTTTAATAGCAACCCACATAACCAACTGAGGGAGAAAAGAAGCACAGCCACTCTGCCATCTTTTGGATGAATTGTGTTAATGCATGTGTTCCTGCATGAAGAGGTGGATGGAGAGGGACAAATTTAAGCCAACAAGTACTCCGGGAAAAATATGTACAGCTCCATGCTAGGCGAACTCCATCTACAGAGGAAGCTCTAGATTAGGGGTCACTAACCAATAATTGAGAATTATAACATGTTCATGGATCACTTCTATTTAACCGGTTCAGCTTTTCTTGCCTCTACGGCTCTCAGTCAGTGGTCCAGGAAACATGTGTTGTAAATCATCTCACGTAATGCTACTCGGCCAATCACATGTGTGTAGTCCGATAAGCGTCGCCCTCGACTCGAGTGAGATCGTGGGCCAAACCATCAAACCCTGACCCCTCGGGGACTTACTGACATCACCTGGTAAATGGTTGAGTGTGAGAGGCTGTGAGGGTGTAAATATGAATAGGGCAACACTTGGCTGCAATATATCATGGTACCATTACAACATCCCAAAAAACAGTGTGTACAATTGTCGGCATTTATTTTATACTTTTTATTCCCTGATTTGAACATCTTCCAGGCTCTTTACCTCACCAACCGTCCACAGTATGTGCGGATACGGGAGTGTGAGTCAGATCGGGTGTCCTGCAGCACGGGGGCCCCACAGGGAACCGTTCTGGCTCCATTCCTCTTCTCCATTTACACCTCGGACTTCAACCACAACTCTGCCAACTGCCACCTACAAAAGTTCTCTGACGACTCTGCAATCGTCGGCCTCATTTCCGCAGATGATGACAGGGAATACAGAGAACTGAACCAGGACTTTTTAGGATGGTGCCAGCGGAACCGCCTCCAGATAAACTCCAGTAAGTCCAAGGAGCTGGTGGTGGACTTCCGCCGGGGTAAACGCTCTCCTCCGGTACCGGTGAGCATCCAGGGACTGGACATTGAGATCGTTAAATCTTATAAGTACCTGGGTGTCCACTTGAACAACAAACTGGACTGGTCCAACCACGTACACGCACTTTATAAAAAGGGACAGAGCAGACTCTTTCTGCTAAGGAAACTGAGGTCTTTTGGGGTGCAGGGAGCACTCCTGAAGACCTTCTTTGACTCTGTGGTGGCATCAGCCATCTTTTATGGAGTGGTCTTCTGGAGCAGCAGCATCACGGCAGCTGACAGGAGGAGACTGGACAAGCTGGTAAAGAAGGCGAGCAGCGTGCTGGGGCGTCCTCTGGATACCGTGGAGGTGGTGGGGGACAGGAGGATGATGAGTAAGCTCTCGTCCATGATAAGCCACGCCTCCCACCCCATGCAGGACACTCTAGCAGCGCTGCACAGCTCCTTCAGTCACCGGCTGATTCATCCCCGGTGTCTGAGAGAGAGGTACCGCAAGTCTTTTCTTCCCGCTGCGGTCAGGCTGCACAACCAGCTGAGCTCCCAGTAGACCACTCTGACAACTGAACACTTGAACTGAACTTGGTCACTTTATCATTCACCTGGTGCAATATTATTACGTATATTACGTGTATTTACGTGCAATACGTTTAAGTACTTTTCTATTCAGTCTGTATATTAATATTCTCTACTGTTTTACTGCTCATTTATATTTATTTATATTACTTGTTTCTACTGTATTATTCTTCTTTTTTATTCTTTTTATTCACTTGTGAGCAAGGCTGCTGTAATCCTGTAATTTCCCCACTGAGGGACTAATAAAGGATTATTTTATTTTATCTTATTTTATCTTTCCTCACGAGATGGGAGGTCATTTCAAATAATCTATTCACTCGTTTTTGTCAAAACAGTTTCATAAAAATAAAAAAATTGATTAATAAATCTGTGTAAATAACTAATAATATGTATACATATTATTTTTTTCAGCTTGCATTCCTGTGATTTCATGTGTTTTTATGTTCCATCTTAAATCCTTAATGGTGTGTAAATGTAATTTATCGGGCTGATCACCTATGTACCTCTTTTATTTTTTATGTCTCCATTCTTCCATTGGTAACTGCGTGTTTAACATCACATTGCTATGAATTGTGGGTAATTCCCTTGGGCAAATTCGGCATATAATGCTAATTTACGGAAAGGGACCATAACGGGCTCAAAATGTCTGCCAAACAGCCCTCAAATACTCGACAATGGGACAGTCCTAAACCCTCACGACGCTAGCGGGAGCGCGCCTCAAAGTCCGCGATGGTGAAGATTGGGATTGGGCCAGAGTCAGAGAAGTTATTTCACTTGGCGCTCCCCAAAAAAAATAAGTGGACACTTTAACCAGATTAGAATGGACGGAGTAGTTTTAGATGACAAGAATATAATAGTCACATTGTTCAATAGCTTTCGGTTTTAAATCCAGCCTTTATTTTACTTGAAAAAAGAGAAGATAATGTATTTATTATTAGAGTATGTATTATTTATAATTAATCTAGTTCAATTGGAAATCTGTAATAATATTGTTTAGATATTCAATTAAACTCTATTTAATTTGACAGTTGTTGACACGGTAACACTTTATAACTGCCGGCTATAGCATTAAGTATAAGTAAACACTTAATTCATTTATTAACGCACTTTTGTACCCGGTCCAGGAGCAAAACGTGTGTCTCACGTTGAAGACGTATGAAGCAGTATTTGCCACTGTGCCGAGTTGTGTTGAAAGCGGAATTTGAGTTATTTTGTGGATCAAATCATAACCTCTTGGATGTTGTCCTAAAATCACCACTGTCGAAAACATTATTTTTTTGCAAACAATGAGCAAAGAACATTAGTACATTGTTTGCATCTTGCAATAAATATGTTCTGTATCACTTTGCGTTGTCTATTTCCCTTTTCTGTTAAGATAACCGAGACTAGCTTCAGGCACTGCTAGACTTTCACGGTTATTTTTAAATGCTTTGCAAGGCATAGATAGTCCTCACGTTAGGAGGTCACAAAATACTTAATGACTAGTAACTACTGGAATTAAATCATGAATTGCAGTATTAAAACACATGTTAACAGTCCCTAACCATTAGTGCATCTAAATAACGTAAAAATAAATTACATTGAAATGTTTTAATTTACTAACACTTCATAAATTCTCATAATATACAAGTCCTTAATTGTTTGTAGTATTACAGATGGGGAAATCGATCCTTTATAAAGTATAAAAACCCAATCATGATACGCATAATAGTCACGCTCATAATCAAGAATAAAACATTTATGAATTGCATACTAATGTGTTAATGTTGGAACAATGCTTTATACATGAGGAGTTTACTCATACTACCAATGCTAAATAGCGTGTAGTTATTACAAAGTGTTACGACCATGTGGACAGTCTAGTCAAAGCCCAATTATCATGGTCAGTTTCACAGCCACAACATTTGAGAAAGTATTATGTATACATTTGAAGGCGACTGTCAACTAATTCAAAACATTCCCTATAATCAAAAAGCTCAGTTGTCAAAAGTAGAGCCCTTCATTAAGGACTGTTCACTTAATCCTCAAACATAGGCAAATCCTTAAAAATCAAGCACAACAATAAAACAGTACAAATTAACTTGCCAGGGTCACTTTATTATTTAAAACATTTATTGTAACAGTTTGAGCAGGCTAGCCAAGAATAGGGAGGGAGAAAAGGCACATAAGGTAAATGCTGTGGCACCACCAAGGGAGGGGCTGTTGATGCTGGCTTTGCAGCAGCGATTGGTGCAGCTGTTGAGACTGGAAAGTAAAGATGGAAAAAAGGATGGAAGAAAGAGGGATATAGTCGAGGATGAAGCATTCCTGGTGTCTTTGTAGTGTTAGGCGCTGGTACCGATGGGTCGAAAGTAATACGATTGATGAATTCTGGAAAGAGAATCATCTTCGTCGTTATGCATCATGGGGTGCACTTGGGGAGTTGCAGGGTGCACCCGGGGCATCGCCTGTGGCATCGGCATCTTTAAACGAAGCATTCTCTGCATTAAATCGGGCACCTCTTGCGGCACCTGGGACATGGCGGGGTGCACGTGGGACATGGCGGGGTGCACGTGGGACATGGCGGGGTGCACGTGGGACATGGCGGGGTGCACGTGGGACATGGCGGGGTGCACGTGGGACCCATGAGACGGTGGCATGTAGGGGGGCGGCATCCCATGAGACGGTGGCGGCATCCCATGAGACGGTGGCATGTAGGGGGGCGGCATCCCATGAGACGGTGGCATGTAGGGGGGCGGCATCCCATGAGACGGTGGCATGTAGGGGGGCGGTGGCATGTAGGGGGGCGGTGGCATGTAGGGGGGCGGCGGCATATAGGGCGGCGGCGGCATATAGGGCGATGGAGGGTACCAGGGTGTCTGATGTTGTGGGGTTTTTTGGGCAGCAGGTTTACGACACCAGAGTACAACTGGAATTCCCTGCCAACGCATTGGGAGAACGTAACTTCCACCCTTTGAGAAGAAAACAAAATACAGAAACCAAAATGTCACAAACAGTCGAGGTTACATGTTCATAGTAAACAAATACATTGTTGATTAGTCTACAGGCCTATATTTGCCATCAATGAATTTAGTCAAAATATGAATATAGTTTGCCTATCCTAACTGTATATACACACACTCTGTATTTCAATCCAGACATTTGTTTAAACGTCTGGATTATAGCGACATTTAGTTTCAAACAGCATTACCTCTTGAGCCACATTGCAGCCATCAAAGGGAACCAACAAGACAAGTCCAAGGGGGTTCCTCTGCATGCCATAGCCACATGAGCCAGGGACTTGGGACAGAGGCATTGGAGATGCATTTTCTGTGGGGAACAAAGTCTCCATGTGACTTCAGTAATCAGAAGAAAAAACATTGTACAGTTTAAACCGATTATAGAGAGTTATTCCTATCACTTTACCTTGTTCCACTGCAAACTGTGAAGATCCTGGTCCCACTGCACTGAACTGTAACTGGTCCCCACCACAATGCAGAGAGGGCGACATTGCCTTCCATGCTGCTTCCATGGAACTGGGATCCTGCATTTGACCGTGCGACCAGCCTGAATGAGATTATTGTTAAAGTTAAGGAACTGTACAATTAGTTCTTTTAAATGTTTGTAAGTCCAGTTACCAAAAAGGTCAATTTAACCAAATCACAATTTCATTCAATACAGTAAAGGATCTCATAAAGATGCTTACCTGCAAAGTCTGCTTGATAAGCAGCTTCATCCTCCATAGAAGAGTTTGAGGACGGCTTCTTGGTTCCGTCAATGACTTGTGACTCAAGGCCTGACCCGTTCTTAAAGACCCTCCCGAACACAATTTTCCCCTCTTGGACACCTATCGTTTTGGATGCGTCAGCTTCTTTTCGCCCTCCTTGTCTTTGTGTTTTCCTTAGTCGATAACAGTCTATCGTTTGCACCAAACAACACATCAGAAGAACAGCAAAGGAAACAGCAGCGCTTTTCCTTTTTCCTTTACGCAGCATTCTGTTACACATGATTCCTGGACAGGCTAAGAGCTGACAACTTCTGTTGTTGCCTCAGCTATTTGTGCTGAGACATTCTCTACAACAACCAATCAAACTCTGCAAAATTGATTGCTCTCTAATCACCTTCAATCGGTTCCACCTGGGAAATGTCAGCGCAACAGGTCACAAGAGGGAGGTGGGTGGGAGGGATTTTAATAGCAACCCACATAACCAACTGAGGGAGAAAAGAAGCACAGCCACTCTGCCATCTTTTGGATGAATTGTGTTAATAAGGTAAAATAATCCTTTATTAGTCCCGCAGTGGGCAAATTGCAGGATTACAGCAGCATTGCACACAAGAGACACATAGTAAATAAAAAATCCAGTAATATGAATAAACAGTAAAACAGTAATAAAAACAGAAGAAAAAAGAAAAGAAACCACCACCTCCACAGTATCCAGAGGACACCCCAGCACGCTGCTGGCCTTCCTTACCAGTTTATTTAGTCTGCTCCTGTCAGCTGCCGTGATGCTGCTGCTCCAGAAGACTTCCCATAGAAAATGGCTGATGCCACCACAGAGTCAAAGAAGGTCTTCAGAAGTGCTCCCTGCACTCCAAAAGACCTCAGTCTCCTTAGCAGAAAGAGTCTGCTCTGTCCCTTTTTGTAGAGTGCGTGTGCATGGTCAGTCCAGTCCAGTTTGTTGTTCAACACCCAGGTACTTATAAGATTTAACGATCTAAATGTCCAGTCCCTGTATGCTCACTGGTACCGGAGGAGAGCGTTTACCCGGGCGGAAGTCCACCGGTCTTGCTGGAGTTTATCTGGAGGCGGTTCCGCTGGCACCATCCTAAAAAGTCCTGGTTCAGTTCTCTGTATTCCCTGTCATTACTTTACGAAACATGTTTTAATTAACTTCTAACAAACTGTCGACATAGGCTGTGTTCACCATTATAAGTTACATAAGGATTACTTGGTGAGGCTTCAAAGTCCGTTCTTGACCGATGAGATAGCGTGATATGAGACAAAATGAAGTCAAGAATGGACATTTAAGCCAACAAGTACTCCGGGAAAAAAATGTACAGCTCCATGTCAGCTAGGCAAACTCCATCTCCAGAGGAAGCTCTAGATCATCTAATAAATGGACCTTGAGGTGAGATTTTTTTATTGTCTCCAAATCGACTGAAACTTTACTGATCTGATTTTGGCATTAGTACCTGTTTTTATATTTGTATATATCTTTTGGAAAATTTAGAAATTGATTTCAAACTCAAATGAATAGCATTGGACAACAAAATTAACACATTAAACGAATATAATTTAGATATATTTAAAAGTAAATCCAGATTCAGTCTAACAAGATCTGAAAAAAAACATTAAAAAAAAACTGGCGCTGTGACATAAAGTTTACGTCTTTATGCAAACATATTGATGGAGTATACAGTCGGCACTTTTACAGTATTATATATATTGTAATTGGGTTTTATAATATATGTTGCTTTTCAAACCAGTCAGACAGCGGCCATTAGGTATTCAATGATTCAAGGATAATGTATTGTCATATGCAACACTGGGATGCACAACAACATGCAGTGGTAGCCCATTTGTAACACAATAAACACATGACAAACAAAACAAAAGAAAAACAGTAGTACATTCCTGTAGCGCATTTTTTGAATTTGCCTCATAAGGAATAAACAGCAGCAACAAAAATACTTCTCTGGGCAGATAATATGCCCGACATCTTCACATAAAAAATTCAACACGAGGGACAAATTGTCCATCATCTTAGACTGTGTTTGAGCCCCAAGCATCATGACTCAACAGAGTGCTATTATGTTTACACATTGCTATTTCATCTCCAAGGCTACTAACAACACCAGCAAGTGTAAACCATTCAGGTGAGTGCCTAACCTTGTGTGTACTTAGTATATTGGTTTTGGTTGGTGTGCTATTTTTAATGTAATGACTCAGATGAAGATTACATTTGCAACTCAAATTGAGATCTAAGTATATAAGTATAGATACATTACATAAGATACATTTAAAAGGTGTATTGTTTTAAGTTGCATCAGGAGGAATGTAGACAGTAGAAACAAATGTAAGACATGTGTATAGTAGAGTATAATGTGGTTAAGACTCTTTGAGATATTTGACATGTGATTGCTTCATCATCTATTTACTGTATATATGCATCTCAGCCGTAGAGAAACCTAAACACAAGCAGTGAATGCTGATATTCTCTTCCTGAGACAAAAACGCTCCACCTCAGTTAGAAGAACAGACAAAAAGATGAGGTCCAGCTCTTCATGTGAGTCTGCTTCAAGCACAATGAAATGGAATTATTAGAAAATGACAGGAAAGGAAAATCTCTAAGTTCCTATCCTATTCAGGACAGTGTTTTCTTCTCTTAGTATAGGATGATCTAACGATTGTTTTACCATTAGATGCTGCTGCTACATTAAAACATGATCTCAGTGAGCCACCATCTGTCCTGGACCACGTAAGACAGATCAAGTAGTGGACAATTCACAAATCTATTTTCCTTTTCAGCTCAGATCTTTTTTGTTTCAATACATATCTCATGTTTAAATTAATTAATGTGATTTGTGTTTTTCCCTGGGTTTGGTAAGAGGACACCAGAGGGCCATCCACAGTCTGTCACTGACACCTATTGTATCAGAGCAGCAGGAGTTCTGAGGTACAATCGGGAGTCTGACAACCACAGGATAAACTTAACAACCATTCTTCCAGCGGTATACGAAGATCAAATTTATACTGACTGTTTTGAAATCCCATCGACAGCAATATGCCTTTATGTTACTGATTAGTGACACTTTAATACTATGTGGTCCAGTCCCAGGCCCTGATGGGATACCCAGTGAAATGTGAGTACTGTGGAGAAGAGGCCCAGCCTTCCCTGGATCTAACATGGGCACGGGGGCCTGAGGTGAGCAAGAAACTGCAGATACGAAAACAAATGACCCAAATACACATGACGCACTGCTGACCTCCTTGCATCCTATTTTGTGTCCATCATAGACGGTGCCACTCTTCTGCTGTGCCCAGCGGCGGCGGCTGTGTACGATTCTGGTGAAGCAGAGACGTGTGGTCGAGGAGAGATGTACCCTGGTTGCTGGTACTCCAACATCACCGAGAGACAAGCCAGACAAAGAGACGGACGAGCTTCTCTTCAAAGCCAAGGAGATGGAGGATCACAACAAGTTGATCATGGAGTTAACGAGGAGAATTAGGTACACATTTTCATCTTAAATTGTCTTTTATCCAACACACAGAAACAAAAATACAATGATATTCTTGATAAATAAAACTTTACACCAGTAAAGTCAAGAGCAATAGTATCTGTTTTCTTTATTAGAAAACCATCAGACTTGATCAGAATCCCTGTTGCAGAAGCCCGTGAGTGAGCGACCTCCACATTGTTTATCATGACTGAACAGATTTAAAGCTGTCAAACTCGAACTGGCACACGGTTTTGCGAATGGTATCTGTGTGATTTGAAATAGCTCTGCGGGACTGATACAATTTTTGTTGCGCTATTGTTTAGCTGACTCAGCATCCAACAGCTACCGGCTGTCTTGTGCTCCATTGAATGGATGCTGGACAGTATATCCTTGTAGCGCCACTGAGGAGCAGTTGAAAATGAAAGAGGAAGAGGAGAAGAGGTCGATGCCTTTTTGTGACCACAAGACACTTTCGTTCGGCATATGTCACCATCAGGTACCCACAGATCACTGACATGTCGTCTTTTATGAAAGTCCTTAAAGGGCCAGTGTGTAGGATTTAGTAGCATCTAGCAATGTGGTTGCAGATTGCAATGAACTGAAACCCCTCTGCTCACTCCTCCCTTTTTAAGACCAAATACAGACGGCTGCTGGTGTTACCACGGTTTTGCACTTGGCGGTTCACATTACCGCAGTTTGTTTGATTTGTCCGTTCTGGGCTACTGTAGAAACATGGCGGTGCAACATGGCAGATTCCAGGAAGAGGGCCCGCTCCCCATGTAGTTATGAAGGTATCATTTTATGGTAATGAAAACCTTTTTAGTATCAGGTGATTATACACATAATAGCTCCCCTGAAATCCTACAGACTTGCCCTTGAAATAAAACATGAACAAATAATCATCATATCTTTGACTAGTAGTATACAAATGTGTATAAATCTATGCACACAAATACACTGGATACAACCATACAATAGCATTTTTCTTATTGTAAATAGGATAAATATTTAGGATTAGAAACATTTATGGTTGTCGAAGGGTTACTCCCGAAAAATCTGAGGAGCAGAAACCAACATACTGTTTCCTCCTGATTGTTAGGCCCTAGAGGTCAGGCATCCTACATTTTCCATGTGCAGTAGCTTCTTTTGTTAGTCTCACTGCGCACGCGTAACTCCCACATTTTGTAATGGAGGCTTTCTGTTATGAATTTGTGGTCAACATTAGCATTTTCTGACTTTGTTTAACCGTATGTGTTCACAGCACGGGGCGGCGCTCCTACAGAAGTATTATTCCAATGGCATGCCATTTCTTACTGTGTTCCCCGATGGCTCTGCCCAGGTCTTGTATCCACTCACAATGTAATGTTTGTAGATTTGTATCATGTTATTATCTTTTCAGTGACCAGGAGTTTGTTCGACTGCATTTGCAATGCAACCTGTACTCTACAGTGGGCGTTCCCATCCTTATAGTCATGTGACAGCTATCCCTCAGGTCTCTTGGCTCTCGTGGTCGTGGTCACAGAGAAAAATGGAAGAGTCTGCATAGTGTACGATGACAGCGAAGCCGCCGATCAACCAATGAGAGCCCTGTTCCAGTCTGATGGCAGGGCGACATGTTATCACAGCAATAGAAACATATGGTACAAAGAAAAGTGCTTATATCATTTATTTAAAATGTTTAGAATTTGTGTTATATTGGTAATAACATATTGATTAGTTTATCTTTAGGTGATTATAAATAAGGAAAATTGCTTCTATACTAATGGGGGCATCTAATGTATGGTTTCAAAATAACTTATATGTGATGATTGCATGCATGTGTTTACATTGCAGGCTGACCTTAAACAGTTCAGGCGGTCAGTGTTTGGATGAGGCGGGGGCCAGGGTTCGGCGGTGGAACTGGAGCAGCCCGGGCGTCACTCCCACTCCCACGTACCCCGTCTTCCTGTCCCTCAATGAAACTGTTGGGGTCCGAGTCCTCGGGAAGGAACATGTGTTTGTCTCCTTCCTAGCAAGAGGTCAACAGGCAAAGTTCAGCGTGGGTTCCTGCTGCGCTCAGGTGAAGCACTGTTTGCTTTTTCTAACCAATTTTGTTTTCTGTCTACATGTCCATCTTCTTGCAGCTTGAAAAAAAAAAAAAAATGTTTCCTTCTCTCCTCCAGCATGAATGTAAAACAGTTGGGGCTGCTTCAGGAGCAGCAGTATTGAAGGAGGACCTGTTTGTGAAGGTAGCCAGGATTAGGATCCGCCTGGTCATTCAGCACCTCCACCAGTACCTGATGACGCCATCATGTGCCCGGCTGCCAAAGACCAAACAAGCTGCTCACCTCCGTGTAGTCGCCCAACAGCTTCTGGAAGTCAGTGCTGATGTGATGATGGGAGAGAATGAAAGAACCTTCATCCATAGGTGCCTTCACAGTAGTCTTTGATGTACCAGTTATAAAGTATCAAAAAATAACCACTAATAAGTTTCTATTTTTTCACCAAACGTCTCAATAGTGAATCTGGGTTATTTACTAAGAATGGTCTCAAAGATTATCTTTGTGCCAACAATTAAAAGCCGTATCAAAATGAAGTTGTAATTTATCCTCTGCAGTTTCTTCAGTTACTCCTAAAAACTCACTGAAAGGATGTGACCGTCAGGAATATCCACAAAATCCAATAAGTGTGCACGGCACTGTTACGTCACGATGCATTAGTCGTACATTGTAGTCCTACTTAATCAGGTTGTGTCTTCTAAACAAATCAGTGTAGCTTCCCTGATCCTCCTAATAGCATTAGGTTGGGCAGATGGCCGAAAGATGTGCACCAACTCAAGTAGGCCATCTGCTTTACGAAAAAATAAGCATCTCCGAGCCAGTCAGACTCCCTACTTTTCATGACTGGAACCTTGATGGCAGTCACATTATCCACCATCTTTTCGCTTCTTCTCTTGAAAGTAAGATGACCCTTCAGCTCTAATAGGATACCATTTGTAACACCCGATTGCATTAAATCATTCAGTAAACCTCAACACCACAACTCAATAGTTACAATATGTTTTTATTAATCTTCTCAGCGTCCTTCAAGTTATGCAAATATAAAAACAATTATTCAGAAATCATATCAAGACACAATCACCAATGTTATTTTCACGACAGTGAAGACAGATTGGAAGTGTTGAATTTCTCTACATGGCTAAGCTACGTTCAGAACAATAAATTTAAGATTCTACGTGTGGCTCAGTGGTATAACTTAATTTTATTAAATTCACATCGATCAATTAAAGTTAAAGACTATAAGTATCAATTTGAAATCTCTCTTTATGCACCATTGATGACCTAGATGAAATCTGCAGTAGTAGGAATAGTACAAGAAAATGACTGAATGAATGAATGGCCGGCACTGTTGCCATGGATCCCACTCTGGCGTCAGGGGCGGGACGTCTCCAAGGGGCGTGGTGAAGATTGATGGGGCATCCAGTCTGTGCTAGCAGTCTTCCTGCCTTCAGCGCAGACCTTCATAAACATCCCTTCACAGCCCAGTGAGAAACCCACCTCAAACCTTAATAGGAAGAGCGGGAAAGCAGATCACTTTTTTTTTTTAACTGAGCCAACGAGTCTCACAAGTAAAGAAAGCAAAAGACACTCCTGTACTTACATGGAGGGGCTTTTAGCTCCAGCCAGGACATGACGAGTAGGGTTAGGAGTGGAGGTGTGTTCCTGTGTTCATGTGAACGTTCATCTTCATCTCGTTGTCCAGGATTTGCACAAGCTGCTGCATGGAGGGCAGGTGACCTGACTCTAGCTTTGACCACACTGGCACATCTATGGAAGAAAAAAAAAAACAGTACTCACATCACTGTATTTCACCACAAAAATAAACACTATAATGTTAAAGAATAAACCTGAAGCATTGGGTTCAGTAAATAATCCCGTGCTGTGAAATCATACTCACCATTTAATGTGATTTCAAAAGCTCCTGTAGACATACACTGGTTTTCAATCATATTGCTGAGGAAGAACACCATCATGCAGGCATATATCTGAAATAAGCAGAAGAAAAGTTGAATTAAAAAAAAAAAACTCTCCAGTCTGCACAAAAACTATTGTCCTCCCCTTTATTGTTACTGGCAGTTATGGTTCTCTCATGTTGTGCTCACTCAATGTATCACCAGGGCAGTGCACTAAAAGGATACAGTTCAAGTATTGAAGCAGTTCAAATGCCCATAGGAGTGGTGTGCTCTATTGACAAGTACAAGCTGCTTTTTATTTTTATTTTTTAAAGCAGGTACTTCAATTCAAGAATCAATTGCAAAATGTTTGTCATCAGGATTAACTGCAACAAACACACATCAGTTTGTTAGCATTTTTATTTTTTTAATGCAAGGCACATCTCAGCACACAGTTTATCAAATTTACATTATATATTTATTGCATCTTTATAAAGTAATGCAACTGTAAATTTAGCGTAATAAGTGCAATATTGTTTTATTTGCAAATATTTGGTGTTAGCAGTCATTCTTCCTCTGAGCCTTTGGCGCGTCTTTAACCCTGGAGATAACAGATCCAAGCAAAACACCACTTAACAACTGGCCTGAATGGGCTCACACAATCCCATGGGGTTGAGTCGTACTTGGCAGTGAGTGTACACAACTATATTACAACAGTCAAACTAAACCCCATTTCTATATTCATTCCATGCGTCTGTGGTATTAACCGGCAAAACCAAATGCTCAGCTGAATCATACCGACTCCCTCCTCGTACTGCAGCACATGAGAATTACAGCGCCAACTCACTCAATACTAGGGCTGTCAACGAATAATCGAAATTCGAATATATATTCGAATAGTTGTTAAAAAAAAAAAAATTCGAATGTGAAAATTAATATTCGAATGTTAAAAAAAAAAAAAATTATTATTGTGAATCTGGCAACCCCCGCCGCGATGAAGTGTCCTCTTTGTGTGTGTGTGTGTGTGTGCGTGTGTGTGTGCGTGTGTGTGTGTGTGTGTGTGTGTGCGTGTGTGTGTAAACACCTAAACTGAAGAATTTTGTATTTTCGAATATATGTGTTTTTTTTTAAAGGGAATATTCGAACGTCATTTTTTGCAATTTTGACAGCCCTACTCAATACGATCGGACCTTTAATGAACCTTACCTTATTTCCTTGGCCCCACTCCCAAATGCCTGGGGCTTGCATACCAATGAGGGCGAATGGGTCCTTGCCAATAATAATCAGCCCAAGCACCAGCAGTTTGAACACCGACAGGAAGGAAGCAAAATGTCTAAGGAAATAAAACAAGAAACTGTCTTAATACAATTCTTAAAACATAAAGGATTGAGAGATAGATCGATAGAACATTTATCCAGATAGATGGGAGGATTTACTTGAGGTTAAAAATATAGAAAGATATATAGGACACCAAGATATACATATAATAGATCATCTTGACACAAGTGTAACCATATTAGTTAAACACTGTGCTAAGAGAGAAAGGCAAGGCCTGTATTTATACAAATTAAGCTCCTTTGTGTAGAACACACACAAGAACATAGTCAACCGTGTAGCAATTGCTTCCTCTCATACAAATAATTACTATTCATTTCAACAGTGATTAAGATTCTGCAGGGGAAATGTATACCATAACATTAAACTAGGATACGGCTTTAACACCATCCCACCCATCAACCTGCAACACAGTGCATGTGGCCTGTTTACTGCATTTAAAACATGTGTAACTACATCAGTGGACGCAGACTTATTCTTCCACTGACTAAACCAGTCTGGAGAATTTGAAATGCAGGGTGTGATACTGTCTTTCTTTAATGGAGCCAATCTCTGGTGTATTCATTAAGAGTTCAACTGATCAGGACCCAAGGGTCTCAGTGATGCCGTGCCTTTAACTACAACACCTGGGACAAGTGCACAAAACAGTCTCACATTGAGACTCAGGCACTGATCCAAATAAAGCCATTGATGCTCACTACTTTATTACATGAATGCTGATTTCATCAGTCTAAATTCTAGTCAGTATCCAAAACAGAAGTAGTTCCTGGACAATTATGAAATGAGGGGAGGAATACATTGCAGGGAAAAGTTAAATAGGAATATTAGTCCTAGGGCTGCAACTACGTAATGATAATTATTACCAGTTAATTTGCCGACTTCGTCCTCAAATAATCATTGGTCTATAAAATGTCAGATAATTGTGAAGTGATACAGCGCCATGTAACAGTTTGTTAGAACTCAAAGCATTCGTGACAAAGCTCGGTCGAAAATAGTTTAAGAGGTGCGCTGATTCTACTGAGTAGTTATTTTGGAAGATTCAGTTTACACTGTTGAGCTGTATTTTATTATACTGAAAGTGCAGAGGTATTTCCAACATTATAACCTTTATGACCCCTAGATTAAAATCTGAAAAACATTCAGTAGCTCTTAGGAAGACAGCTGCAACATACAGCATAGGCCTATATAGTGTATAGGCCTACAGTATGCTCCTTACAATACCCTTTTTACCAAAATAAAAAATAAAAACACAAACATATCTTAGTTAAAATAGTAAGTAATTCAAAACTTAAAAGAATGACACTGTATGTTGAGGGACATATTCTAAATTGAACACCAACAAATAATTAGTGACTGATTATTATCATAATACATACAATTACATTAGACACCTATATGCATTCATTTTAAGGGCCAGTAGCTCTGTCTACGTTTGTAAAACTACCTAAGACCCCTCCATGGTCAGATAAACCTTCCACGGCTAATCCTAGGCAGCTTTAATAGAGCTAGATGCAAATCTACTTGTAGCCAGGCAGAAAGACAATCTCTCTTACCGATACAGGGCCACAGGAAGATAATTTTCCCCTTCAATTCGGATGTCTGGGTACCGCTGGTACAAGGCCTGCGTGTACTCCTCAAACACCCGCTTGTACCCTCAGGAAATGCTGTGAGAAGACAGACAAGCTGTTAGAAAGACATCGACAGTGTACAGTTGCGACATAAAACAGGAACAAAAGGCAGCCACAACAATACAGAGATTCAAGGGTAGATTATGAATTTAGCCTTGAGATTAGGCACATGTGAATGCCTCTGTAATCCGTTAGACTGCTAAAGTTGGAGTAAAATGTTAGTGGTGACGTTAGTGTGACATTCCAGCGAGCAGCCCACTTTAAATGTCACACTTTATATCTTTACTCCAATGCTACATGTCCCTGTTCGTGGCCTACGTTTACACTCCCTTGCACACGTCTTCTTAAAACCACGTGACAACGTTATTTGCGTATAACGTTAGACGTTAACTACGAACACGTTAATGTTTGGTGTTAGTAAGTGAGGTTAGCTTCAACGTAACTTATCAGCACGGTCTAGACAATTTCAGACAGACCGATCATTTTACCGGAATTTTGAATAACCCAATGGTCCGGACAATAACGCCACAAAATACGCGTTTAACTGACGTCGTGGGGTCAACGTTAACTCGCCTCTCTGACAGCGGAAGCGGGGCCACGCTTTCGACGAAATGTTCACGAGAAGGGGCACACAAAAATAACAAAATAAATCATGAACTTCGATAACATTTATTCTAGCAGTGTGTTTGAACAGCTGTTTGGCTGACTAATGCCAAATATCGCTAAGTAGAAACGTTAGTTCTCCTGTCATATGCCGTAATAAACTACGTTAAGCTACCGCTGTTAGTTCGCTAGCTTTCGGCCTACGGTGATAGCCGGGGAGTTGAGCTAGTTAGCTTGCAATGACTCGCCAATAATTTCGCCTATTTGCTTACCAAATTTGAAACTTGAGAAGGGGTCCCGTAGCAAATTGCATCTTCATCTTCTTCACGCCGCTGCCGTCACCAGACGTGGCGCAGCACAGCGAGAAAAGCCCCAAGACGAGGAGCGAAAACCGTAACGACTTCATGGCCATCAACCCTGGGTTTGTTTCGTCACTTGTCAGATGGAGGGGCAGCTTAATCTGTTCGGTTACTGGTTGGTCCCTCCTCTTCCTCTTGCTATAATCTAACGGGGACCAGGCTTTAGCGCCACCTGCTGCTCTGGCTGTCTCATGCCCGAAAGCGCGTACTGAATATTATTGGCGTTACCAGTTTAGGCCACTTCTTCTCCCTTTAGTTTTTAATCCATATGTATGAACGTGAGTTATTATAAATCCTTATTAAAAATTAAGACACATTCATAATAACCCAAAAATGAATCTTCAGTACTGTAGTAAAAATAATACAGCCTACTATTGGTCAAAAACAGTTGGAGTTGAAAAGCGTTTAAAATATGTGCGTAACCTGAATGTATCATTTCCCAAACCTTTGAAATAACCTTACAAATACAATCGCCAACTGTGCAACTGGACGACAACATCGCAGTTTACAAATTTAGTTGCAAACGTATTCTGTATCTGATAATTTGAACCCATTAATATATATATATATATATATATATATATATATATATATATATATATATATATATATATATATATAAACTTGGATGAGTTTTTAAACTATTTAGTGATAATATAAATCGTTATATTCTGTAGATATTCTTCATTTCATTATTCTTATGTCTATTAGAGTTCAGGTTGTGCAAGGTCAGTTTAACAAATAATTTCTATGAGAAGTTTCTGTGAGAACAGTCCGGTTGTCTGTTCCTCAAGGTTCCACGCTCTGCACTCCACTCACACATGTTATCAGTATATTGACATTATGGAAGCAGACTGGTCGTTGCACGTTCCAGTCTTGTGAGAAAAGATGAGAACACGGGATTCTCCTCCTCTTAGACAAGTTAGAGCCAATAGAAATGTTAGATGTTCATGATGGAAAACCGTGTATTAAAGAGCCGACCTTCCGGCTGTTCGGGGTGGTTTTGGACGGTCAACCTGCGTGTTGACTGGACGACTCCCTGCTATCGCGATTGCAGCACTTGTTACTTCACTTGTGATCAAGGAAAATAAACTCCGAGAACGAGAGAAGGGCCGTTTCTCAATACCAAGTACGCTAAGTCCAGACTTGTGAACTTTTGGAGTTTGGACTTGGGAGTCCAGACTCTCAAGGACGGGAAGTTCTTCCGGAGGCTACACCAGGCATCCAATAATTAATACGCATTAACATGAACCTGTTGGTTAACTGAACAATTAGTTGACGGCTGTGTCCTCCTACTTCTACCGGTTTTGCAGGCATGGGATCATCTTGCATTTTCAGTTGTGGCATATCATAGACCCATAAACTGAAAGCATTTTGTATAAAACATATTCCACACTAATAATATATTGTATCTTAATTCGAGTTTCTTCGCACATTATCCTACCACACTCTGGATTTAAATGTATTTTGAAATAAATACGACCGAGTCATTTGTGCTTTTAAAACGGGTGGAACAAGTAATCAGATCTTTTATTTCACTAAAAGTATCAATATCAGTGTAAAAATACTCTTGTAAGTAGAGGAGTTAAAATGTCTACTTCAACAAAAAGGTAGTCGTAGCAAAATATACTTAAAGTACCAAAAGTAAAAGTATTAGTCAGAGTTTAAATATTATTAGATAAGAAACTATGCATAATGACAATCTATATGACAACATAATGTATTTCTTGATTGTATTATCAATCTGAACATGTAAAGTAATTAGTGACTCAAATTAACACAAATGTAGTGAAGTAAAGAGTACAAAATATGCAAAATATAAAGAGTACAAAATATGCAAAATATAAAGTAGCCTGAAAAAGGCAAAAATCATAAAATGTAAGCATCTCAAAAGCGTACTTGAGTAAATGTACTTAATTACATTTCACCAATAGTTATCAGAATACCACCCGCCTCCCCCCCAAAAAAAATCTAAATGAATGTCTGCTGCTTCCACATTAGCATCAAACTCAGATAATCCAGTAGTCTGCTACATGCGACAAAATACACAAGTGGCTCCTCACAAGACGTAAAACATCAATGAGATAGTGTCAAAATACAAAATTTATTTATTTAAAACAGTCACACACACACACACACACACACAGTTTATTGATCTGATTAGCACTTGCCATTATTTCCCATTTAAAGATTAGATAAAAACAGATGGCCCCTGCAGTTATGTGTGAACTAATACTGTATGATCTGAGATTTGCTTCATTACAAAGTCTTTGATGTGCTTGTTTGACAATATATCAAATATATTTTTCTCTTCCACCACCCACAATGGCAGGCTGATCTCGTTCCTGGAGTTTCTAGCATTTGAGTTGGTGTTGTGTGCGCCTGAAACTCTTCATCGTAGCCTTCCAGCTGTTTGACAAGAATGGAACGGGAACCATTTCCTTTGGTATGGATCAATGTGTTGTCTGTGTTTTTCTCGGGGGGGTTGAGTTTGATTCACATGGTTTCAATGAATCAAAACAAATTACAAAGTATATATACTTTGATACATAGCACTGTTCACCGGGAATAATGTTTTCAAATATCTGTTTTAAAAAAGGAAATTCAGTAGCCTTGTCTTTACATGTGCTCCTGGTCCACAGCAGTCTGCAAGGCCAGTACCATGTCTGTGGATGGCAGATAAAACAGAAAAAATAAAAGGTAAAGCACATTTATCCAGGCAGACTTCGGTCCTTTATGTTTGGCAGTTTTGTCCTGGCACATTGTAGCATTTGATCTAGTCAGCACAAGATTTCTTCTGTGGTTCTCCCTGGTCAGTGTGCAGTAATCACACATTTGCTGTATGAACCATTTGAAGACTACATAGCCTCCTGCTGGTCAAATAACCAGGTGACTGGTTATAGTCAACCTATTTCTTGGTTGAATTTCAGGTTTTTCCAACAAAACAGCAGTCCAAGGAGGTTCAATTTAATTTACGAACAAAAAAAACACTGCAAGACCAAATTGTGGTTTGTACAAACCCAATAAATTCTTCGCGTTAGCCACCAGATGAGGAAGTCCAGCCTCAATATTGTAAGAGATTTCCCCCAATGCACTGAAGACTTCATTGGTCCTCTGAGAAACAAAAGTGACACAAGTTTAAGGATTTACAGAGCCAATAAAAAACAGGTATCGTCACGTGTCTTGTATGCTGTAATGAACAGCCGACTTAATAAACTCTACCTGGGACTGTTCATAAACCTTCACCCTCATCTCTGCTACTTTGGATAGGACATCAAGTACAGTGGCACCGTCAGATTCCTACAATACATAACATTTTAGCAAATTATGCACACAACATAATCAACATTAATTATGATTTTGGACAGATTGTGTTCAAACCGACCTCCTCTGTGGAGCTATTCATGGACTCTTGTGCCGTAGCTGCTACAGTAGCCGTGGTATTTCCCTTGAGTTCCTTCACTCTGCCAGAGGACGGGAAACAGTTTCATGTTTTATTTGAGTAAGTTGGTGGCGAGGGGAAAGAATACAACTACTTGGAATGATATTAAACTTCATAAACCAAGTTTGTACCTGTCAGCATAACGTAGCGTGTTCACTGTGTATTCACACGATGCCATGCCTGGAGACACCATAGCAATCTATGGAATAGGAGCAGGGAAAATACAGTACGTGTTCATATGTTCTGTACTAACACACACACACACACACACACACACACACACACATTGATGTGCATCGGCCAATAAAATGTAAATCAGACCACAACACACCATATGCCAAACAGAGTAAGCCAAGTTTGAGAGTTTTAACGCACCATGCAGGTCCTGGACTTTTCTCCTATGAAGGAGTCCCTGAGGACTTTGGTCAAAGTGGACATCCGGAAAGGAATGTGATCGCTGTTCATCCCCAGTGAACGGATACACTCCTACAGGACACAAGAGTGGACACATGGGAATGTTAAGTGTGATTTTCAAAATCTTTTTGGTTCTGAGAATGTCAAGCATTTGCTGTATTTAATTTTTCTCTACGGGCTCAATTTGCGAGGGCCAGGTTACTTTACATGCAGTATAGATGATGTGCGAGAGAGAAAAATGGGCTAGTCTCAATTTTTTTTAATCCAAATATCCTATTGATCCGGTGTGTGCACACCTCCACGGCTTCCTTAGTTTACCTTGAGCGCCAGCAGGCTGCGGTTGATCTCGGAAGTCTCCACTAAAGTGCTGCGGTCATTGCTACTGACATCGGTGCCGCGCTCATTGCCAGCCAAATCAATTAGGGAAAATTTCCCATGCAGCGTGGTGGTGCGGTCGTTGCGCCGCAGGACAATCTGAAGAATGGCATGAGAGCGGGATGAGTTGGCGTTGGCAGAGGAGTGGCCTGATGTTCTGGGGAAAAAAGAAGAAAAAATATAAAAAATAAATAAAAAATAGGACAGAAGGAAAGGGAAAGCAGCCAAGTTAATGTCAAATGTTGTTGTTGTTTGTAAACCATTGAATGGGTGTTGACCATTACATGGGTACCTGCATGCACTGCCCAGCTGGATCATCTTGATGACCTCCTCTGCTTTGGACACATAGACCTCCTCCAGGCCCACAACCTGAACCTGCTGTCGGTCATCCTCCAGAACACGGAGCTTGGTCTTCTCATTCAGCAGGTCATACACCTAAATAAACAATAAAAAGTATATTTCACGTTCAGGATGAATTGAATATGCAGATTTTTACTTCAGACATCATAAAAAAAATTATTTAATTGGTGAAGGGAGGTCTTTCTTACTTTTCCATTGTAAATCTCGAAGAAGCTGACATAAGCAGAGAGTTCCAGGTGGGCATACCTCCCGTGGTTCAGATGGGTGAAAACATCCTGGGCTGGAAGAGAACGACACAAACATTATTTAAAGTAAAGTTACAATCTTGAATGTACTGTAGTTTAAAGAATTAAGCAATGGAGATGCAATACGACTCAGTCATATCCTAAATTAATTTGAATAAATACAAATTATGCAGATTATGTTAATTATCTTGTTATGACAACCCAGATTAAGTAATTCCTTCTCAGTGATGTGCATGTTGTGGTCCTACCTGCCAAGGCGTAGATTCCTTTAGCGCAGTTTTGCTTCCTCCCCATGAAATCACCTCCCATGGTCTTGGGTGAAAATATGCCACAAAAAAATAAAAAATAAAAATCAAATACGAGTCTACAAAAATATACTGCTTCAAGACCACATTATAGAAAAAAGCAGAGGCTTACATGAGTCTTCCCACTCCCAGTCTGGCCATAGGCGAAACATGTTGCCATGCCACCTTCAAAAATGGACTGCACCAAAGGTTTGGCTGTGAAGCTAAAGAAGTAGAAATAAAAGCATTTGCATAAATTGTTCTCTTTATAAAAGACAATAATGGCATGTTTTGAAAAGTCTCAACATTTTGATCAATTTTCATCAACATTACTGAAGTGATACTCTAGTAGTTAACGCTACCATCTACACATCAAGTTATTTGCAGCTTCTGGTTGAACAACTGCCCTCTTATTTAGGAAACCTGCAATCAGAGCTACCGTGTTGCTAAATTAAAAAAAAGGTAACATGAAGTCATACTTGTAGACCAGATCGTTGGTGGCGGTCTCATTAAAGGAGAAGTCAAAGTGGAAGATGTGGTTGTCCAAGTACTTGGTGAGGTCCACCTTCTGTTTTGGCTCATGGACAAACAGAGCACCGTTTCCAGGTATAGACACCACATCCATCTCCTTTTTAATAATCTCTGGATTACACAAGAATGTCAAAGTCAGTATTTAAAAAATAAAAAAGAATAAGTACATGATGGCAAGTATTTTTGTAGTTTCATTATTAGTTACTTTATAATCAGATGGTAATGGACACAGGATGTTAGAAATCACTCTCAATATACCTTGCTTGTTCAGGGGCCGCTTGCGGACGCACACGCAGATCCTTTGAGGTTTAACCTGTAAAAACACGACATGTGCTATAAGTATGGTCATAATGGCACGCCAGCATACAGCTTCATAAGGACCCTATGTTCTCGAGTTCAAACTTACATGGTCGGTCGTTGAAAAGGGGGTTATCTCCAAGGTCTCTCGGAACTCTTCGATCATGTCGTAGAACTTTTGATTTGGTCGGGAAGCCTCCCCAAACTCATAGGAAATCAAAAGGTAAATGTAAATAACAGGAGTGGTGTCTTTCAGTGTCAAAAGTTCCTAGCAAGTCAGATTTTTCCAAAAAAATAAAAAAAGCTATTGAATTAATGGGTTAAACAAATAATCTCACCTTTCCCCTCTTGACCGGCACGTCGAGGGGCTTTATGACAGAAGACAATCTTTTGCTGCCTTTGTTTAGCTCTTGGAGAGCCACCGATTTTCTTCTTCCTAAAGTGCCGAGAGATGATAACACCGAATGCCCCCACATCTCATTGTCATCGCGCAATATGCAACAAACCTAATCACAGAATGAGTACGTGCCTCAGATCATGCACCACCTGTTCTCATAGAACATGTCTGCCAAATATTTTTGTCTTGAATAAAACAAATAGGCGTGCACTTGTGACGTTAATGTGTAGAGATTCCTCTCTTTGTGTAGGGGATACATCTATAGATGCAAGTGATCGGGTGGATACCTGATATTGTTATGATGTGAAATGTGTTACTGACCTTTGGCTGCAAATGGAGCCATTCTCTCAGGGTCCTCGTCTTCTTTTATTGCCTGACGGGCTAAACTCAGCGACTGTGCTGGTTTAGCCGCATTCTTTTTACGCTGCTGTTTAGGAAGCACTAGATATGGAAAAAGAGTGAACTTGGGTTTAACATCATGACATTTTTTGAAAATTACTGAACAAAGAAAGCACTAAAAGATTTAGTTGTAGATGGAAAATACCTGAAAAATCTACATCTACATTAAATGTTATACAATGATTGTTTTACCATGTATGTGAAGCGCCTTGAGATTTCTCTGCATTTTAAAGTTGGCTATATAAATGAAATGTATCATCATTAGTACATATTGTAATATTACCAATAATCTGTGTCATGTGACTTTGCACAATGTGTGCAAAATATACTATATGGGGAGGTCTCACAATTACCGTTCACGGAGAAGAACAGTACGGCATAATTAAATAAAACAAATATGTTGCTTTCATCAATGGATCTCGTACATTTTTCTTGACAATGTTCATGTTTGTGAGTTTCATTTCAGAAGATCACTACCAACCAGAGTTTGTGAGGACAACTGAAGAGGGGAAATCAGAGCCGCACGTCTCCAAGTTTGCCAAAAAAGACTCAGCGGTCGGGACTGGTGCTAGAACAGGAGCCGGAGCCTGGAAGACACACGTCTGCCTGGTCCGAACTGAAAGTAAGACAAATTCAGTCAAACGGCTGCAGTATGAGTGTCAGTGACTTCAATAAGCATTGATAGTGTTTTCTGGAGTTAAATGTAACCCAAACCCTGGTACAATGGAGGGAAAAACTGTACATTGTCGAGTCTCCCAAATCAAAAGTGACTACAGAACAAATTTTGCATTCAAATGTGAAACAAGAGCCAACAGAAACCCAGAGTGAGAGAAGTGAGCCATGCGTGATTAACACAGGTGCGGGGAAAAAACATTAACTAAATTATTAGAATTCAATTATATTTCCATATGAAAATACTGCTGACTGAAGATGAATAGTGTTATTTTCAAATCAACAAATTGAGAGTGCTGCATGTCCAGAATCACCCAATACGCAAAGTTGTTTATTTGCATCCCTCTGTGGCTAATCATCAAATAAAGTTGATTATTCTTTATGAATTCTCCTTGGCCAGAGTAAGAGGTACACTCGCCAAGAATTGTGATTTTTGTTTGCACTCACACCCTAAATGTTATTAAGTGAGAGGAACGTGCATGCCATAGTGACCTGTATCCTCGGCTTGGGTGACTGCTTGAGCAGAACCTTTGGAATGAACAAGCCGTTAAGGAGCCAAACTACAGGACATGCAAAGTTAAAAAAAACTGTACAATAAGTACAATAAGTTTACATACAAGAGGAAGGGGCAGGAATCCTGGATGAGCGCAGCCGACCCTCATACTTCTACAGAAAAGACGGAGGGAGAGAGAGAGGGAGAGCATTGCATCAGTTATTTAGATGCTTTACAATAACGACCCCTTTTCATTGAGGACGAGTGTTCAATCCATGGTTCCTAATTGAAAGAAACGAGAAAATTCCAATTCAACTAGACATCTGTCATTTATTGAGAGTAGTATTGTTGGAGAGCTCAGATATGATTGGACAACTGTGAGCTTAAACTTCTGAACGTGTAAATGTTCCAGTTCTTAGAAATATGGTCGAATCTGTTGCCATTGACAGCAAGCAGCTCTCGGCCTTTGGCTCAGCAACACTTACCTTGTCTGGAGCAGGAAGGGGTGGGTCTGCAGTGTGGTTGGCACTGGTCTTTATATAGTGCACAAGCTCTGGATTGAGTGTGCATAACTCAACCACGTCAACCTAAATCACACAAAAAAACGCATCTTAACTTTTAGGATTAGATTAAATGTCAACGTGTAAAAACAATAACAGAAACAGCTGTTTCACATAGCTTGTCCCCTAAATAAAAAAAGCTGTATCCTCCCTGCACAGCATTGTTATGAACTACTGTATGATGATTGACTTCAGTATTCTTGACCTTGTGGTCAAAAATGTGGCTGCTTCACATATTAGCGTTCTGTCAACTTATCCTGACCATTGAAAGTCATGTGAAAACCATAAACTGACTTTGTCTCAGCACCCCTTCAAGTGATCGACTTCCAGTGTCCCTTCATATCATCAATAATGTAACAAATGTCTTTTCTGCGTTCATGGACTGAATGTTACTGACCTCCTTGCCTCTGCAGACAGTTCCCTCATTCCACTCAACCATTAACGTGGACTTCAAGGTGTCCATTGTCTTCACCGTTGCCATATGGACTCGACCTGGTGTCACGTGTCACATTAACAAACCGCAAGTCAACGACATGCTAATAAACGACATGCAGCGTAACAATATAGAGAGTAACGTCGTTAAGGAAAACTCACCGTCACTGCGACTGATTTTCACAGCGGCCCCAATAAGTTGTGGGTAAAGGTTGGTCTCCATTTTCAGTCTGTATCTGAGCTGTAACGGAGAAATCTAGCTAGTGTTAAATCCAGGTAACGTTTGAGTTCGCGTTAACACTTTGGAAAACGAGCTCGGTTAACTCGCGCTATCTAACTAGCAAGTATGTTGTAGTCGCTATGAAACTATGTTCTACTTATGTGGATATATGTACAAAAAAATAATCGAACCGTTATAACACTATCTGTTTTTAATTGTTTGTTCGTTTTTATCTTTTTCACGTAAAAAAAACAACACACTTACCTAGCGCCAAAGTTTGAAATTGGTGGCACTTCCGGGTACTGAAGGATCTGATTGGTCCCAGACGCGACTTATCCTGGACGGTTTTCTTCTTCGCTGGCTTAAAAAGAAAAATCTAAATCCAATTTGGCGCTATACTGCCCCGACGTGGATCAGTAAGAGACGACTTCTGTAGGTTTTGTGATGTAACCTTTATTGCAATTTGCAAATAAGGCATTCCGTTTTATATTACAGTTCTAAGTATTTAGAAAATACTTTATATACAGTTCTAAGTATTTAGAAAAGCGCCAAATAAAATGTAAGTTATTATTATATAACTAGTCCATCTGAAATTATTGTGAGAAAGCTATCACAAAGCTATACATTTTGTGATTGTGCAACACAAGGGTAGACTTCAGAAATACATTTGTTTTTACTTTACTACACTAGTTTGACGTCTTGGTCATCACAGGTCATGTATATGCAAAAACTGATGATCAGCACATAATAATGTATAGGCTACTGGCCACCATATGGAGTGATTTGATTTCTTACAACATTAAACTTCGTCTTACAGCTGTTATATTTTCATACTTAAGATCTAGGAGTAACAGTAATGGACAATGGATGTAAACTGTAAGCTAATTTAAATATGCTTTGTGGAAAATCATTTTCAGAAAATAATGCCTGTTTGCTGAAAATGCTAAATTGTGATTTACAAAATATGTCAGTATTCACTTACAGATCAGGCCAATATAACATATGCAACAAAAACAAAACAATTAATAAAGTAAGAACAACATTACAAACTGACAAACTGACAAACTGACGGCAATTTCCCCAGTAGTACATTTACTTAAAAATGCCACTGTTCATGGCGGTGTTGTGGTCACCGAAGGCTGAACGTGTCGTCCCCTTCCCTTCTGTAAACAACATGAGCCTCAACCAAACATGTGGAGACCAGTGTCCTGAAACTGTGTCAAATCAAATATTGATAGAGTTTGTCTTGCACCACAAGGACTTTTTCTCATCCATTACATCATTAGCAAACATAATTTATCATAGTGTGTACTCTTGCTACTGCACTGCTTTCTCTGTTTAAAGTGTCGTTTCTAAATATTTAGCAGTCGGCATTTGCAAAAGAAGGAAGCACACACAATGTAGAAGCCTAGATACATTTCCCCAACACTTAAAAACGCACTGCTGACAAATGTTGGGTGATATATACGTGAGACAATATAAATGTGTGATACTGATACTTGATACTGACACGGCATCAAGTGATCAGGCCACAGTTGCGACCAGATTCTGCTGCTCGCTGATGGATTGCATTTCATCCATGGGACCACATGGAATCCTGTGTTTGTCCACATGCTCCCTCTCTTCCAACGCCCGTTGCAAACCAGGCACAACAGTTCAGTCCCCCATGACATCAACAATCAGGGACAGCTGACCCATAATGCAGTTTAGACTTGCCTTCAGCGTGGGAGACTTCCCATTTTTCCTCTTTACTTTTTGCCCTCCCCCCAGCCTTCCCACTCCTCTGTGCTCACACCCTCTCAGCCTCCAAACCTCCTAACTATACACAAGCTGGACTTATGTATACACATTCCCCCGCAAGCGAACGCTGACACATGACAAATCAAAGGTCTAATAAACAGCTTGTGCTGAACAGTCCCTCTCCCCCCCACCACCACCACCAAAGGATGAAAAATAAACAAATCCCTGTTGGTTTGGCCCAGCCAGGCCATTTGGTAGGTCTGTCTGTCGATGACTGGGTGGCCCAGGGTTGCTCGGTGTGAGGCCTGGGATGGAGCCACAACTGTTTCCTGTGAGCAGCCCAACCCCCAGAGCTTCTCCTCAACTGGCTTAGTGGGTGGTATTCCCCTCCTCCTTCTTTTCCTCACATCCCCCACACTCCTACACCCTCCTCTCTTCTCTCCTTCAAACCCTCCTCTCCCTTTCAATACTCTCTACTCCAGGAGCTCCTCCCCTCCAGTCAGTCCATCCATTCTCACAACTCCAGTCCTCGGCTAAACACTTCCTCAGTGGCCTTGAGAGGATGGAGTTGGCTAAACAACTTCTTTTTTAATTTATTTCCATGTGCCACATTTGAAAATAAGTTTCTCGTCTCTGTGTTTACTTTAACCTGTGTGCGTGATTTTTGTTTCTCATGTGTCAGCTCTATAATGACATCAATGGTAAACAATGCCATACGTCCACATGAGCTCATTATACATTCATTGTTTACTTCAAGTATTCTTATGAAGTGAGCGGTTTTTTTGGGGCGGCTGATCACATCCAGAAACAACATTTGATCATTACAAATCATTTTGTTTATTATTATTGTACTACGTTGTCTCAGGTGTTCTCAAAGTAACGTATATCCTTACTCAGGCTTTTAATATAATCTTTTTCTCTCTTTGAAACCATATGCAAGAAAATCTGGCAGTAAACTCAGACTTCCTGTTTTACATTATCGGCTACAAAGAGGGAGATTAAACAGCTGTTGTTGTATAAATGTTATGATACTTTGAACTTATATGGTAATTGAATGTATGTATTTACTCCTTTATCGTTATTAGTTTCAAGTTAATCCTTTGAGTGTTTCCAGGCATGTGTCTGTCTCTGGAAAGTCTGTATCACATCTGAGTCTTCTGGTGGTCGTATCACACAATACGAAGTGACATACATTATGGTGATCTCAGCTGTATGCGGCAATGCACATAGTTGTGCTACAGCTAGCATTCAACAACAGCTGTAGCTTTTGGCTTTGTCTAAGTTTTGTGTGCATTCATTGAGTATTTTGGAATCTTACTCAGCCACCCAGAATCATTCATTTCCTTTGATCCATGCACTGGATGAAAATATATTGCTGAACCTTTCCCTCAGACAAACTCTGTTCCACAATGCTTTACTCGTGTGCTAATACGGATTCAATGTTTCCCTGGGAAGAAGTTCTTCTTAAACTGCAGTCTCCCTGGTCACTATCCCACCGTGTCATGCGGATGTTGCAGTCATGGAAAAACAGCAGCACAATTTTGAGGTGCTTGTTTCTCAGACTGGAGGTTCGGTAGTTGTGGTGGTTGATTTGAAGAAGGAGGCTTCTTGTATCTGTTGGCCCTGAGTCTGTTTAACTGCTCCCCCTTTTCCATCCCTCCACAAGCATATTTTCTCAGTGTATAGAAAAATTGGCAGTCCAAGGCTCTGTTCCCCTATACAGACTAAATAAACACATATGCATGAGCACACTTCCGAACCACCCAGGAAGGCTGACAGACTCGGAGAGGAGCAATGAGTGGAACTAAGAAAAAAAAAAGAAAGAATAAAGACGAGTATTGAACTACTGGTTCTTCTATTCTCCTGTCACGATTATGTAATCATTTGGCAAACATAGCAATTAATATCCATAGGCCTCTTTACGTCTTTAGAATGGCTTTCATATTTGGGGTCTCAGAAAGGCTTAGTTTTGGTCCAGCATTAATCATTTTGGCTCATGCACTATAGATTTAGATTTTTGCAGCCAATATCCAAAATGGTGCTGGAATACAGACCAAATATGGTATGGGAAGATTAAAGCAGGAACACATATGTTGTTAAGCTTGAACATATTGGTAACCATGTACTGATTTAATCATTCCCTTTCTATATAGATCATATTCGACCGAATAGTTTGCCTCTTAATAAAGGGCCACCCATCTGACATCTCTGTAATATTGGGATGTATATGTTGCATTATGCAACATGGCCAGCAGAGAGCAATATAGCTACAAACAGAAAAAGCAACATACAGGCAGTAACAGCTAAATTTGGGCTTGGAAATAAAAGCACCAACTGGGCCAATATTTAAAAAAAAAAACTTTTCTACGTGTGCTTTTCTATAGTGTCAGACAATGATGGTTTGGCATGATTAATTGTTTCATAAGTGAACTTAGTGTGCGTCCAACATAGCTACAGCAAGGATTTAAAACATCTCCAGCCAAAGAGCCAAACTGAGTAAATACTGAGTGAGTCTGGAACATTCACTCATTAAAGCATATTAGTATTCTTGGCATGTGGGGATCCACTGAAACATGCCAGTGACCCATTTTGGTTCCCGGCCCATCGTTTTAAGAAAAGCTGCCATAGACTAAGCTCACTTTTCAAACACATCATTTCAAGCAGTGCAATGGTTCAGTAAGCTGTGCCACACAGACCAGGCCCCAGTTTGCCCAGCTGGCAAATTGTATTTGTTTATCCAACTATAATTGTGTTTATTTATTTGGTCTCTGCCGTAAAGAGTGGTGTTGGTAGTGCACAAAGAGGCAGTTCCACTACACAAATGTCTGTCCACAGGTTGGTTACTTCTACACTACAACATTACTAATAGTGATCAATTGAAACTGTGTCATACCAAAATATACATGATTGATGAGATACATATAATAATTTTCATGAACGCAGAGAGCAGTGTTTCTGATAATAGTCTGCCCACTTAAACGTTTCTTTAAACAAAATGAAGGTTTGATGCATATTATATGTATAAAATATGTATATTTAAAACAAACCAATGAATCAACGCCGGTGAAATCAAGCAACACCTGCCATGTGACTAATCGTTCTCTTTGGCCTCCAGGTTCATTTATAATACAAGCACCAAATCCATTCTTGGTCTCAGCTGACCACTTTCAAATAAAATACATATCATCTTTTTTTGTAGTTTAACATGTTCTTCGATTACAGACCATACTTTCTGGCGCTTTAGCTCTGCCCGCTGTTGGTCAGTGCATGTTGCAGACGTTGGAGGACACAATAATTCAGCGTTGTGTATATCCACTGCAAGAGCTGCAGTCACCGTAAACCATACACATATCCAATAAAAAGCAATATGTGCATGAGATTTTTTTATATAAGTACAAAGTTGGCACCAATGATATTGATATTTAAAGTGATATAATGGGAAGTATTCAGTAAATAATTGAACATTATTTGGACGCTTTTAGGCCGTTTTGGGACATTAAGGTATTGTGGGCTACAGTATTAAATGCCATTAGTGTTATTGCTTTACAGCCACACACACATGGTCAGGAACAGAGTGCAGCTCTTGGTTTCTCTGTTCCTCCGTTTGGTTGGTAACTAGTCCACAGGGCCCATCTGTCACTCACAATTTCCCTGTTGGTCTTCATCAGTTTTCCATTTCAAACCATAGAGTGCAGAAAAGGCTACCTCACTGTAAAGTGAAGAAAAAAAAAAAGGTTTTCGGCTTAAAACTTAATTTAAACCTTTACATTGAAACATTAGTGACACAATACAATACACCTGAAACAAAGTTTCATCCGTGACTGTGAAATTAGCCCATACATTATCCTGAATTCAATCAGTTTCTTCAATGAACCTTAAAGATTGAGATATTGCAGGCCTGCATTCAACCTCTTTGAGGGAACACCAATCGAAACCACAAACCATGAATAGCACAGAAATGTGTCAGTGTGCTTTTTAGATTAATCCTTAAAACGCACCAATGTTTCTTTTTTCTTTTTTACGAGGCTCACCAGAGGAGTCATATGTTTGCTTGCATAGTGCAGGGTGCAACATGTGGACTCCAAAGTTCTCAAAGAAAACTACACTTATACCCAGAGTTTAACAGCCTTCTCTTACCACAAGAATTACATTTCCATCGTATCAAGACACCGCTGTCCCAAAAGCTTTATACTCCTATTTTAAGAGATAAATAAATGCCAAATGAGCCTGCGCACCAGGATAATATAAGTATTAACATAAGCTTTGGGTCTCCTCTCCAAAAAGATTGCGAACCCCTGACTCATTTAGCTTGGAAATAATGTTCCTGCATTGATGATTTGTGAAATAAAACCATTTCAGTTTTTATGGGAAAACTGCTCTGGCTCATAATAAGTAATGTGCTGTCTGTTAAGAAAAGCAGCGACAGGCTTCAGTTTGAGACAAATGGGGTGATTAGTAGTTAGCGTGACCAAGAAAGCTGAACTGGCCTAGAAAAAAAACAGAAATAGAGAGTTAAACTTTAAAAACAAAAATCTTAGAAATAAATAAACCACAGCGCTGGCCACACTGCGAGGTCGGAAGTGTGGGTAAAAAACACCACAGCAAACTTGGTTCATCATCAAAGCTGTCACCATCATTAAAAAACAAAAGATTGTAAATAGTAATCTTGCACATAAATCCACTTAAAGCTCCTGGTGACCCAGATAATGTTAGTGTTGTGTGTCAAGGTAGCGTGCATACATCGATGCATTGCTTCTGAAAAGTAGAATGGTTTATTGAATGACCTCACTTCCCTATATCATTTCCAAATTTACAATTCATCCAAACATTACCAGTGCCACTGTCAAATTATCTTGTTTGTGATCATTTCTGCTAGCTTGACTTTGTTAAGTGGACCTGAGCTAGTGGTACTTAACCCTGACTCTAATAAGCTACACTGCAGCGTTAGTTTTATTGTTAGCGCTCCCTGAAAGTGTTAAAGCCATTGTTTGCCTTTTCCATTGCATGGACAATCATTTGGCTGAGCCTGTGACAAGCCGTATTGAAAAACCACACATATGCATGGTGTCAATTATAGTTTATCCTCTGGTTTGCCTAACTTGCTTCAGAGTAAGGCTTTGCCTTATTGCTCCCCAGCCTGCCCCAGTCCTCCTCCTCCTCCTCCTCCTCCTCCTCCTCCTCCTCTCCTCTTCACCACATGAAATAGCTGTCTGTGCCAGCCTAGCGCTGAGCCTTCATTAGCTTTTACTACCCCACTTGGATGTGTTTAGCTTTGCTCTCTTTCTTTGCCTCTGACTGTGTGTGTGTGTCTCACCCTCTGTATGTGTCTGTGTCTGCATATGTTTAATTACCAACCCCAGCCCTCCCTTTGGAGAACCCCTCAATGCCATGCCACCATATCATTACACTGTGGCTACAATTTAAACTTCAGTCGCACACACACACACGCACGCACGCACGCACACACACGCACACACCAACATACCCTGGCTGGCCTGCAAATTGTAAAGAGGAGACAGTGGGGTACTGTAGAGAGCTGCTTTAGCTCCTTTATTCTCCCCTAAAATGGAGTTCTCAAATGGAAACACGCACAAAGAGAGTGATGGGGAGAAAGAGGGAGAACATGAAAAACACCACAAAAAATGCAATGCCACAGAGCGCCACAGCACAACGCAACACAATGTGTCCACAACTACGTCTGGTGTTCAAACTGTTATTGTTTGAACTAAACAAACCACTTATAAACACAAGGCCTCTGCCTTACGAGGCTCATATTTAGGCCCTTCTGTAAACAGCTAAGCACAGAATGAATCAATTAAAAGGGCATTACGCTGGTTCCTGTTTATTTAAAACATGTTTACACTATAAGGGCCCTCCCGCCCGTCTGCGTGATTGCCTGGAACTTTGTATTCCTCCACCTCCTCCTCCTGCCACCCCTCAATAGGCCCGGTCACGGCCAAGGTATAACAAACACACACACACACACACACACACACACACACACACACACACACACACACACACACACACACACACACACACACACACACACACACACAGGGCATAGATCGCAAACATATTTGTTATGTTGAAGAGCGTTTGCAATAAATATTGATCTCGTTCTTCCTGTTTCTGCGAGAGATGATTAGAAGAACTCAGTCGGAGCTGCAATCTGGTGCAGAAACACATATAAATACAGGCAGCAGCAGAGAAGCTCAACTCTCAAAGGTAATTTCCATTTTAGAGAACTGGCCAGTGGTGGAAGGACGACTCTGATCATTTACTGAAATAAAAGTACTAATATCGCAGGGCAGAAATGATCCGCTCCAAGTAAAAGTCCAGCATTCTAAATGTTACTTAAGTAAGTTGTATTATAATTGTTGATGCATTCATATGTACATTGCTTTAATATTGTGATCAATACAGTCTTAGAGTAATCTATAATAATACGTCACAATTTCTTTGTTGATTATATTTAGTATTCTTGATAAGAATCGGTAAATAAATAGTGGAGATAAAAAAGTACAACCGTTAGCTCGTAAATGTACTCGAGTAGAAGTATAATGTATAATATACTATAATAAATGTTCTATATAAAACCTACCTTGCCTTTAATCGTTTCATTTTGAGGAAGTGAAGACATTCTCTTTCAAAGTGAGGAGGGAAAATAATTCAAGTGCCAAGAAACTTGGCAATGGGGTCATTTGATGGGTTTGAAAGATGATTCAAATTCCAGAAATGGGTTGAGTTTCAAACTAGGGACCAATTTTGGGATTATTGTGCCTTTAATCTTCAAATCCTTCAAGAACTCGTCAGCAGACATATCCCAGTTCATTCGCAGTGTTGCTTCTCAAACACACTCATAAATGTATTTTTTTTTTAAATATGTATCACTGTGAAAGAGTTATTCTATTGAATTAAAGCATTGCTCTGGATGAGGAGAGAAACAATCCCTGTTCCCTGGATTTGTGTGGTATGTCACCCTGAAGTCTGCTTTCTCACTGGCTTTACAGCTAATTCCTCCATTCTTCTCTGCTGCGCTTAGTGCAAAAGTACAAACACATACACCACCCCCTGCTTCACACAGACACGCATGCCAGTGCATGTTTTTGCACACACACACACACGCGCACACACACACACACACACACACACACACACACACACAGACGCACTTTTCTTAACTAATCAGCGCTATTGAATTCCAGCAACAATGGGTCGCTCATCCTCGGGCCACCCAGGTAGTGCACACACACTCACACACACATATACATACACACTAACACCAGCATCACCAGATCACGAGTTCAGTCTTTTGTTCCTTCATTGTGTTTTCCTTCCTTCCATTGATCTCACCTTCACACACAGGTCAGGAGTTGGCACTGGGAGATTGTGTTAACTGGACTATCAGCTGCTATCTGGGCCCACGCACTGCACTCGCACACAGGCGGGCGGGAGCTCCATAAACCACAGTTACATCCACTGCTCTCGCATTACTGAGTAGAAGCACACATGTAGGAGATGTACAGTAAAGTTGTCTGTGAATCTGTGAAGCATACTATACTGTGGATAGACTATGTCCCATTAGTGTCGCTTTCTCTACATTAATTCCTCTACTTTCAATTTTTGAAAAACCTTGAACAATTCGATGTGATCCAAACTGATTCACACTCTCTCTCTCTCTCACACACACACACACACACACACACACACACACACACACACACACACACACACACACACACACACACACACACGTTAATTAATCTTGAGACACCACATGACACCACATTCATGAAATAACAACACAAACACTCAGAATCCATGTGACAGCAGGAGGTCTTTCATGCACTACATACTCTGTTACACACTATCTAAACAGGGGGACAATAAATTCAACTTGCCCACAGAAATTATCTAATTGATTGTCTAATTAATGTGCAACTTAATTTATAGTTTCCCTTTTACACAGAGGTCAGAGATCAGAGTGAGACATTTAGAACAACCCCCCAGGAGCTGGTAAGGTCGACGTCAGAATTTGCGATTAAAGGAGGGTCTCCTCATAATCATTACACTATCCTGTTGTCCCTCGCCGAACAAATAAACGGAATCCTCTCCTCCGAACCCAAAGATAAAGAAAAGTTTAGGTCAACCCCATAAAACTGCAAAGTTATCTCTCCTTTCTTATCTGATATACCGCTGTACAGTGCCTAATGCCTGAGGGAAGTAGTGTGTGCTCGTGCGTGCATGTGTGCTCGTGCGTGCATGTGTGCATGTGTGCATGCGTGCGTGTGTGTTACAATGTATTTCTTTGGCATTTTGAAGAAAAATAGCGGGAGCTTTCCAATTTTTATGTCTTGCCTCAGTGTACACTCAGATTTAAATGTTTTAGTATTAGAAACCACATGAAACAGAATAAGTATTTTGATTATAAAGCTGTGGTACAGTGGCTTAGTGATTAGCAAGACACACCATACTAAGGCTGACTTTTTGGGTGAATGTTGCATTTTTCTCTCCGTGCTCTCCTGGGTTTCTTAAATGAAAATTATTCCAGCAAATCCATGCTGGGATAGGCTCCAGCCCTCCTCTGACCCATAACTGGACAGCAGGTTTTCATTTTCTTGTCACTGAGCTGTGACATTAAATACAACATGTGCTCACAGGATGACATCACTCAGGGGGCAAATTTGTTCTCATTAACCTACAACTTTAAAACCAAACCAATCTGGCCAGTAGTGTTTACTACTCTGAGGTGGATGTAAGATTACATACAAAATAAATGGGATTTTAAGTGTAGATTGTGTTATACTACTTAGCACAGTATTCTACTGTGAGCTTGTGTGTGTGTGTGTGTGTGTGTGTGTGTGTGTGTGTGTGTGTGTGTGTGTGTGTGTGTGTGTGTGTGTGTCTGAGCGTGTGAGCGTGTATGAGGTATTTTTTTGAGGTGGACGTGCATGACAGTAACTTCAAAAGACTGAGGTATCAGATTCAGACGTGGGCTGCTCTGCTTGGGCTGACAACCGAGGAGCTGTTGTGAGAGAAGCGAAGGAATTTACAGCATCTACCTTTCATCTACACAGGTGGCCTGTGTGTATGTGCGTTATGTGTGTGTGTGTGTGTGTGTATTTGTCTATGAGGAGGCAAGGAGGTGTATATGTGTGTATGCGTGTGATGTAGTTGTTTTGTGTTTGAGTTTTAGAGAATGTGTAGTGCACATAAGCAAAAGTGATGTGTGTGTGTGTGTGTGTGTGTGCCTTCACAATGGCGGCGATTTAGACAGACGAGTCACAACAATGATCCAGGAAGTCAGTGATCCCAGACACTTTCCAGGTGGTTCAACGCTCCAGTTCAGTGGTTCTCAGTGTTAATTCATTGTTCATGAAGTGAAGACATTTTAAAGTCTGCATAGAGAAAACATATTTCCAAACGTCTACAATTATTAATTCAATAAGAAATCTCTTCGTAAAAAAAGGTAAGGTAACATATTTTGTAGGATTATTCCCTAACCTGAGTACAATATAAGAAACACACACCTCAGGCATAACGAAATAAGAAAACACAAATTAAAACCAATCCAATTATATTCTGCAATAACTTATATATTGAATTGTGTTAAATCTCAATTATTATCATTGTATGTCTTTGGCAATACTCAGAAAACAATGTTTTCATATTACACACAAAAGCCAGATTACTGCCTCTTGGGGTAGTACAATACTCCCTGACTGCACGTAACATAAAACAGGCACAATTAAAGCCACTCCAGCAATCATTTGATGTTGCAGTGATCGCATTGATCGTATATAACAGTGGATCTAAGTTTTGTAGCCTTGAGTTCAGCTTTTTGGCTGTTGTCATCTTAGTTTTTGGCAATCAGAAGTGACAAGAGGGGGTGGAGCTACGTGCAACCGAAGGCTGAAAAATACATTTACATGCGACCAAAATGTTGAATGAATTAACGTTCGTGAACTAAAAACCCACCGCTAAAGAGTTATAGTGGTTAGACGAAAACACAGACAAAGGGACAACGACGTGGTATACCCTGCTTTGTTGTCTATTTTACTGTACACGGGACCATAACTTGAATGAACATCATGCTGCATTGAAGAAGACTTGAAACTCGAGACTGAGACCATTAACTCATGTTCACAACGTTTACTGAGGGAATAAATTAAGTGAGATGGGTCATTTTCTCAAAGACTTCTATACAACCAGAGTCGCCGCCTCCTGTTGGCCAATAGAGAGAATGCAAGTGTAGCCGTCTCTCTGCTACTCGCAAGGTCCTCCTCTCAGCACAAACACAGCCTTAAACAGGTAATGTGCACACAAATGTACTTCATTTTGTTGCGTAAACAACAACATTACAAAATGTTGAGCGTTTTCCTGTATGCTGCCCGGCTCCTGCAAGCGCACACAGTCCAGCATTCACTAAAACAGCACATCTCCTGTCCTTGCCTGCCCGTGTCAGCTTCCAGAGCTCCAGCCTGCTCCTGCTTAACAGGACAAAGGCTAATTAGAAACTAGTTACAGCTGTGCCAATTAAACGCACCCTGGCACTGCTCCCCTGAACCACCCCCACACATCTCTCCCCTGCAGCGGAGCACAGACCATGCCCACTACCACAGTAAGGCACTTTAAGGCACTTCCCCCCACGGCCTCACTTTTCAGAACCGGAGGTTGCTGCCCGTGTGATGTCAGCAGCATTGTCCTTTCTCGTAGAAATCATGATAACTTGTCATGGGCCAGTGTTGGTCAAGGAAAACGTGATTGTAGCACTCGACGAAACGTGAACGTAATCCCACGGATCATCCTCTGAGGACCGTGAAAAAACCTCCATGTCCGTTGTCAAAGAGGTGTCGCTCTGGAGGAAAGATGGATGGGCAACGGACGTGGACATCTTGTGTGCCTTGGTGCTAATCAGAAATTGGGGAAATCAGACATTTGATCACACCTGTAATTAATAAAGGATTTGGGATTATGTGTGGATCAAATGTTTGAGTTCAGGCAGAGGGAGCTGAAACGGCTCGCATGAGAGCTGGAAGTCAGAGGAAATACACTTGGATATCATTAGCATCTCATGAGTTCAGTTTCAGTTATAGCTGATGTGCAGAAAAATGAACCAGGCATTGCACACCAACTTGACCAGATAATAAGTTGCATATGACTTAAATGAGTTACAGTTCAAGATTATAAAACTGATGCATCAGGGGATTCATGCAATCAATGTTGATTTCAGTAAAGTATAGTCAACAGAAACGCAGATGATTATTGTGAACTGGATTACCAACACTTGAAATTTTGTTGTATGTAACTCATTCCCCATTGTGTGTTTAATTTCAAGTAGCATCAACAGCATTTATCAGTGTAAATTGATTGTCCAATGTCTAATCGATCTTGACGCGCATGCTTTGTGACAGTCCTGTATAACCTCTCTTGGATGGGAATAGTTTATCCATGATTAATGAGGCTGAGAGATCTTAATAAGAGTCTTGAGCATCTAGCTGATTTCATAGTTTCAATCAGATTTAGGCCTAAAACTAAATTTGTATTAAATGCGTTGATACTACCGGGTTTCAATAATTGACATACTGAAATCAAACCTTTTGTTTTCCACCCTAACAACGGACCTCGATAAGAGAGGTCTATTTAACCAGTATATTTAACCAGCAAACACTGTGTAAGTTTGCTCCTCTGCATTTGTGATAAGGACAGGGTCACAGATAAACACAAACACACACACACTCGAAAAGACTGGCAAAGACCACAGAAGCACTTTTTTTTCATTCAATTTATTTTGTTAGTTAAATTTCTATAGCAGGTGAGGGAACATAACGGTCACACGAGGGTTTTCTTGAGCATAGTTTTCAGAAGTCACAGTGTTTTAGACATGGACAAGAACATTTTTTTTTAAATATGACAATGAAGAAGGAAGGGCCAAGAGGAAACTAAAAAAACAAGGTGTAACAGTGACACAATCCTACACACCTTCTCCTTCATGGTCCTCCAACTGCCCCCTTTACTCCACCCAAAAAAAAAAAAAAAAAGGCCCCTGCTCTAAAGTGTTGTCAACCCCTCCCTCCATCCCAAAATGCAAACAAAAATAAAACATCAAAACAAAAACAAACTCGGCAACAAATAGATATATTTATATATAATATATATTCACTCTTTAAAAATAGAACTTCAGTCTAGATACTAACATCTGTACAAACTACAAAAATAAATTTTAATATAAATAATTTATATGGCATGACATTAACAATTTTTCTTTTGAAATAAACTACAAACCAATGCAGGAGCTCCCCCTTCAACCCCCCTCCCTTTTAAACTCCTCATCACTGTCTGACAACACCTGCTGGCGGTCGGTCTACGGTCTGATCAAACTGAAAATGGTGCTTTGCTCAATCTGCGTAACTATTCACAACTGCACAGTAGCTCCTTAACTTGTCTTTCTTATGTACAAAAGAAACCAAAGCTGCCACTTAAAATAAAATAGTTCCCTGCAATTTAACCTGGCAGTGATGAGACCAATACCGAACAACGACAACATCAACGAAAAGACTTTGTAAAGCAAAGAACATGAAAATCCTAAGAATGAAAGACAATGTACTGTGCCATATCTGAGGTTTGTATTAGCAAGAGTGAGAAATTAGAAAGTGAGTGAGAGCAGGTTGGAGCATTATAAAGGTTGAGCCATTTTACATTATGTAATAAATGCACAGGGTCGCAACGACATGAACGCATCGCAAACCCAAAGCAGCCAGCAAAGAAAATTGGAGAACTTAATAATAACAATAAAATAAAATCACTCCCTTTGCATTGGATTTCATAATTCCCTTTCAAAATAACACAAGAAGGTGAACAATTGTCAAACACAAAGTGACCAATGTGAGCTTCACCCACTGTAGAGCTTACAAAAACTGCGGAAGAAAAACTAAATCTTATCACAGCTCCTTCAAGTAGTTGAAAACTGCAGAGGACGAAAGATTGAACATGAAATATGAATTAGGCGTGACCCTGCCAGCATGCTGGCTAACTGATCACACAATATTCAGAGAGATGGGCAGGATGATGGTGATAACATCAGTCTACTACTGCTTCTTGACAAACATTGTGTGTCTGGACGAGACAAAACATATTTACACCAAAGCGAGAACATAATACTGAGTGCTGATTCCTGTGATAACAAGGAAAAGGGGACAAATTGAAGGCACGACGGTTACTGCTGTTAAGAAAACAATCTGCTGTGGAGTTCTCTGCTTCTTTTTTTTTTTTTAACAGTTCACACTGTGACAGAGAACATCTATAATTCAAATTCAACAGAGTGTGTGTCAGATGCAGAATATCTCACAGTATAATACTGTGTAAAAAAAAAAAATACTGACTTAGAACAGGGGGGAGGAGGGGGGTACTGCATTTTTAAGGCAAATCACTTAAAATTATTTTGAAATGTAGCAGCAAAAAAAAAAGAGATCATAACAATACAAATAGAAATAAAACACTGGCCACATATGTTCAATAGCCTTTCTTAATAACGTCTCACTTTTTGTGGACACTTTTTACATATAGCACAGTCCTTATTCTATACACTGTAGGAGGGGGGCGGGGGGGGGGGGGGGTGGGGGGGGGATATCAACCACCCCACCAAAAAAAAAAATCTTTTACATCTGAATTTTTACACAAGAGAATACCCAAGTTATACAGTACTCTTTTAAATAGCTTCCTTCTTTTTTAGTATTAAAATATATACTCATAGATTTATATAATTCTGAAAACGTCCTTTTTCTTCTTCTTTAATATGTCCTTGAAATAAATCCTCTCCTTTTTGTGTGAAGTGTTCAGTTGAGAGTTCAAGACGTGATGTGACTCCACGTGAGCCGTCAAGGTGCTCTGGAGAAGCGGCCAGAGACTCGAAGAGAGAAGACCAGGCGTGGGAGAGAGTCTAGCAATCTTTGGCTGCCTGGATCCTCAACCCACCTAGAGCCGAAAAACAGAGAAAATACAGAAGGGTCACATATTGCTCAACAGGCCTTCAAAAGATGAATGCACTGGAAATCGAACTGAGACACTGCATGCATTTCTTGGTTTGTTCTCCGGTTTAATGTCAGCTCTCAATACACATATTGAGAAGATTAAAAGTCCGGTAAACCTGAGATCGACTGGCACAAAACTCACCTTGTGTCTTGCCGAGCTGATGCTCTGTCTGGCTCTGTGCTGCTTCCAAGTCCTGGAGCTCTAAAGAGTCTCTCTTACATGAAGGAAAGTTTGTTTTGTCACCACAAGTCCTCTGAGCAGCCTCAAAACAGTCCGACTCAGTGTCCGTGTCAAAACCTTCATGCATGTAGCCTTGGTACGCCGCCCCCGGCAAGCTCGGATGCACAGCCACCGTCACGGAGGCTGTAGCAGTTACCATGGTAACAGGTCCCCCCATGGAGACTTGTTGCGTCGGCAGTGCAGAGCTGCTATTGCTATAGCTCGGCCCTTTAGTCCTGTTTGGCTGAGGCCCTCTGCCGTTCTGCAGCCTGGGGCCGCTTTGATAAGTCCTCCCAAGGAAGTGAGGTCTCTCGCTGGGTAAGTGTTGCGCCTGGAGCCTCTGGAGGCCGGGCTGCTGCTCCCGCCTTTTTCCATCCCAGCACGTAACCTGGGAGCCGAGAGGCGACTGCGCAGTGTGGGAAGATTCATTTAACGGTTCAACTCTTCCGCCAGTGCCTGTTGAATTTTCTTTGAACGGCTTCACCACCTGCAACAAATAAAGTTTCATCAATTTACTTTCTTTAAAAACACAGGAGTTTGAAGAAACAGGAAGGGTTTCCATCGTATCTGTGTGGTCATGCTGCGTACCGTGAGCTTGGGGAAACTGGGGTTTTTGCTGGCTTCCAGCAGTATGTGAGATGTTGAGGGTGGAACGCCGGTGGGCGATGCTATGTCACAGTACTTATAATCCTCCTCCCCAATGCCTGACGTGGTGGTCATCTCAGAGTAATACTCCGAGTCAGACGACTCCGAAAAAGCCTGTTGATGAGACGACCGTGGGTTGTGGTGGCCCGTGTAGTAACCGTGGTGGGTCATCGGCGGGGGCAGTTGGGGTTCAGGGGAAGGCGTCGGCAGGCGACTGGCATTGTCAACCGGGGTGACCTCAGCTGGAGGGCCCATCATGGACAGGATCACTGGCAGGAGAACCAAGCCATTCAGCATCCCCAATACAGTGAGGATGGCCAACACAGCAAAGAAATACCTGAAGGACGGAGAGAGAGAGAGAGAGAGAGAGAGATGTTAGTTTGAACATGAACCAAAAGAAGACACATTTAGTACAACAAAGAAACCGCCGTCTAATTAAAACTAGCTGGTGGCATCTTGTTTTTCGTTCGCTGGTAGCAGCTGCTAATTGTTAACTCAGTTGGATTTTAGTTGAGGTAAGGCTAGACCAAAGCACCTCTGTGTTTACACTGAACCGATCTGCCTGGCCCTTCTCGTCTGGCCTACTGCCTGCATTTAGGGATTTTGGCTTAAATTCCGCAGGATTTAGAGCGACAGCCAAACTCATGACACTTTTACACAAAGTTGACAACATTTTGCGTTTGTCCTAATTTTATGCAATTTTTCCTTTAATGTGACAAAAAAATGCTCAAGACCACAGTGGCCTGATGTTTTATACGGACACAAACACACAAACATGTGCACAACTCCAAACACACACATAGTTGGCACTTGAGGAAGGGAAGTAGCTCAGGGTAAGAAGTCAGGGAAAGCCCAGTGTTTGTGTATCAAAGGCAGGGAGGGCAAATCTGATTCCCCGCTCAGTCCAACTAAAACATGCTTTGATGCCTTCACTGCTGCTTCTACAAGACTTTCTCTCGCTCTCTTTTTCACTCACATAGTGTGTGTGTGTTTTGGTGTGTGTGTGTGTGTGTGTGTGTGCGTGCGTGCATTTCAGTGGAGCTCTGAGGAGGCCAGGGGTGGAGGCAGGCCACAAGAAAGAGCTTCCCGAGGAAAATTAGAGAGGACTCCACTTAAACACTAACAGAAAGCAGAAAGAGGGAGACAGTGAGATGCTAACCACCAGCCAGACTTAAAGAGGTATAAGAAAGACGGAGAAAAAAAAATATTGTTGGAATGAAGGAAGAAAAAAAGCCAACATGGATAATAGCTGTGTGGTGCTCTGGAAACATGCTTCTCTTCTCTGAATGGACTACTACAATTATTACTACTACTTCTCTTGACAAAGGTCCCTTTCCAGGAAAAAGTTCATGGTTTGCATGTCTGGTGTGATTTCACAACCCGTTCGCAGCCATGTCAGCCCCCCACTCTCTCTGACATATTTTCTTCTTTAAGCGGTGTCCTTTTGTTTTCTTCCTTAATCAGAAGCATAACCCATGTCTTCCTAACCACTTTTGACAAAACACTTCGGGGAGATATTTTCAATTTCTTGCTGTCTTCTCAAACCATGACGGCCTTTTAACCGCACGCAGACATTTAATCTGCACGTTTTATTGAGTTAAAGCACGGACGCTGAAATCACAAATAGCACGTCGTTGTTTTTATGGCACTGCATTGGCCACCACTTTTCAGCTCACTTGCCTCTTCTATCACCAAACAACTTCTTTACATTGTGTAAAAAAACAAAACAAGAGAAGAGTGAGAAAGAAAGAAAGAAAGAAAGAAAGAAAGAAAGAAAGAAAGAAAGACGTTGGTGGGACCTCCAACAGTGTCTCACTGTTAGGAATTCTGTTGTTTATATAAACTGTAATCTTTTCCATTCGTTGTCAGGGCCTGGGGAGCTGTGTGTGTATGTGTGTGTGAGAAAGCGAGCGTAAGTGTTTACATGCCTGTACATATGTGCATTTCTGTGTGTGTGTGTGTGTGTGTGTGTGTGTGTGTGTGTGTGTGTGTGTGTGTGTGTGTGTGTGTGTGTGTGCATGAGAGAGGACTCTGAGCAGAGCTGAATTAGGCTTGCTGTTTATTCAGTGCATTACAAGGCCAGGCGATGTTTACAGCAGTATATTTATGCTACTCCCCAGCTAGGCAGCTCTGGCTTGCCCCATTCACCCCACCACAGCTAAACAAGACCTCCAACAGAGGTACTGGACCCTTCTGTCTCTCTTTCTCACCCCGTCCTCTGAAAAGAATCTCTCACAGAACCATGGGAGAAGAGAAGAGAAGAAAAAACAAGATGCCGACAACGCTCTCTCTGACTTTCTCTCTTCCCCGTCCAACTTCCTATTCACTCTAAATTTCTCCCCATTTACGCCTCTTTATCTTTCCAATCCGACACTGTGGTGGATCGGTTCATCTACCCACCCACCAGGACCTTATATCCCTGCAAGGAAAGCCACCCTCGGAGAACTTCTCCTCCTCTCTCTTCTTCTGTCTCTGTTTCTGCAGAAAAACAGCGCTTTTTATGTCATGGAGGCCCGTTGCAGTCTGTGAGCTCAAGGTTGTGGTTTCAGGGTTTGGGCCGAGACCACATTCAGCTGAAAAACATCAAGCTATTTGCCTTTTTTCCACTCTGACCATGAAACAGTGGTAGAAGACACACGCACGCACAAGTACGCAACATTTTCAAAAACACTCACGCACACACACCAAAGGGAGGGGAGTCTGTTGGTGGGCTTCAGTCCATCTGACTGGCTGACCAGTTCAAATTTAGCTCCACTTTTTATGACGGCACCCGACGTGGAGGAACTGAATGCCAAACGGATGATAGGAATTTTTACAGATTCCCTCTTGTATGTGTGTGTGTGTGTGTGTGTGTGTGTGTGTGAAAGAGACGCAGTGAACGAGAGAGAGAAAGATCACCCAGTGGGTAGCAGAACACTTCCATGTTTACGAGCAGCTGCTACGCACCCTTGATGTTTTCCCCATTTTTGTGCTCTGAGGTTGGGGAGACGTGTGTGTGTGTGTGTGTGTGTTTGTGTGTGCCAAGAGTGACAGAACCAGGTGCATATTTGTCACTGTGTGTATGTGTGTACATAAATAGGGGTATAACATTTCCACCTGCATGTACCGCTGACCCCCCACAAGGCTTCCTCCCGTCTCAAAGTAGGAGGATAGACAACTGGCACAAACACAAACACACACACACACACTAATGGCATCGAACCAAAACACTGCTACTTCTGAAGGTAACAAATGGGCTGTGGAGGATGCAGACAGTATCGCTGCGTGAGCGAGTGTCGTCACTCTCTCACACATAAGTACATACATTGCCACACACACACACACACACACACACACACACACACATGCAGACACACGCACCGCGGCTCACCTCATGATGAAGTCAAATTCTGACCCTGCCAGCATGAGAACGCCCAGCAGCGTGGAGATCGCGCCGTCGACCACCGGGGCAAACATGTGCTCCAGAGCCACTGCCGAGCGCTTGTTTCTGTTGCCAATCGCTGTCAGGAAGCCCTGCGGCGGAGGGGGAGGTGGGGAAAAGAAATAAGTTGGAAATCTTGCCAATCACACAAAACTTGTGTTTGAGGCAAGGCTCGGCATTCCTGCATTTGTTTTCTTTTTTGGGGGGGTGATCACTACGCTCCACTACAAGACTACACTATGCTAGAAAGCTGCCAGCATGAACCCGGAAGCCAAAAGTTTCCTTGTAAATCTTTAATCACACTTCTTTTACCTTTTTTCCTTTTCCATTTCAGGCATTAAGCCACAGGAGTCTGTGGTTTTCACTTTAAAACAACTGGAATATTTGCAATGCAGCTTATTGCTTTCATAAAAGCTCAATAACAAATCCTTGCAGTAAGTAAAATACATTTAATTCATTATTTAAAAAAAAACATTACTGGTTAAATGTAATTCTTCCGAGGTAGGCAAATCATGTGGCCACATGTCAGGCTGCAGTAGGTATTAAACGTTTAGACCAGAGCATCAGGTTTCAAGTAAAGTAGGTGTTTAATTGTGGGAGCTCAGTCCCCCTAACAGTTAATCCATGTGTGTGCTCTTGCTTTGTGCCGAGTCTTGACTTACCAGGGCAATGTGAATGGTGAACTCCACTCCGATGCCCACAGAGGCGATCAGAATGACCACGGGGATAGCGCTCAGCTTGATGCCGATCAGACCCATGATGCCAAACAGCTCCACCGTCATCATGGCCAAGATGAACACCTGTAAGGAAGACGTTGAGAAAAAGCGTTAAAAACTGAATTGTTTTCAATTACCAGAACTGAAAAACAGTGGGACGATGAGGAAACCAGCAATAAATAAATAAATAAAAGCATGTAATCAATAAAAAGAAATGGGCCTGAGTTTAGCCTAGCCCTTTTGCTTCTTCACCCCACACAATCTTTGACCCTTTGCTCAGGGTGTCAACCACATGGCATCAAATTACCCACCCCGAGGCTAATGCCTTCCCCTCCTCCTCCTCCTCCTCCTCCTCCTCCCTGTTCCTTCTCAGAGGTGGTTGAAATGATTGACAGCGCCTGAGACAACAGTGTGGGCCAGAACACCATATACATCTGTCTGTGTTTGTGGGAAACAAATCACCTTGTTTTTCACTGCATAGCAGCCTGTTTGCTTATTTTACCATTTCCGATATTTTAATGCAACAGCTTGCAGTGTACTGCAGTGTTTCAGTTTACTTAATAGTAAACATGCGTTGGTACCGTAAACCGCAACGCAAACAACAACGCGTCTTAGAAAACAAGGAGGAGAAAACGGTTCCCGGCCAAAGGAAGCTTTTGATCCCACCAGGGCCTCTGAGCCAGGGCACGGTTAAATTGGAAATGATAAAAGGCATTTTACTGCTCGACCACATACAGGCAGGGTGAAACCTTCACAGGCAGGCTGATGCTTGGAAACAGTGCATGCATGTAGCTGTGCCTCTCTCTGTGTCTGAGGACACCGCGTTAGGTTGCTGTCTCAATCAGTGCTGCTAGGGATCGCTACTTAAATTAAACACATTCCACTTGAAACTGGCACTGTTGTTGCGTTACACTTCAAACCCCCCCGAATGGTCGGGGATATGTGGATTTGTGTATGTGTGTGAGCTTGGGGGGCCCTTAAGGACCACCGGTCCCACCAGCTTGTGTGTGAAATGTTTTCCATCCACTGAACACTCAGACTGTCTCTTTCTCTCTCTCACGTACACACACACACACACACACACACACACACACACACACACACACACACACACACACACACACACACACATATCCCTGATGGATGGGTTGAGCAGGCCAAGGTCGCAACTGGGCAGATCTGTCCTGTCCCCAAGTCTCTCCCTCTCCCTCTGACAAAAGCAGTGAGGGAGTTGGAGGTAGAGGCTTCAGGAGGGCAAAGCCTTTCTTGCTCCTTTGCATTTCCTTTTCTAAGGCCAGCCCAGCCTACATTAGAATGACAAAGGTCCCTGTGTGTGTGTGTGTGTGTGTGTGTGTGTGTGTGTGTGTGTGTGTGTGTGTGTGTGTGTGTGTGCGTGCGTGCGTACTGGCCCTCCGCAGTGAAAAAGGGGCCCCCCTAGACAGCGTTATTGAGCTGTGCTGAGAAGGGTGAGAAGAAAGTGAGAGGAGGAAAGGGCTAATGATGTTGTTGAGGTAGCATGATTTGGAAAATATAGAACCAGAGGAAAGATGAGGAAGAGTTGTAGGGCCAACTGGATGCTTGCTTACAATGATGCCGGCAGTCCAGGGGTTGAGCAGGAGAATCGCACAGACCAGGAAGGTGCAGGCCAGCACCACGCTGATCGCCAGCAGGAACCAGTGTCTGAGGCCAATGTACTGCTCCCAGAACAGGAAGGGGTATCCGTTAGGGTAGTTTAACACGCCCTTGCGGCTAAACTCATCGCAGATGGCCCGCACACTCTCGATGGCCTCCACAAAGTCGCTGGCCTGGCGAAGGCCGTTCAGGTAGAAGGGGAACTGGGCAAACTCCAGGGGCTCTGCAGCTGGGACTGCAAGTAAGAAAGACAAAAAAAAATGTGAGATTTGAGATAATTTTCTGTTTGTACTGCAGAATATAATATATTATAATGTAATAATGTGTTAAATAAGATGACTTACTGCGCAGATTTTCCCCTGTAGTGTCATACTTGTCGTGAATCCACTCTCTAGGATGGGGGTAGAAGTTGGCCTGGGAGGCCGCAAAGCCCAGAGGATCATTGCTGACCCAGACTGTCAGGTAAATGTAAAACACCTCTGCAGGGATCAAACCCTCTGCATCCACCAGCCGTCGAGATGTCAGCTAGAGAAAAGTGATTCAAAGAAATTCTGATTCAATGGACATTCAGGTATTGAGTTTTATCAGAATAAATGGCAAAAAGACAGTCGATAATGTAGCGGTCCACAATACCACACACGGATTCTGTTTAAAAGTATTTCCTGTTGCTTTTGTCGACATACCTGGCTGTAATTAAAAGGCTCTTTCTTGGAGCCGGTCTGGATGAGGAGCTTGTACGCCAGCGCGCCGTCCTCCGTGCCGTTACGATAGCTGTCAGAGGTAATCCTGCCTGCCTGCCAGTCAGCATCAAAAGCAGATTGAAGACCTGCGTGTGAGGTAAAACACACATGGAAAAGAAAAGAAAAGATTATTGTGGTTGTAATTTATAAATATTATGATTTCTATTATCATCACATTATAGGAGCTTTCCTGCGTGTCTGTCTGGGTGGACAGTGATGTTGAAAATATAGTTTCCTTTTCAATCTATCTTTTTTTTTCTCTCATCTGGCTCTGATTGATTAGGTTGTTGTTAGTTATCACTTCCTCCTGACTGGGCCTCTGACATGTTCTAGCCTGAGGACACACACACACATGCAAGGATAACCTATGACCCCGACCCGTCTACTGCACCACCCCTGAGCCCAGGTGGATGGGGGTAAACAACGGCGTGACTGAACTTTCATTCACCCTTTGCACGTTCTCACACACACACACACATGAAAAAAAAAAAAAAAAACTCGATGGGATTCTGACATCATTGTTAAAAACACCCATTGGGACAGAGAGTAACTCATTACCTAACTCACAAAAAAACTGTGACTGAGCCTTACCTCTTAGCCAGTCCTGGAAGTAGTGCAGCCACATACGGGGCAGTTTGTTGTCGCTGTCTCTGACCACATATTTAACAGAGTTGAAGGCGTTGTGCAGCTGGATCAACAGCCTCTGTGACCGGGCGTAATCAAATCCATCCATGGTGACCAGGTACATGTTGTAAAAGGAGAAATACTTGAACTGGGCCTCGATGAAATCATACTCCTTGGTGTCACGTGGCACAATGTCGGTTAGGTAGAGGCCGTCGTGCACCATGGTGGTCCCATACAGGCTGAGGCCCAGCAGGCCCAGAAAGAGAACCACCACGATGGCTTTGCTTTTGGGCTTGAGGAGCAGTGGGGCGTATTTATCCCTGGCAAAGCTAGACAGGTTCCAGTGCAGGAAAGGGAGTGGGACGCACTCCTTCCCCGATTTAGAATCCTCCACCTGAGCCAGGAGGTCCCGTGTGGAGCTGGAGGTAGGGGTGAAGAGCTGGGAGCCGTAAGGGTCCGGCAGGGAGGTGGTGGGTGGGGGAGGTGTGACGGCTAGGGGAGGAAATGCAAGCAGAAAATTAGTGTTTTGGTATTGCAATTTATTCATGCTGACTTTACAGAACACTTTGGACAAAATACCATAATTATTGGGAGCTTAATATAGCTGTGCTTACCTTGAGGCTGCGACGTGGGACAGAGGATGATGGACGTCGGGCTGGTGGAGATCTGTGAGGTAGGTGGTAGGATTGTGACGATATGCTGGCCGGCAGCGTCACACTGCGTGAATGCCTGCACTGTGGTGGTGATTTGGGTGCTGGTGGTGATTGTCGATCCCGCCGCGTACTGGTGCGTGTGCGTCGTTGCCGTCGTCGGCGTGTGCGGCTGCTCTCCAGCGTCTGAAAGCTCGTGCGGAGAGAGGTGGATGACGCGGTCGGAGCAGGGGCTGTACAGGCAGCAGAGGATATCCAAACGCTTGTCCTCGCGCCGGTGGAGGTCCAAACTGAGGATGGCAGGGAAGATGAGCAGCACCATGCCGAAGTTAAACACGACCACAATGGCAGCCTAGGGAGCAAAACACACAGAGACAAAATGAGAAAAACACAGTGAGAATTGACAGAGAACACTATGTGAAATTACAGACACCCTAACCCAGCTGGGGAGAGTCAGTGCTGCTTCTTTTTCTTCTTTTTTTCTTTTTGTATCTCAGACCACAGCCCAGAAAGCAAAGAAAAGCCTTACTCTAAATCACCAGCCAGGAATACTAAGCGAGCCAGAAGGGGAGAGGAAGAGAGAGTTTCAGAATGAAACAACTACTAGAAAGATTGAGAGAAAGGAGCAGGAAGGGTGTATATGTATATACCCATATACATATAGATGTTGGGAATCTGAGCAAAACCATCACCCTTCACCACCACCGCAGCTGCCTCCCCACCCACCCCAGCCCCTGAAGCTGACATTCTGGCTGTGGTTTCCAGTGTGTTTGTGTCTATGTGTGTGTAATTGTGTGTTTGCTTGTGTGTTGCAGACCACCCACAGTTCGTCACAGATCAGAGCAAACCGCCTTGACGGGCCAGTGATATACTGATCCACTCCTCCCTCCCTCTCCCTCTCCCTCTCCTTCTTGTTCTTTCTCTGTCTGTTCATCACTCTCTTTGCTCTGATTATTCCACATTATAACACACACACACACACACACACACACACACGTTTATGCACATATACACACAGAAAGAAATGTTGGCCCTGTAGGTGCAGCGGCAATAAAACTGTGAACAAAGGCTTTCCTTCCCCTGAATGAATGTCACCTCTCTTAAGTTATCTCTTTCATTTTCAAAAGAAGCCTCTGGCCTCTTGGTGTGCGATTGTTTACATGTGTTTATGTCTGTGCGCATGCGTGAGAGGGTGTATTGTAAAACATACCTGCAAAGAGAAAGCTCGCAAGGCAGGAATGGGTACGAGAGCAGCCATGAAGAATGCAATCATGTTGTTGATGGAAGTCAGCGCCACACTGGTGCCGGTGCGCCGCAAACAGTCTCCTGTTCGCTCCTTTAAAAAAAAAAAAAAAAAAAAAATGTTCAGAGGAGAGGAGAGAAGATAAGAGAAGAGAAGAGAAGAAGGTGTCTTAAAAGTACCTTAAATGGGATGTTACTTCCAGCCTCTGTGAAGGAATGAGCCAACAGAAACATGTCATCCACACCAATCCCTAATGCCAGGAAGGGAAGCACCTGGGATGGGAAGAATTAACACGTAACATTAAAATCGGGGTTTTAAACACAGAAAGGCTCTCTCCTTAAACAAAAGCCTTACAGACAGTAATATCACACAATACATGTATGCAGTTCCCTTTGTGTCGTACCTGTGTGGTGGCAGCATTGAAGGAGAGGCCGAGCAGGGAGCAGAGACCCAGTCCTGCAGCCACTGACAGAGCTACTAAGAGTACGCCGGCCAACCCCACGGCCCCCTGGGACTTGGCACAGTCCCACCTTAGCATGGTCACACAGGCATAGGCCAGCTAGAGAGAAGATGTCAAGTTTGAATATTAGTTATTTTATAGTATAGTAACTATAGCCATAATCGATTGACCAAGATCATTTGTTAGGCTTACCATGAGCAGATATCCGCCTGCCACCCTGATGACGCTGACATCAGAGAAGGATTTCATGATGTCGTTGAGGGTGGTGGTGGAGAAAGCGTGGATGGCCTGGCTGGAGTTAGATGGGATACTCTGGTGGACCAGCTGGGGGATAAATATAAATGAATCATCAACACAAATACACCAAATGATATACTCCTCAGCATATTACCTAATACTTATACAATTAGATTGACCAAAAGAAGATACTGCCAGCACTGCAGTGATAGTTGCATGAACCACAACACTTTGGAGGGACTGAACTGCTGCAGAAAAACACACTTCCTCCTTTTGACCAATCCTCCCCAACATCTCTCCTACAGCCCCATATGTCAGGGCCCTCTAACAGAAAAAGCACCATGTCCCTTTGAAATGTGCATGTATGTGAAAGTGAGTATGAATGTGTGTGTTTACATGTGCTAGAATGTGTGTGAGTGTGAGTGTGTGTGTGTGTGTGTGTGTGTGAGTGTATGTATGACAACTGAGGAGTAATGAGCACAGATGCCAGAGGTTGTGAGGTCAAAGGTGAAAGGGATGGGATCACATGGCTTGTGAGGCTACTCTCTTCACTCTGTGCCGCGAATGGACCGAAGTTCCCCACCAATCTGTTTAACTGTCCGCATTTAGTCATCCTTCCAAATCTGTTATAGTTGTTTAATGTGTCAGGAGGAGGTGTCCTGTTTCTGTCAGTTTATGTTTTTTTTTCTTTTTCGTCCTCCCTTGCATATGCCCCCCGCCCCCTTCTCCTTACCCTCACCGTGGTGGGTGTCAACTATCACAGCAACAGCTTGTTCCTATAACTAGGGCTCTGACAGAGAGAGATGGTCGGCCTACCACACACACACACACACACGCACACGCACACGCACACGCGCACACGCACACGCACACGCACACACACACACATGCATGCATACACACCTACTGCCCTGGTCTGCCCCGTGACTCGCTTTACAAGGGAGCTGAAGACTGATGGAATTCAGACACTGCAGAAAGTCCCACAGTGTGTGTGTGTGTGTGTGTGTGTGAGAGAGAGAGTGTGAGTGTGTGTGTGTGTGTGTGTGTGTGTGTGTGTGTGTGTGTGTGTGTGTGTGTGTGTGTGTGTGTGTGTGTGTGTGTGTGTGTTTGCCAAAACAAGCACATGGACAAGGGAATGCCTCCTCATTGTTATCATCTTCCTCCTACTTCATCTTGGTGGCTACGATCAAAATCTATACTCCAGCTTTATGTGAGCATTTCTTTGATCTGTGTATGTACGTGAGCCGTTTGAGTACACGTGAAATGTGTGATGTATGTTCGCACCTCCACAAACTTCCTCTGCCAGGACTCGAGGATGGCGGTAGCCTTTTCTTCATTCCAGTTTATGTCGTGGATCTCGTAGTCGTCTTTAAAGTGCTCGTACAGCTGCTTAGGACTCATCAACAGGAACATGGTTTGGAGAGCCTCCGCACTGCAAAACACACAGATGCAATCTTAGGACACTTTGCTGATGTCTGGCACCCCATGCAAACATAGTTTATTGTGTGTTGAGCTGAATTGAAACCTCAACTGCATCATCCCTCTCGCGACTAGCCGATAAAAATCATCCAGTCAGACTGTTCTTGGTATCCCTTCACCCGCACAGGAGCATGCCTCACTGTGAATTTCTAAAGGCAGGTGCCTTTTCTTCTAGGATTTGTCTGTCTGTCTGTCTGTCTGTCTGTCTGTCTGTCTGTCTGTCTATCTGACAGTCTGTCTGTCTGCCAATGTAAACAGCTAAAAGCAGGTGTTATCTAGTCTGTGCCGGTCTCTCGGCTGCAATCCCAGATGTCCTCATGTTTTCTTGGCACGGACACGGCGAGCAGCAGTGCTGCTCAAAATGTGAAAGAAATGATCATAAATCACATCTGAGAGTAGCCTAAGTGTGGCTCTTGCAGATGGGACTGGAATCGCTTTCATTCAAGGCTCTGATGTGCCTGTGTGTGTCATGAGCTGGGCTCTCTGACCAAAGTTCCGGCACTGCATTTGTATTGGCCATGCTATTAAATCCAGTTGAAGTCAATGGAAAAAGACTAAGAGTGTCTTCTTAAAAGACAGGTCAGCTTCAGGAAAAAAAACAACTTTCATTTGAATGTTTTCCCATCGTAAGACAAGAGCCAACTTATAACATGCTCTGTAAAAAAAAAAAAAAATCTTTCTCCAAATGTCTTAATAAGCACACACCTCAGCAGAGTATCCTGGCTGCTCTTGACCCGCCCTCCCAGGATCAGCTCCTCCTGCCAGTGCATGAACTTCCGGCTGAAACCGTGGCAACCACCCTGGAGACGCCCAGCTATGTCAGGACTCTGAATGGACGAGCAGATGGAAAAACACAGAGAAGTATGTTAGGTGTTAGTTCTGAGCGCTACTTTCATCTATAAGCTCTCTTTATTAAGATATAATGATATTATGTGTAAGTTTACCTCTCCTTGCTCCTTGTTGGGTGCACTGAGAGGGCAGTCAGGGTCTGAGGGGTCCAGGCATGGCCTGTTCATGTATGCATGTCCGACCTAAGGAATCAAAAAACATTAGTCTCAGTATAAAGACAAAATAATTGCAATTGCATAAGTCTTTAATTCAGTATATCATCCAGTATGTCTGTCAGTCGGTATTTGTGTGTCCCACCTGAGCTTTATCCAACATCTCCTTGAATCCTTCCAGTGAAGTGAACTGACTCAGCTCCTCCATCAGCTTGACTGGATCTAGATTCATCCACTGGATGTCTGGCATACCCCTGGAGAGCAAAGACACACATATGATGAGCATCAACCCAAACATATTTGACAATAACTTGGAGAAGTAACTGTAAAATAACTTCTATTACGTTGTGCCCGCGAGGCCGCATAGCTTTGCATTCCTGCTGATCTTTACTTTGCGCAGAAATAACAGTTTAATTATGTCTCCCTGGTTGGGCCGGGCTACACAGGAGGCTAGCTGCAGATACAGGATAAAATAGCGTTTATTATCCTGTTTCACGCTGCCACAATGCCCAAGGAAAAGGCACGGTGGCTGCCTGCTCGCTTCCATTCCTCAATGTCCTGCACTGAGTCATAACGATTAAGTCTGCCTCCCAAACATCTTGATAAGGAGGGAGGGAAGGGGAAAGGTTGGATGGATGGGAGGCAAATAGGTGAGGGATGAGAGGAGAAGGAAAAGGGGAACTCTCATGTTGTTTCTTGTTTGATGTTCACAGACAAATAAACTCTATTCTGAGCCTTGACTGTACCGCCATCCTCTTTCTCCTTGAAATACATTCCTAATTTGTCTGTAAATCTACTCTAAAGTGTTGAAATTCATCATCTTTATTGTGCTTGTGGCTTACTGAAGGGACCACTGTCGAACTGGAGTGTTTTACATCATCAATTCATACCTCGATATCCTGGAAACTTTATTTAGTTTTTACTGTATTTATCCTTCAGAAAACAAATCGATCCACTTTAATATTATTGATTGATGCTTCTTAAAATCAAACAAGCCCAACAAGTTAATACTTTTGATTCAGTGCAAGAAAACACTGAAGATGGACATGTTCTGCAGTGAGCCAAAGTAAGAAAGAAGACAGTCAGACAGAAAGAGATGGAAATAAAAGAATCCTAAAGTATCTCAACTCTGAGCCCAATCTCCCGCCAATGGCTTATGAAGAGAGCTCCTCTCCTATTCCCACATACCAGGGTCCCTTTTGCTGCTGCTCGCAAAGACACACTCCTTTATCAGCTAGTTTTTGCTTGAGTGAACCGGGCCTGGGCCCTTTTGTTTTTTCATAGATTGCTGCTCTTTGTTCACCCAAGTTTTTTCTCTCTCTCTCTCACTCACTCACTCTTCCTCCTTCTCTTTCCAAATCTGGCCCTCTCTCTCTCTCTTCCCGCTTCTCTCTCTCCATCTCACTCTCACACTTTTTTTTGCATTTAAAATTAAAGCTGAGGGGGGGCTCGGGCCTCGGTGGCCACCACAAATCCCTTCAAGAAAACTATTAATAAATAACAACAGATGCTGATCACTTTGTGTGACTGACAGGAATACTTGGACGAGGCGCATCAAAGACCCTTTACTCCCTCACTATTGCTTTGCAGGGAGATGCTCAGGATGGGAATCTTGTGTTTGTTTGTTTCTGTATGTGCTGGCCTGTCATGCAACATCCTGCTGTCAGCAGGAGACAGAAATACAAACACATAATGTGTTTGCAAAGAAACATCTGCTATGAGCTAAATGTCTTTTATAAACTAAGGACTCAATTGAAATATCACTTTGGACGACAACAAAAAAAAGCTCTCTTTCAGTGACTCAACTTCTCAAGAGAACGTCGCCCTGAAAAAAGGAAAAGAAAACAAACTGAATCTGCAAATGCCCAAATACGCCCAGACTCCACTGTTAACCGTCTTGTAGCTTCACTCTGTCTTTCTCGAGGGACTTGAGGCTTGAATACTGCCCATTTTATTTGTTGGACAACTTGGGAGCTGGGAGCCCGGGGCATTACCATGAGAATGCCGAGTGTTAGCCGTGAGCTGACAAAGCCGGCCCCCCTCCCTCCTCCGGGGCCCCTGCACTGATGGACACTCACTCGTAAACTGAAAGAATGCTTACCATTGTCTGACCCAAAGGGCTCCCCTGCCACCACCACCACCACCACCGCCGCCGCCGCCACCGCCTCCCCGCCCTCCGTTCTACCAACCCACCACCCAGTTGCTTCTGCAGCCATCTCCTCTCTCTCTCTCTCTCTCTCTCTCTCTCTCTCTCGCTCTCTCTCTCTCTCTCGCTCGCTCCATCCCTCCCTCGTCCTCACTTTCTCTCTTTGAATTTCTCTGTGAGGACACCCCCCTCCAGTCCCTCTCTGGGCCGTTAAAGAACTCTATTACTGACCGCCGCTGTCAGTCACAGCACTCACTGACCAAATACTGAAAGCCCAACTGTATGTCTCCATCGAGCATGTGTTAAAAGTTACGGAACTCCCCAAAAGCTCTAGTCTGCAACGCAAGTCAGGTGGAAGCAGTGGCCGCAAAGGGAGAGCCAAAACGTTCTATGAAATGTTTTAATATGCAAAAATAAAAAAATAGTACGTCGGGTCAAATATTCGAGGACTTACGGTAAATAGGCGGAGCCTCCCTGTAGTTTGGCCCCTTCCCAAAAACAGTCCAATGGGGTGATTATCATACAGGGGAATAGCTTGTCAATCATCTGGGATCAGGAAATAGAAAGGAAGCATGATTAAAGATCACATACCAGGAAAAAATAGGTAGATACAGAAATACAAAATCTGCTTGTTGTGAACTCACCCTTTCAATCATGACGTTTTCTATAATAGGAACTCCTGATTTATAGCATATTTTGTTCAGATCCCACGATCTACGAGAGAGAAAATATGTTATAATTTGCAGCTGTTATTGTCGACACACAATACAACTTTTTCACAGAACTTGTCCGTGGTCCACTTACTTTCCAAACAGTGACACTTGGACCTTGCTGGCGGACAGGGCGGCTTCCATGTGAACCAGCAAAGCCTCCTGGGTGAGTATATTGGTGCCCTCTTCTTTGGGGGTCTGGATAAGCATCTGTGAGGTAAATACTGACTCCTCTCCCTGCTTCTCCTTGGTGTAGCGAAGCTCCGTGCTCACCCGACTACCAGCTAGAAAACAAAGAATAAAGGAAAAATGAACACTGAATTCTTGAGAGAGAGATAGATAGATGTACTGTATTATTCATACATTAGCGCATATTTATACAAAGACACACGCACATTTGGAGCCTATAACAAAGTGTGTTGCATGTGCATATATGCACACACAGTTACACAAGAACACACACATATATCGACCAACGCCCTTGGCCCTCGCCAGTGTTGGTTTTGAAGGCACTTCACACAAGCCAATGTCTGGCCAAGAGAAATGAGTAATACAGCTTCTCATTGGCCCATTCTGCGAAACAGATGTGCCCTGTTCATTTGGAAAACCAGCTCTCTGATGCCCCAAAACCCTCTGCCACTCTGCTCGGGGCAGAAGATATCCATTTAGACATTTTGAGTACTTGACAAAAGACCACGATGAGAGGAGAAGCGAAGAGTTGCGGTTAAGAGGGAACAGCCAGTGGCTGTGCACGTATGTATGGCACACAGACGTTTGTGAGGGAAATACATCAAATAACTCACAAGAGGTTAAATAAAGATTCATAGAGAGAGAGAGAGATATTATATGTCAGAGGTGGTGATGAAGAGAGAGAGAGAGAGAGATAGAGAGAGAGAGAGAGATGTTGTGCTGTGCGGTAGACTCCAGCCCCCTAATTACAGGAGGTTGCCCTGAAAAGAGTTTGCCAGCCGGGGGGATCTGTGCCTGTGCCAAGTGGACATGAAACATGCCGCGCTGGATCACAGAGGGCCCGTCTGCCCCTCTCGCTGTCCCACTACATGACAACCCCAGAGAGAAAAAGAGAGGGAGAGGGAAGGGTGGGTGGTGGGACGTTTGGAAACGAGGGCTACCTCCTTCTTAATTCTAACTCTCGTCACTCTTTTACTCACTTTCCCTACGCAAACCTGACTGCCTCTATTCCCCTCATACTCTTAATACGCTCCACAAATTCTGCCTCTTGTCTTTCTCTCCGTCTGTCTCCCTCTCTCTCCCTCTCTTCCCCTCACGCTCTCTGCACCTCCCCCAGCCTGGAGCAGGCTCCTATAATTGATGGGGAGAAAAAGAAAAAACAAACTACTCAGCCTCCGCCGCAAAAGTGTGAGATCAGGTTAGAACTCTGGGCTTCGGAGACAGTCCAATATTTCTAGGCTACGCTTTCAAGGCTTTAATTACCTACGCAGGGGCTTCAGAATATAAGGTCACCTCATTTATTTGCAGTCAAGGGTGTCTTTTTTTTTAAGTGTCTGTCTCAGTGTATCCCAAGAAAAAAGTCTCAAAATGATCTTGCTGGATATATCTTTTGCACATCTGGTCCCTCAAAAAAAAATTGAAGTCGAGAAATTATAATGCTTTTCTTCTCAGGGAATCACAACAACAACAAAAAAAGATAAAGAATAATTCCCTCACTCTTGTATTTGAGAAGGGAAAGATGTTTTGTTCTTACAGAGGACTGAGTTTATTTGACTTACATTTTTCAAGTGCAAGTCAAGAATCTGAAAAACAGTGCTTAGAGGTACAGTTCTCCCCGCCTCCGCTCAGTTTCCTTGCCACACAGATTTCCAATCAAAAATGACTACTACAAAATGGAACCCTTTCCGTTCGTGGACCTCTTTGACATCTGTTAAACCTTTTTTGACATTTCGTATGTTAACCTCTGCAGTGTGGGGTTTTGATCCCAACAGGAACTGGGTGGCTCGGAGAGACTCTGGCTCTGTAATTACAGGCCTCCTGAAGTAAATTATAGCTATTTGTGTCTCGTTCCTCCCATCTGGACCACCCAGGCAGCCAGTCCTCTCTCTTCTCTCTCTCTCTCTCTCTCTTTCTCGCCTTCTCTCCTCAACCCCTGGTCCGGCCCCAACCACCCAACGCTGAGCTTCGCGACTGTTCTGCTCAGTTCAACTCTGTTCAGCTTACCGCTCGCGCCAGAAGGAACCTTGTCCTTTATTGTCTTATCTGTCTTTCCATGGTTTTCTCTTCTATTTCCCCCCCTCTCTCACTCTTTTTCAATCCCCCTACCCTCTCCCTGCGCTCAGCCTGCGCTCCACACATCCTTAAAGAGACAGTTCCCGGAAATTTTCCCACCCTGGGAAGAAAGCGCCTTTGAGTGTGGAGATCCGGTGTTTCAACAGCTAATTTTTACTACATGAGCAATTTTCGAACATGAAATATGAGTCTGTGTTAGTCAACATGGCAAAAAAATATGGGGGAAATGAAGAATCACAAAATGAGTACAACTCTATCTAAACACATCCATGGTTCTTTCATTGGATGTTTTTTGAGAAACTCGAGCAGCATTTTAAAAATCTTAGCAAACAACTCGACCTGCTGGGTGCAACATGTGAATGGATTTAGCTTCACCACTAAAAGCACTTTCACAACAGTTACGACATTGGGAAGAGAAAAGCAAACGATAAAACGTCACAACAAGCCCTGACGTGGTTTCATGGCTGTGTGTACGGATATAAGGGTTATATGAATGTGTGTGTGTGTGTGTGTGTGTGTGTGTGCACGCACCGGTTTAAACACTGGGCCCTGTCTCCACCAAACCCAGTAATTTCCTCTCCACCTGACCCTTCCATTTCCAAAAGTTGAACACCCAGAATCCCCTAACTCTCTAAAATATGTGCGGCTTCTCACATCTGGCTTAGGATGGAGGCAATGCCATCTTTAAAGTGCTGCGCTTCAAATGTATTCTATTTTATTCTATTCTGTCTTCGTGGCTTATAGGCCAAGTCCCAGTTCCAGGCCATGCTAGGTCAGACCAGGCCACCTTCAAAGTTCAGTGTGGTAGATTAGCTGGATTAGGGGGCCTCTGAAAGGCCCCACGCTGCTATGGAGGAAGACCCAAGACGAAGAGGGCTGAAAGTGACATGTATGCTTTTACCTGCTACATAGTGCATTGGATTTGACCCTTTCCTGATTTACACAGCATGGCTTCATGAGGAGTACTGAACTACTTCTACACAGAACCTCCTTTAATAAAATATAGATTTAAGAGAAAACTCACAACAGAGCAGCAACAATATGAAAGAGGACAGAAAGTCATTCCTTGGCTGCTTTTTTCTATGCATCATTTACTTTTTCTCTCAGCCGCTTTTCTTTTTCACAATGTCCTCCAATAGAGGTCCTTTATTTCTTTTGATTTACAGCAAAGGAGTCAAATGAGAAACTCATTCTCCTGGCCAGGCACCCAGCATCACTTTTGTCACTTGTGGACCCACCAGAATCAGGACTGTGCCCCGCTTTGGGTCCTCAGCCCGGCCCGGCCCTATGGCATTCCCTAGCCAAGGCACCGCCGAAAGCAGGCTGCCCCCCAGCAGATGGGCCAATCCTCCACACAATCCTTCAGCGCTGTAGCTCCAGACTGAATGCAGACCCTTTTGTCATTCAACCCCTTCAATTTCTTTCAGATGTTTCCCAACAAACATCAGAATAAAATAAAGAGGGAACGGTTTTTTTTTCCACAACAAAAACAAATGGACCAAAACTTTCCCAGCCTGTAAAACAATGCTTGAGTTGGCTGTGGGAGGGTGAGGCTGGCACTTTGGTATCTTACCTATAGAAATACAGTCTGTGTGTGTGTGTGTGTGTGTGTGTGTGTGTGTGTGTGTGTGTGTGTGTGTGTGTTTTTGTCTTCACACGCACGCTGTATCTGTTCATTAATCGTCAAGGACAGTTGTGTCATTTTAAGAGGAGAAAAGCCTAATTAATGTGCGAGCATGAGAAAACAAAATGTATCAGTTTTAATGTGCAGCTCCCACCATCATAGAAGAAAAAATCACACCTTGAAAACAGTATAAAACAGCGAAAACAACATGAAAAATCAGTTTCACTTACATTCTATTCAAAAGTGCCAGTGGTGTTAGCCACCACACATAAATTTCCACCAGTGTTGGCATTTAGGGACTTTCTATTTCCATATGTATAGGCTTGCCTCTGCTAATTATGCTAATCATGGGCAGAGTTGGCCACTGTGAAAAATAGTCACATTAGACACTCCACTGACCGCTAATACTGCTTAATGTGTGGTTGAAACATACATTCATCCCTGCCTGAAAGGCAAACATTTTCCACATTGCTGGTCTCATTCAGACGAGAAATGAATTTATTGAGCCCAAGAACCATTTCTTTTTTTTTCCCTCCCAAGTACCAAGAAAATGTTCAGTCTCTCGCCATCTCCCTCTCCCTTTACTTTTTATACTTTCACGGTGTAAAGACAGAAGCAAATGGTGCAAACTCTAAGGTGACTGGTGCCGCTTTAGTTCGTGCCGACCAAAGACAAAGGTTGCTCTTCAGCTGGGAAAGAAAGGGTGTCACTATATTGATTGAGTTTTCATTATTCCGTTTTCAGTTGCATCGCAGCCTTTCTCAGTATATTGCATTCAATATTGCAGTGATTGACAGTCCTGTGACCTTTTGTTTTTCTTTAGAAAAGCTTTGGCACCACAATAAGCGTATAATGTGTGTTTTATGTTATCGCTGTAAATGTGGACACATGGTGAATACTTTTGTTTTAAAATTGCTAAAAATAAATAAAAAAATGAAAACAGGTAGGGAGCAGTCAGTGTGTCTCCTGTATGATGGAGGCCATGTGTCTGTCATATGCACATGTATCTGTAGCTGCTCAATGTGTGTTGATTTGTTGGGGGGTGGTCTTGGTCCTGACTGTTGAAGAGTGTGTGTGTGTGTGTGTGTGTGTGTGTGTGTGTGTGTGTTGAGGGGGGAGGGGCTGAAAGAAGGGATGGAACGAGGGGGACTTGGATTGAAGGATGGCGGGAAGGGGGGGGGGGGGTGAAATAAACATTTAGAAGTGACCCAGGTTGACTCTGGTCTTGTTTGTTCTCTCTACCAGTGAGGTCCTGGGCCCTGAGCGCTGGGAGTTTATTTATCTAGCTGGGGCACCACCGCGCACTATTCACCTCCAATAATGCCTCATAGAGCTCCCTTTCTCTGTCTGAACTGGGGCGCTGTGTGCGCTCCAATGAATTATAGCATTTACCTGCTGTGCCGCTCTGAGGTTTGTTTAGAGAAACCGCTCCGAACGCCGAAATGCCCATGTGTGCATTCGCTCATTTGCGCAAACTCAGATGTCTCTCTTAATGAATCAATTTTCTTGGTCTGATTTCATTGCTAGCTGACTAAGCTAGCGCTTCAATCTGTATGCATTCACGTTATGGCGACTGTGTATGGTCTTTACCTCCCCCTTTCCTATCCTCTTTCTACATGGCCTCTTTATGGGACATGTGGTGCGCCTGCTATCCGGATAGGCCCTGTCTCACTGCACTCATATTTGGACAGCTTGAGTCTGTGTACATGTCTGTCATGCCTCACCCAAACTCTGCCAAGAAGAATGAGTTTAGTTAATGTGAGAGTAAACACCACCACTTTTACACGGAGGCCATTTCTATCCGCTCTTTTCCCAAACAGGCTTTTCAAGCGGGCCTTTGTCAAAATGGAAATTATCCAAGTAGAAAAGTCTTAAAGGTTTGATATGAGACTCAAAACAACTATCCGAACGCATTGCAAAAATAAATCATTTAGTGGTAAAAATGTCAAGCAACTTCTCTCTCATGGACACACACCGCCTCAGTCTTTTACGGCTCACACTTGATGTTTGTTCAAGTGAGACAGGCAAAAACATGGGCAAAAAAAAAAAAAAGTGTCAGCTAGCCATAAAACGCCCGCCCTGTTCCTGCCCCAACCCCCTCAACGCCTACTCTCTCATCCCTCTCTTCTTCTTGCACCTCTTTTTTTTATTTTTACGATCTCTCTCTTTTCTGCTTGTGGACAATACCGACTGGGTCACACGTTCCCCGGCTCACACCAACTCTCACACGCTCAAAGGTGGGAAGGCTGTATAAGCATAAACCGTAAAGTATCGCGCAATGTATGTTTACAGCATGCAAAGCTTCATTTACAGAGAAATGAAATACAGATTCCGGCAATTTTAGATGATATATGTTGCTGAGGGAATAATGAAAACATCTCGTCGTGTTCGTCCCTCAGGTCTTCAGACACACCTTCCAAAAAAACATGCTAAGCTGTGATACGACATTTATAAACAAGACCCGTGTGAGTAACTGAGGGTATTTTGATGGGTGATGTCTGTCTCAGCAGTAAACTAGAAATAATCCCCCTGTCAGACTAAACACCCTGATACTGTGGCTTTTATTTCCCACCTACACAGGTGGGAGGAATGAAGGCATGATTAACTCCTTTACTCCTTTGTTGCATGCCCCCTTGCAAAGGCACAGGAATCCTTAAGGCAAACAGAGAGGAAACGTACAAAGGTTGTGTACAGTGGAAGTATGTTTGCTTGGAAACTCAGGTACAGGCACTAACTTCCTCAACCTCCCTATTCTGTCTGCTCTCTCGAGACAGACTCCACTGCTGTGCACCGCTTCACAGTGTTTTGGTCCTGTAGGAGGGGAGGAAGCAATTAAAAAAGACCTGGTGGCCTGACTTCACAGAGCCGGCAGACAGACAGGTAGAAATATAAACAGACATACACAAAGCATAAGCAGACAGACAGGCACGCAGTCAGGAAATTCAGGCGGGCAGACAGACGGCCAGGCAGGCGGTACACACCAAAGGTGGCAAAGATGACAAGTGTATGTGCTTATGTATGCGTGGGAGCAGGCTCTAGTATGAATATATGATGGGAAGCATATGCCCCTAACACATTCACACGCACGCACGCACACGCACACACACACACACACACACACACACACACACACACACCATACTGGCATTGTTAACACATACGGTGTCAATTCACAGTTAGTTTCTTCTGAACAAATGAGGATACAAGTGGGAGGGCTTTGTTCATGCTGCAATCTGAAAGATTAAACGTATAAGCAAATATATTTCTTTTAAGTTAAGAAATATACACAAAATACAGTCTAATAAAACATAAAAACTAATGTAGAAATTTTTTCTGAGGCCCTTAATATGATATCAGCTGTCTTATTTAAGGGAATATCATTCCGGCTTCCTTCTGCTTATGTGCAATGAGGCATGTGTGTGTGTGTGTGTGTGTTTCTGTGTGTGAGAGAGAGAGAGAACTAACCTCTCCTTGTTACCGAACCACTTTACTCTCCATTGAGGCCCTAGCAGCTTTGTCAATGGGCTATTGGTGGAAACAAGGCAGGCAGAAACTTTAGAAACATGGCCACGGCCTCTTAAAGGCACAGCATTCCTTTTCAGCCCCCCTTGTTCAACTCTCTCAATCCCACAGCAAAACAACTGGCACACAAACATCTAAACATCTCCTTTAAGAGATGGATCTGCCAATTAGCTCAAGAGGTAATCCCGAAGCTTTACACTAACCAGAAAGAAACCAAAGAAAAAAGAGACTGTGGAAATTCAAACTCTTGTTGCCTGCTTTTGTTGCAAATTCAGGCGTTTGCAACGTCGAGCTAATTATTTCAGTGACTGAATTTACAGAGATTTTTTTTTATTGTGCCTGGTACTGGACATTTTTTTAATTCCCGTGCAATTGAAGCGTGCAGTCTCCAAAACACTTCTCCTGACGCCAGCAGCGGCGTGTGATTGCTCAAACACCTCCACACGGCTCCTGTGGGAGCCGCCTGTCCCCGTCCTCTAGTGACATGGTGGGCTTAAAAAACCCCATAGAGTCTGTTTATATTCACCAACTGCTGTAGCGCTTTTAGAGTGTGCAAAACAGGTGGGTAAACTTCAGCTGCATTCACTTATATTTTTTCTTCTCGCGAGGAGGAGGAGAGGAGGAGGAGGGGGAGGAGGAGGAGGGAGGGGGGTTTCAGGGAGGTGGTGCCTGCTTGCCTGCCTGCCTGCCTGCTTGCCTCTTGTTGAATGGAATCCAAGAATAGTTAGGGACCACACAGGGAGGTGAGGGGGGAGGGGTCAGAGCCCTCAAAGATGGCTAACCATTCACACAGTCCATCTGCTGCGGGGATCAGCCCCGGCACTGAAAGCCTGGGGGTTTAAAAGGAATTTGGCCAATGTGAAAAACCAAATAAAGCGGCCACTACCCCTGAAAATGTACAGATCACCTAAATCTGAAATGCTCTGAAAGAGCGCAAAAGAGAGCGGAGTCAAATCTAAAGGTTTGTGAGTCAGCGTAGAATCACAAACACAGTCATGCAGATGGGACAAGCGACAGATAGTCAGTGTATGTGTGTGTGTGTGTGTGTGTGTGTGTGTGTGTGTGTGTGTGTGTGTGTGTGTGTGTGTGTGTGTGCATGCATGCATGTGACAGAAGAGGGAGAGGGACTAATGCAGTCGTGTGTTTGGGTTTCTCAGGTAAATTGTGACTTAATAAGACATGAGCGACCAGCACTGAGTCGTACAATGTAAATGCACTGAATGTAAAACGTACATTATATTCCCATCCACACCACAATAGAAACAGAGACCTGCTACTAAACATAATTAATACTCTATCTACAAGCTTTTTGGTACTTGTATTCCTTCTATACAGAGATGATGGCGTTGATAAATCTATTTATACAGACAAAACAACTTTAAACCAGCTCACACACGTACAGTACTGCTGCTTTATTCTGGATTTCAGCCAGACAAGCAGTCAGTCTATCAGTCACTGAACACCTATTGCCCTCCCGTGGCACTGAGATGACACTAACATGGCCACCCTGCATCTTCCCACCAGCCACTCTTGTCATTCAAACTCCAGTTAAACCCAGCGACAAAAACAAGCTCATCAAAATGTCCAAACTTCTCCCAGCTGAATATTCTGAACAGAAAGTCAGTACGTCCAGCCATGAAGCCTAAACTGAACTCACAGAAGTGATGTTGCATTTGTGTGAGAAACAGCAACAACACCAGAGTCCACTGCTTCACAGGAACGTCGCTCGAAAGATGAAGCGAAAACGTCTGAAAACTCACCTTCCACCCATAGCTGTTCGATGTCCGTTTCGATGGCTGCGACTCGGAGTCCCACAGACAGAGCCCCGAACACTAAGAGTCCAATAAAGAGGACCTTCCCACAGTGCCTCTGGATGTGGCAGCCCAGAGAGAACAGGAGGGCCTGGAACCTCGCCCGGATCCACAGAGGAGCTTTCTGACCTACCGCCTTACCCTGGAAGAAAAGGACAGACTTATTATCAACGTTACCACACATGAATAATGGGTCATTGCACAACTGTCCACAAAGGCAGGTCTAATAGCTTGCATTTCTGAAGCCGTGTCACAAGTGTGTATATGTGAAGCATAGTGACGACTTGCATCCAGGGACACTGGATTACACATGAACCTGTATAGTGAGAGAGAGAAAGGCGTCTTTCTGTGGAATTTAAGGTGAAGCCTTGTGTAACATGACGACAGGTGAAGGTGCAAACTCGCTAGCCACAGATTTGATGCCAGTGCTGTCAGATTCCTGCTAAAACCTTATGTCAATCGGCTGAACTCGCGAGACAGGCTCTCCGCACCTGAGATGATTTGAACTGCACAGTTGAAGGAAACAATTTGATCTCATGAAAAGCTTTCAGGGAAACTAATTCCTGATAGTTTAAAACGACAGAGTCCAGTGAGACCGCAATGAGAAAAAGAGCTTAAAAGCATAATGTTCACCAGTGCAGAACAAACCCAGGGTGTAATGGAAGTTACAGTAATAGTGGGAATTCAGATTATAGCTACAGTTTAAGAAAATCAACAATACTGTCTTATCCACACACACAAAAAGGTGCCACTCTGTATTAGACACCTTATGAATCTGTTTTTTATTGCAAGTGCATGTACAAAGTTGTCATTATAAGGGTGCTGCTGTGAAAGAGACTATTGGTGGTTATTAGTATAAACTCATATGAATGAGTTGGTAGAACATAGAGTTTAAACTGACACATATTTCCCTGCAGTAATCTACATTATATACAGTGTTTTTCCCCTCTAATTTGCAAACTATTTGTCAGAATCTGGACCGCTCAGCCCCCGGTGCTACAAATGTCACCGCTGCAGGAGAGATTGCACTGGTGTTGTGGTTTTCTCTCAGCAGTGCTGAAACACGTCCAAGCATCCGGGCGGTCCAAAGATGCTTTGTCAGATCAAACTCAATCAGTGAATTCCTTTACAGGACCCACCACATTTCCAAACAGACCCCGGGCCAGTGCGCTCTCCGCTGCCTGCACAAAGCACCCCCCCAAAAAAACGCGCACAAACACGGCTGCGATATGAGGAACAAACCCTCACTCGCTCCCTCCCGGTGGCTTTAGCCAACATAAATGAATGAGAGCCTGGTGTCCATTCAAACAAACAGCAATGTTAACATGCTGCCAAACGCGGAACCCCTTGTTAAGTCGCTATCACTTTATTCCAGGGGGTTCCTAAAAATGTCACGCGAGCTCAGCCTTCTCACAGGTTCTGTCCCATTGAGCACAACGTATGCGATTTCTTGTTTTCTATACCACCCTCTGATGACAACCCCTACACTTTCTTTCGTTAAATGATACACCATATATCTGAACTGCCGTCCGGCTTCGCTGGAGCTCCCTGGTGGTCCCCGGATCCCAGTGAGGGAGCCGCTGGCTGCAGCCTACATTCCCACATGCGCCCTCAACTCGCGATTAGATAACGGCTGAATCAAAAGCTGCCTTTTGGGAAGACGTTTCATTCACACTTGCGGACTGAATGGGAGCTTCCCTCAAACATAAATCCACACTCTACTGCGGGCATTGTATCACCTTTGAGATCTGTTTAAGTGCGAAAGCAGCGTGGCAGTAGCTGGGTCTCCGGAGCCCGTCTGGGTTCGCAGGCGGCTGGGAGCGCGTATAACTCGGGGGTAAATCTCCATAGACGCCGGCCCCTGGGACCCCGCGATCCGAGGCCATAGTCCGAAGAAGAGGAGGGACGGGGCGCTGAGCGAGGCGACGTGGAATTGGTGCGAGTTCAGTAAAAACGACAATAATCCAACATAGAAGAGGAGCGCATCCAGCACCGCCGGCGACAAGTTGGAGGGACGCTTTCTAGTCTTCCCTGGAGCCAAACAAGTCTCGAAACTCCATCCCAACATTATGCGCCGAAATCCGTAAAGATCCTTCAGTCTTCATTCGTCCCGGTAGTTTGTGAAACGAGGTCTCAGAGAGGAGTAGTGGTTGTAGTAGTAGCCTAGTAGTAGTAGTAGTAGTAGCCTAAGTCTGAGCCGTCCGTGTCAAGTCTAACTCCGATCCCGTAGCGGTAACATTTGGAGAAGTTCGCCCCTCTGCAAATCCTGAAAAGGGAGGTTTGATGGAAAAGTGCTCCGGCTCCCATTGGCCAAGGAAGAGGCAAATTACTTTGCAAACATCGCCTATTATTAGCTGCTAAGCAACAGCTCACCAAAGTGGAGAGAGAGGAGGACCACCCAGGCTGCTGCTGCCTGGGCTGGAGGGAGGGGGGGGGGGGGGGGGGGGGAGGAGGAGGGGGGAGGGAGGAGGAGGAGGGGGAGGGGGAGGGAGAGAGGAACTCTTTCAATAAACTCTGCACAGCCGCGCACGCACGCACGCAAACACACGCGCACTGACTCACGCACACAGCTTGCTGCCTGCCCGCCTCACTTGCTCTGTGAACATTGTTCCCAGCGGCCGGGCCCTGCAAGAAGCAATCGCACATGTCATCTATTGATATCACAGGCACGCACACACACTTTTTTTTTTTTGGGGGGGGGGGGGGTTCTCCTTCAGTTTCATCAGCAAAAGCAAATCAGTGAAAGGACAAAAATAAATAAATGTTAATTCAGCTTTTCACACAAGAATGTAAACATGTGATTCTTTTTATTTTATTTTTTATGGGAGTATTACAGATCTTTCAACACTTCTTATATCCCCTCAGGTCATCTCGTGTTTGATAAGGATTTGGAGCCTCACATTTGTTACAGACCACAACAAATGTTTTTTTTTTTTGCTTCTTTGGCAGCTGTGAGAAGTGTGTAGGCTTTTTAGCACTAACAGCTGTAACCTCAACTCTTGTGCCCCAAAGCGTCTAAAAGTAGGTTCTTACACCCGAGAAACTATAACCTCTCGTACTTGTAAAGTTTCCCCTTAAAAGATTGCAGGGATTGTTGTGTGCCTATGATTTTTTTTTTTAAATAACACCTCGGAGCTGCCTGGCTCAGTGTGACACCCTTATCTATGTGGAGACTTTTGGAGAGTTTCCATGTCTTGCCATGCATGATTTCACGAGTTCAGAGAGCCGCTCACCTAAGAAAAACATTGGAAAATCAAAGAACGAAGGAAAGAAAGAAAGGAAGAAGGTTCTCAGACCAGATTGTTTCTAATCTCTCAACAAAAAAAGAAGTGTCTTGGTGTTTTTTTGCTAATGCAAGCCCCCATTGGCCCCACTCACGATAGCATGGGGGTGAAGAAGAAACACTTTACCAAATTGCAGTCATTCTCTGCCTGCCAACCTGTGCTGCTGTGTAGAATATGTGTCAGATGGCTGGTGCTAATTTGAGGCCCTTTGGGTGACTGTAAAACTATTTGGCGCTGAAGTAAAGCAATTTGTAGGTGTCGGCGCTATAAGGTCATTCTGTTTGTGACGCCGTTACAGTAGGTGCACGTTCAATCGATGTCACAGCTTGCTGCTGAGCCGTTATGTCCGTCATCACTGTTTACATGGCACGAGACAAAGGACACGAGAAACATGAACATAGGACCCCCTGATTAAGAGTGTGTAGCAATTAGAATCAGAATCAGCAACTATTAGAATCAGCAATCAGAATCAGAATCAAAATCAAAATCAGAATTAGAATCAGCAATTATTTATTGCCAAGTAAGTTACACATACAAGGAATATTACTTTGTGAAAGGTGCATAACAATATACAAAAACAAAACAAAAAAAACTTAGGGGCTATTGGTAGAAATGGAATATAATATGAATATGTATGTTTTATTTAGTGTATACCCACCTGACAATAAGAAAAAAAACAGAAACAAGAAAAAAACATGCACTTTATTAATCCCCTTGGGGAAATTCTTCTCTGCATTTGACCCATCCCTGGATAGGGAGCAGTGGGCAGCCCTGTGAGGCGCCCGGGGAGCAGTTAAGTGTTCAGTGTCTTGCTCAGGGACACTTCGACATGTGAGCTATGGGGGGACTGGGGATCGAACCGGCTACCTTGTGGTTGCATTGTGTTTGTGTTACCTTGGAATGAGCCGTTTGTATATGCATGCAGTGCCTATCCTCTTCATGGAGCGGGCCGCCATGTTGCTACATGAGCCCACAATGGACAAACCAAACACTCTAGCTAGCTTGGGCCACCGTAGTTCTCCTACACGCTTGGCACACTGGAGAAGTTGGCAACCTTCCAGTAGATGTCACCAAATCCTAAACACTATATATATATATATATATATATATATATATATATATATATATATATATATATATATATATATATATATATATATATATATGTGTGTGTGTGTGTAAATAGTATAATGCTGACATGCAATAACAAATGGTGTCTGCTTCCCTAACAGTTCTCATTTTCACAAAGTTGTTTGTTACACTCAGTGTCTAAGATTAACTTAAATTATTTTGAGATCATATCTATGTCTGCTAATGATCATTTGCATTGTAGAACAATCTGTTTATATGTTTTCTCAGTTCATTTAATTAATTGTTTACTTGAAGTTAAATGTCAGAACAAAGTGAAAAATGTCCATCACAAGTTTACAAAGCCCAACGTGACAGAAAACAAAAATATAATATTAGATTAAAAGTAAATATATATATATATATATTATATATATATATATATAATATATATATATATGGTATACCCAGATGGTATGGTAATTCAGTATTACATATATATTATACCAAACATGGTATAAGGTGGGACATTTGAATGAAAGAGTCTGTCAGGATAAAAACTAAGACTGTGTTCATGAACGAAACACTCATCCATAAAAGGTTTAGCAACAGTGTCCAACACGCTATGCATTTTTCTTTCCAGCTACTACAATACTTAAAAGTATAGATTGAATCCTACTCGTTATGTCAAAATAATATTCAGTTGTAACTAGGTACATTTACTCAAGTCCTCAAGTATACTTTTGAGTTATATGTACTTTACCCATGCTATGCCTTTGTATACTTCTAGCCCAAAACTACAACACAAAATATGAAATAGTGCTCTTTGCTAATACATGTATTTGACAGCTCTTAGTACTAATTACTTTGCATGTTAGAATTTCATATGAAGAACATATGATGAATTTAATCCAATGCATTGTGATATATTTAGCTGATTAAACTACCTACAGTTTATAAAAATAGGTAAAATTATCTCAACCAACTTGAGCAATATAATGCTACTTACACATTGAAGCATATTCACAATATTAATGTTAATGAGATTATGTGTCCATCATCCATTATCTATAAACGCTTATCCTGTTCTGGGTCGTGCAGGCTGCAGCCGATCCCAGCTGACATTGGGTGAAGGCGCAGTACACAGAAGGCCAGAGATAATATGTATTTGGAGTCAAATACTTTTACTTAACATTTTAATAATTTCTCTACTCAAAATGCTTCTGTATTTTTTACTTGAATAATATTTAGAACAAAGGACTTTTACTTGCAAGCTATTGATTCATTTCTCTATTGATGCTTTTAGATGAGTGAGCGATCCAAAACCATCTTCCACCACTGATCACAATCACAATAATATACATTAATATAAAGCCTAGGTCTAAATTGTTCTGTTTGTGTTTACTTAAAAAATATGATTGATCACTGTCAGGGTTACGAGTACAGACAAGTCACCTGTCGGGTCACCACTGGTGGCTAAATAATCAAAGCTTTCACAGAAGCTGGGATAATAAATAAATCAAAAGGCTCAACTATCTGTGTAAAGCTCTTTTATACTTATGATCCTCTTTGAACTCTTTATTTCAGATCTCCATCTTCTTTCAGCACGTCTAAAAGAAATATTATTGGAGTCGTAAGTGCTCTCACCAGATCTCTTCTTATATCTTGATCAAACAGGATGTATCCACTGGCTGTATCAGTCTATCTGTTGACTTGGAGCGTAGGACCACAGATACTGTCGTTTACGTCTCATTTACCACCCGCCACAGCTCTCAGTTGAATGATACACATACTGTATATACTCACTCGTCCAAATGGAGGCGACCATACGTTAGAGTGACACTGGCCGGCCTGTTTTTTTCTGCATCGCTGGAACTGGGTATAGTTAGCTTGAACTGGGTTGGGTCGGGTTGAGTGGTAGAGGGAAACAGGCAGCTGGAAATGGGAGCTAATGTGGAATGTGCGGAATTGGGTTGTGTAGTAGGGGGCCCCTTCAAGCCTAACAAACTCAGGGAGGTCCGAGGCCTGGTCTGGAGGCCTTGGATAAATAAACCATCTGAGATGACCATGCGCTGTGCAGATATCTGCCATCACACTGCCCCGGCCTCCAAACACAAACCGCCCAAGCGCTCTCTCCCTCCTTCCTCTTCTCCATGAGTCCCACATGGTCCCTCTCCTTCCATCCATCCATCCATCCCTCTCTTTATCCATTCCATTTTAATCTCCCCTTCCCCTTCCTTTTATTTCAGATTTTCTTCTTAACACCTTCGTCTTTCCCCTCCGTTTCATCTGCTTCCCTACTTCTGCTCTTCCTGCCTCCTCCTCCCTCCCCTTCCTATCTCCATTCCTCCATTTCATGCCTCCCCAGTGACTCCATCCATCCATCCGTTCATCCATGCATGCATGGCTGGCTGTCCGTCCGGGGTTCTGTGTGTGCTATAGGCAGAGCTACGGAACCGCTCTGGCACTCAGCCGTCGCACAACAGCCCAGACGCCCAGGGTTCAGGCCCAGAGTGTTTATTTATCGAAGAGAGGCTGTGAGACTGCTCACGACTGCATTTCTTCTTTTTCTCTCAGAAGGAGTAAGTAAACATGGAAGAATACAAGAGTGATAAACTATATGTATGATGTTTTTTTTGCACTGGAGCAACAGTGATGGTCATCGTCATTTAGGACACATATAAGTTGAGAAGGCATGAGGTAAAAATGCAACCATATAAGAGATATTATGGGATATGCCATTTCAAACAACAGTGCTGTGCGGTTACACAAGGATGAGGCAGATCTTCCCAGAAAGGAAATGCTTTTGACAGAATTTGGGAAAAAAAGATGCCAAACAAGTAAATGGATTAAATATGGAATAACTGGAAATTAGAGTCTATCATACCCAGATGACGACTGTTTGTTGTATTTTATGTTGGATTTGTACTATTGTCACATGTTCCTGGTTCCCAAAAAAAGTATGAAAAACATTTTTTTTCTTTAAAAGTACACCATTATATCAGAAGTGGTTGTCTTTTAAAGCCTTCTGCTTTCCCCCCTTTGGTGCTAATGTTAAGTCGGACTCTCTTTACAGCAGTGTAACATGATATCAGTGTGTCCTCATAGCTCCAGTTTCTTGATAGATAGTACTTGGCCCAAACAGCTGTCGCATATAATTACAGGAACGTGCTGAGATCACATAGTCAAAGATAGGTATATTGTAGAGCCTTTCTACACCTGCCCATGATTGTCTCAACGTATTACAGCACCTAATCGACAAAACGACTCCAAAGCTGAGAAGCTGTGCCTCATCAAATGAGACAGTCAGACATGAGGGACACAGTTATAAAACTGTTACACATCATACAATCACTGAGCAATCTGAAGGCATCTGAGGTAACATGATAATCATGTTTCTACCGTCTCATTATACCCTGTGTATACTTATCTACGTGTGAGGGCGATTTAACTCCATTATGCAAACTAAAACATGAAACCAATCACCTCTAGCTCCTAATAAAGACTAACGATAACAACAAGAATAAACATAATAAATCACCAACACATTTCCCGTTCAAGAATATCAAAATGAATAAATAGTTTTCATGATAACCAAACAGAATATTTGGCTGTGGTGATAGAATAGACAAATAAAGCTGTTCCAAAAACACACAAAGAGTTTTGTGTTTGTTGAAGGGAACAAATATACAGCATATTTATTCTAGATTAATCAAAACCTCTTTTCAGGAATAAAACATTTTCATTTGGGGTGCTCGATATAAAGTTCACAGAGTCATGTTACATAATGTTGGGAAACCCCAGAAGAGGTTTTTCAACTTATGGTCTATAATTACATGTTTCTCAGATATCAGTGAAAAGGCAAAACAAGTTGCCCGGTAGCAGAGAGACACTTTCTGCAATGAGCACCTCTGTCAGTCGCAGAGCAGAGTCGGAGCTGCCACCCACAGTCTCACACAAGATTAATTATGATAATGCATTTCTTTACCCCTTTGTCATCGTAATGAATGGTTGCCTTTCTGGGAGAAAAACACACAAAACACAGAGAAACACACTTTTCTTTAAGTCTTTGTTTGTGCGGTTGTAACAGAGGTATTGTCAGATGAAGCTAGCAGGTGGTAATGCAAACTCAGACCTGTAGCTTTAAAAGAAAGCATAGAACCCCACAACTATGTGTGTGTGTGTGTGTGCATCTTTAAGTATATGTGGGCAAACATAGCTGCGACAGAATATCTTTTCTTTATTTAAAGCACAATTGTGATTGGTTACAAACGATGAAGAAGCCCATCAGAATCCAAACACTTTGCGACCCCATACAGCTGTCTTTTAAAGCAAAGAAAATATATTTTCAAACATTTTTGACAAATTGTACTAAGAAAATAAGCCCTTTTTTATCATACAGGAACTTTATTTAACTATGTATATCTATTTTACTTAATAATACAAAATCTGTGACTCAAGAATCACTCAATTTTAAACATTTCCTGTGTCCATTAAGATCATTACTTGTTGCCTCGCTGTGAAATTGAACAGATTAAGGGAATTTTGAGGTGGAGTGATTGTAGTAAAATCACAGTGCACAAAAGAAAAAAGGAAACATTATTGAACATTTGAGATAGACGTTTTCGGTTTTCAGTTCCAGCTGTGGATGTTATAAACATTCTAACTAATAAGATTACAAGGAAAGGTCACCTGAGGGTGTAAAGCAGGTCAGTCTTTTGCTTCTTCCTGTGATTTTACTGCAAAAGCAATTTAAGATGTGAACCCAATCAGCCACCCAGTCAATGTTTAGTTAATTAGCCGGGGGCCTCCACGGTGACAGACAGGGATATCTGGCTTAGTGTGTGTATGTGTGTGTAAGGCATGTCACCGAGGTTGTTATCCCACACATGGGATCTCTGTCTCCACACACACTCTTTGTTGGCTAAGCAACATAAGCAACTGATGTATCTCTAAAGCTTGTAAAAAGAGTGCGTGTCTGTGTGTGTATGTGTGTGTGTGTGTGTGTGTATGTATTCAGATGTTTGAGTTAGAGATGGGGTGGTGTTGGTGTGTCTGTGTATGTGTGTGTGTGTGTGTGTGTTTGGTGGGGGGAGGAGGGTGGTAGCATCTTGAAAGGTAGTGTGTGGAGGAAAAAAAGGAGGGAGGAAATTCATTTGTGGCCGGAGAACACAGAAGACAAATTGAGGAAGTGTTGTGCTAATGTGTAGGGGTCAGCAGCAAACACACACAGGTTTCTGACTGACTGCCACTTGGGTGGCCTGCTCGTTCTCTCTCTCTCTCTGTCTGTCTCTCTCTCTCTCTTGCTCACCCACGATCAGCCCTCAAGCCATGAAGCCACCCAGCTACTCAGCCAACCCCCCAACCCGAAGCTCAGACTCCACTCCACCTCTGTGTGCATCGGAGTATGTCTATGTATCGCACATTTGTCTCCACCATCAATCCGATCAATCTATCTGGGACTGGGCTTCTTTATCACCCCCCTGAGGGTTCAGCAGAAGCAAAAGTATAAGACAGCATGTGTTCGCAGAGGATGCTTCAGAAAACAGCATGCGTGAAGGCGTTCAATATGTTCCTTTTTTTTTTGCCATTAACACACATTTAACCCTCTCCCATTCAACCTTAAAATGTTTCAAACAGTCTAATTCCAACAGTTTTACATTGCTATATACTACACAATGTCTCCAAATCCCAACATGATATATCTGGTATCTTTGGAACCTTTGGGATCTCCATTAAAAAACAACATCATCTGTTAGTCTGAAGCCATGTTTGGCTTCAGAGGTTGAGTTGGTAATAATGCCTGACCCACTAATGGACCGCTGCTGAAGCTGTTAATGGGCTTGTTGTGTTTGACTGGAAAAAAAAGTTAAAGGAACACTGGCCAGACTATTCAGTTGCATATTTTCTGTTCCTTAACAGCGTTGTTTCTTAGTCAACGTCTCACTTCATAAATCACAGATGAGGACGGTCGAACACTTCCTCCCCAACTTTATCTAACTTTCTCCAGACAATCTACAGACTTTACTTTGGACAGTTTTCACTGCAGCTTCTTCCTCATTAGAAAGTAGTTCCAATAACAACTATAGCCATATGTATCCTGAAAAACACATTACTGGCTTATTTTTTGCATGCAATTATTCAATACTTGGAGCAGAACAAACAAAATTCCACTCACCTACATACCAAATGTGATACGGAAATATGCCTGATATGATTTGTAAAAACTGACCATTTTAAAATACTTGCCAACCAGACTCTGAACTAACTTTTCAATCTCCAGACTTCTGTGACGTTAATGTTCTCCAAAAATGTGACGTCTTTATGATTCACTCTGCACACCGACACAAGAAAACAACAATGCATCATAGGAATGAAGTACGTGCAACCGAAACAGATCTTAAAGCTTTGTTTTCACACAAAATAAAAGAAGTACATTTTTAAATGTCACTGCAGATGTGCAAGAGCATCTTCATTTATCAATATGCTCGATTTCATCCTCGTTAAAACAAATCTCGCCGGAGAATGTGCTGCCAGCTAAACGGGTAACTGATGATATTCCGTGCATGAAAATGTTTTATTTGAAAGATAATTTCTGATAATGCATAACTAGATACAGATCTTCTTCCCCAAGGCTACATAACCAAAGAAAAACCTGACAGACAGCCTGATATATGATCTGCGGCTCAACATCTGATCTCCAGATCTGCGTAGCATAACATGCACATTTCTGTACGCATGTGTGCACACGCATGCATGCATTCACTCAGAAGGCTGTGAGACAGCATTGATTAGTTTGTGTGGCAGAGGATTAACACTGGTCACACACACACACACACACACACACACACACACACACACACACAGGTAAGCCTGTACACATGTGTGCACATACACCAGCAAACGCATGTATGTGCCGAAAGGGGGGGATCAGCCAAGGTGGCGTTGTATTGAGGGGACTCTGGGGGTCTCTGAGTAAATATACAAACCTCTACGCAAACACACCCGGCTGCCAGATCTCATCATGTGGTTGAAGAGAGAGGTCAGAGTGTGAGACCGCTAAAAAGGTTAACAAAGCCAAGACAAAGAGCACGGACAATGTGAACCTTAACTGTGGCTTTCACGATTTTGAGCTCACAACTCAGGTGAAACATTTCACCTCATCTATATCGTCTTGTTTGTCGTCTGAGGGAAACGACGGCACCAGGTTGCAACACTACAAAAACCACTTGCTTGTTGTGATTAAAATGTGCAATATAGAGGGCAATAACTGATAAAGAAAGGATGAAAAAAATAATCTTTTGACCTGGAAGTGTGAATGAAATGGGAACAATGCAACAAGAAGATGGACACAGGTAGGACGAGGGGAATGGGAACAAATACCAAACAATTAAGTATTTCCGTCTGTGAGATGAAGCCACATCTGCAGTAAATACAGTGGGAAGACAATTCAGCGGTGAGGCCACATAAAGCATACTCTGTTTATTTAGCGGTTCATCTTTTCAGCCTGGGACTCACATTTATGGAATTTATTCTTGAAAGGACACCAGTCAACTATTCAATTCAGTTCAGTTTATTTTGTATTGCCCAAAATCACAAATACAAATTTGCCTCGGAGGGCTTTACAATCTGTACACATAAGACATCCCTGTCCTGGGACCTCACATCAGATCAGGAAAAACTCCCCCAAATAAAGATAGTACTTTTTTTTTTGACTATGACTCCTTGTTTTTCACTCCTCCATGAGCAGCATCCCAAACTCATCCTACATACTATCATCACTGTTCAAGCTGCCAGTATACAACAAATACAGATTAAATCAACATACGTTCATATTTTAAGAAATGATAACACGTGCAAGTCACTGGCAATCAAACCTAAAAAATAGAAACTAAATATGTCCCTTAAGACTTTTTGTTTTGTTCTCCAAGATCTTTGGATTGTAGGTGGAGCTGTCCCACCACTACACACAACCTAAATGTTTCCAGCTGGAAAGCAGCCTTTCCTTTGTGAACTGCATTGTGGGAAAACACATCAACAGCTCACTCAAAAATCAATTGTTAAATGTACGATGATAATAGACCGGGTTGAAATCATGCAATTTAAACATTTCCAATACAACAAAAATAAGTCTTGAATCCCAACCCAAAATAACCCAGATGACATCATCAGGGTTGTATTCTCTAACTTCATGAAGCTACAGGAAGCCACAGAAGACGTTATACAAGTGTTTCTACCCCACATGAGTAAACTGATCTCGATGTGTAACATCAATAAAAATGTCCCTCAAAAGAAGTTCAAGTTTTCTGTTTCAAGAATATCTTATATTGAGCAAAATTCATCCACTCACTACTTTCAACAGTGTTCCTGGGGATGAAAACACTATTTTATGACTTCATGACTTCATCATTCTTTACCCAACAATATACAAATTTGAATGCAGTATACTGTACATGGATATACATACTTTATGCAACATATAAAATCCGTATTAGTTATTGTCATTTCTTAAAGAATAATTATAAAAACATGTCCATAACTCACATTTAATGGCCAGTACAGATGGAAGACGAGACATCATGATCACACACACACACACACACACACACACACACACACACACACACACACACACACGAGACAGCCTAAATGACTCCTGCAGACAATAGGAGACAGATGACAGAATCAAACACACGTATACACAAAGCCCAGACATCCCTGTCCTCATCTTCCTTCGTGACTGTAACCTGTAATTTAAGAAATGTTCTGCAGAAGGAATGCAATAAATCTGGTGACAGCAAAGTGAGCCGAGAGGGAAAGATGAGCAGGAAAAGAAAAAAAGAAAAAAGAAAAGTGTCAGGAGCGAGTCAGTTTCCTCCTCTGCTGTGTTTGTGTGTGAGGGCGGGGGTGTCGGCGTTAACTGATACAGGATCAAGCTGGGTGGTCCGGGGCCTGCACATACACCATTTTTGTGTACAAATAAACTTAACCCCCACGCCATTGTGGTCACCCCTCCCACGGCTTCCCCGATTTCTGGTCTTCCCAGCTGCACAGTGTACACGCTAACACCCATGCACATTCAAACGCGTACGAGTCTCCACCCTCCCAACCGGGGTAAATTGAGTCCTGCTATTACAGGAGACAGCAACAGTCGGATAATAACTAGTGTGGCGAATCTATCATAAAGATCTCTCCCTTCAACTGACAGTCAAGATGTCTCCGTTAAACAGGTCTCCGTTAAACATTTTCTCAAAGAGATGAAGACCTATCACTAAAATTCCAAACAGATGACCACAATAATTTGTCTTTTTGGGCTACATAACTTTTTTTTTAATTGAATATAATTGAAATGAAGAAATAAAAACACTGACATGCTGACTCATGGGTTTAAGCTCTTAATTTATTTGGACACAATATAGAAAAAAACAATGAGAAGAGAGTGTAGAACTGTCAAGCAGCATTCAGGCTTCTCATTGGTCAGTCAGCTGATGAATTAGTTGTCCGCTATGTTTTGCCGCTCTCCGATTGGTTAATGAGGCGATGAGGGCGCCACTCTGTCCCCGTGGGAGTTAGATCTCCATCAGCTGGTCCGTTCCAACGATGACCTCGTTAGTCCTCTCATCTGAAGAAGAGAGAGAAATGTATAACGCAATTGATGTTTGAAAACCTCTGGTGATTCTTGTGTTTTATATTGAAATCTAAAGTTTTCATGTTTTCTCCTAAAAAAAAAAAATCCACAAATAATAAACACAAAAAATCATTAAATCAAGAAAAAAAAAAGTCTTGTGGTCAAGTGACCGCTAGTAAAGTGAACGAGCCTGTTGTGGGCAAAATGATCCCGCCTTTACCTTCGCCAACAGGTTATTGCATTATTCATGGTTCCTACAACTCAATGCAAGTAACATTAAATACTTTCTTTTTTACGTCACTCAGAATAAAATTTAAGTCCAACTTTAAAATAACCAAAACTGAAACAATTTTACCCAAATGTTTATTGTAACACAAAATATTTCCCCTTGTAATCACTACCACTACGGCACATCTGCTCTGAGCAGGGTGACATTAATCGGAGAGGAATTTGGTGAATTATTCAAAAAAATCAATACCACCGTTTATTACAGGAGGCAGACAACTTGTATCAGAGATGTATAGGCACTGATGTGTACCCCAATGAGATACCTATTGTGTAGATAACCGCTGCTCCTCTTAGTCGATTAATCAACTACTCAGATGTTTTGGTCTTTGTCAACTAAGATTTATTTCTTTTAAAGGCTTTTCCATGCTAAATGGCACATTTCCAAGAAACGTATGAGCACATCTCGTAAACACAAGATTTACAATAGTGCTTTGTCAGAATCAGCTTTAATGGCCATGTAAATTTGCACACACTTTGTGTGATTCTTTGAGGAGAAACTCAGTTTCAAAGATCTGTTGGTTAAATCAAATAATTATTTTGTCGACAAGGATCTTTGAGCATGACTAATAATATCTTTGGTCAAGGTCAGCGGGCTACAACGTGCACACCCACCATGATTTATTTGAAATCAGTCCCAGAACCTTCAGTGTGGTAATACTTAGCTCAACCTGACGCTACCCCTCAACCTCACAAAAAGAAATAGAGGATGCTTGAAACCGAGTTTGGCAGCATTTTTTCGCTGTCTCTCTTAACCCAAAACTGGTTCAGCATGAGGAGAGCAGTTGTTGCTCCTCCCTCCATCTCCGAGCACCGGTCCTGATCCAAAGCAAACGGTGGCAGAGACTAATGTTCCATCCACACAGACAGGTTTTAGTGTGAAGGAATCTGCCGCTCAGAAGGAGTTTATGCTCTGCAGTGTGGAGGGGAGGACAAATGGAGCATGGGACAGCAGCAGAGGAAGGGAGGAAGGGTTACTCTATTTGGGTCTGATAATTCAGTAACTTATCCTGTATAGTGTTTAAATGTATTAGGACTATATATATATATATATATATATATATATATATATACTCATTTCTCCTGCTGGGCCAATGATAATAGGACAGCTCCAACTCTGACTTGAATCAACTAATAATGGAGAGAAATAAGCCATTTGTTGTCAGCACACATTCTAACCAAATGTAAATAAGTCAGGTAAATAGTCCAACGTCATCAGGATGCATCATTAGAGGAGAACATAGTGTCATCTTCCAGAGACAAAGGGAAGAAGAGGAGAGCCAGTTTTAATGTATGCATGCGTGTTATTTATCAAAGCACCCAGAAGAAAGGTGTGTATCTTTTACAATATCAACACCTGACGGACCTGTATCTTTGTGTGAGTGTGTGAGAGTGAGAGTGTGTGTGTGTGTGCGCGCGTGTGTGGCTAACTAGCAGGGTGGTCCTTGGCTGCTAACAGCTTCAGCAGTAGAGTGGGTGTGTAATGTATTTCGCAGCCTGCGGTCAGCAGGCTAGATTAGTAGCTAGAGACAAGCCTGTGCTTTCTTACAATACGAAAGCAAACAGGAGAGCAGGTTTATCATTAGAGCAATGTATTATATGGATGAAACTAATCTGATCTAAGCCTGATCCATAGACTGGTAGATGTTTGGGGATTCTACCAAAAACGGTTGGACTAAAATATATATATATATATATATATATATATATATATATATATATATATATATATATGGGATATATCAGTGGCGGGCCGTGCATTTTGTACCTAGGCCTGCTGTCTGATATCGTATACATAAATACGTGCATGACGGGATCCTGTTCGGCGCGCATATAACTTTTAATTATAAAAAAAAAGTCAAAAAAGTCAAAAAATAATAATATATATATATATATATATATATATATATATATATATATATATATGCTCAGGGTGAAAGGGATTTTGATATCCACCACAAAGTTAATGTGCCAAATTTCTATAATTATGAACAACTCGGTGATTCAAGAACCTATGTGGGTTTTAACCCCTCTTCAGGCATGGGAGACAGGGTCGTTTGTCTATTGCTCTTTCTGAGGTCCTATTTTGGTTTCCTGTATTCAATTTGAGAATAAGAGACTGCTGTATGCTGTACATACTGTAAATCCCTCTGAGGAAAAACTTGAGGTTTTGGGCAAAATAAATAAACTTGACTTCACTATATACAGCAGATCCTTTGAAACTATAAGATACAAATGCGAGACAAAGAGAGACCGTCTGTCCATCAGATACATAGAGGCTGGCACTTTGCAATTGTGTGACTGAGCTTTGGTCATGCAGTGTATGCAAAACAATTATGCAACCAGGGGCCCAAGTTTCCAGTGTTCGATAACATGAAGTCAGCAGCTCGTTGCTGGCCAGAGGGAAAACATGAAGCAAAGATCTGTTTTGATGCTTCAAAAAGTCTCAAACATTTTTTTTTTTTTTTTTTAAGCGAGTTTAGCTCAAATTCACACTGTTGTTACTTAGAGCACCCTGTTGTTCACTCAATTAGGCTGCTTAGTCTGGTAGCCGAGCTTGGTCTCTCTATGTGTGTGTGTGTGTGTGTGTGTGTGTGTTGGATGTGGCTGGAGGCTGCTGCTGTTGAATTCCGGGTGGTCCTGTTCTGGCCCTGCTCTCTAACCTCTCCATCAATGTGACACACACACACACACGCACACGCACACGCACACGCACACGCACACGCGTGCGCGCACACACAGCTAGCTTTGGAGACAAGAGGATTAAGGAAATAAGGAAATAAAAAAAAGAATCTCTGATAAATCTCTCTGTCACAGAAATCTTCCTAGTTGGCTTGAACAATTGGCACACACACACACACACACACACACACACACACACACACACACACACACACACACACACACCTTCTCAAAGTCAGCAGAGGAGAAGTGCCGGGGGCTTTAAAAGATAGCACGTATTTGGAGGTTGTTGTTCTAAGTTGTTGTCCTGAATGGTGGTGTAATGAGAGGCGTTTCTGTTAGTTTGCTTATTCTGGCGTTATTCTGGCGTTTGTTCTGCTACATCATCTGCTACAAATGTCTAAAATGTACTTTCAGCTTCCCTGGGTAATGAGACAAGAGAGGCTGTTGAACAGCGTGTTGACAATGGATGTGAGAAAAACAAATTAATGGGATGAAACATTATGGGGCCATTATTTCTTGCGTGTTTACGACAGTGGCCCTCACCCTCTGGTTCGATCTGTTGTCCGCTTCCCACCAGACAGTATTTGAGGTCCGCTCCTCGGCCGATGACAGCATTACTGCAGATCACGCAGCACTGGATGTTACACCTGGAAAACAGACAAGACGTTAGTCACATTCTTCTGATATTTCTAGATCAGTGTTTCCCAACCAGGCTGTCGGAACTCCTCATTGCGTCTAGATACTAAAAATGGGACAGAAAGAAAAAACATATTTCTGTGGCTTGCTCATTATGTTTATGTTTAACTTTTTCTCCCCTGTAGAATAGTCAATACTTTCCATTCTTTAGGAGTTCAATGAGACAATCTAAAAAGGTCTTTCCACACCGGGGACATGACGAATAAACAACAGTAAATTGGTGAGGACCAGCTACCGGGATCCTCTTGACCCAGAGCAGCGTCTGGCAGTCTGTCGGAGGTGAATTGTTGTACAATAAAGCTACTGAGCTACTGTAAGCTATTTAATTGAGTTTGGGAATTTAAGTTCCCTCTGTTACACGCCAACGCAGTGAGTAGGTCTGGGGCTTTTGAGCTGGTGTGCTCTGCCCTTGTCAAGGATGAAAGGAGTAATACAGTTTGCTGTCTTGGTTCGGACTACAAAGCCTCAGTGTTGTTGAACACTATAGTTTATGTCTTGAATATGTGCGTTCCACAGAACGTGACTGGTTGATGCCTTCATTTGTGGTGCGAAATATCAGATGAAGGCAACATCGCTCATTGGTGGAGCTGCTCATAACTCCCTTCTACATTTGTGGCCATAACCAGTTATGTGAAGAAGATGTTGCTTTATTTAAGAGGTAGCCCTAAAAAAACTGCTAAAAAACAATGACGTCTAATACAAAAGACCCATAATAATCTCATCCTTTTTAAAAGTGTAATGTTTGTTTAAAAACCTTTATGGCACAAAGTAAAAACAAATACAAAATGAACAGATGAATCAATAATGAAACATTCACAGCCACTCAACACTATCTCTAAACCTTGAATGACTGCATAAGGACCTGTGGCGATGAGCTAGTGGCTCATTTCTGGTACTCTTGAGTCGTTAAAGGTTAATGATATTTTTCTAGGACAGGTTCAATGTTCTAACAAGATTTTCCGACTCTGCTGTTTGCTCTCGGGGCCTTGCAGGAGATCCAAACGTGTTTGTGGTTCACATTATGTTTTCTTCCATGTGCCTTATGTACACAAGCAACACACAGGCACGCGCACACAGTTAACAACATTCATACTGGGAGCTGCCCAGTACAGCCACAGCGTTCCACCGTTGGCTGTTAAGTTCCTCCACTCCCACATTTGTGGAGCGAGAGCCATTCTGGAGGTCAACGTGACAGGAGGAACATTCAGCACGTTTCGCAGTCAGGGATCCTCACACCTGCTCCGAAGACTCAAACGCATGAAATTATTGAAGTATATTAAAGAACAAACGCAGCCCATGCTGTGTGCACGAGTCTGTGCACGAGTCTCTGTGTGTGTGTGTGTGTGTGTGTGTGTGTGTGTGTGTGTGTGTGTGTGTGTGTGTGTGTGTGTGTGTGTGTCAAGACATTGTTGGCTCTGTGCTACAGTCCCACCTGAGCTGGCAGTGCCAACCCACCGTGCTCACATTCAGCCAAACCATCACCATAAAATTCTTGGAGGGGAGACACAGACAGTCTTGTGTGTCCTGTGTCAGCTAACCGTGGAGGGCGTGTACGTGTAAGTGCGTGGGTTAGAGAATGTGTGCCTCAGTAGCTTGGGGAGCCCGGTGGAGAACACATGTTGGTCTTGCCCAGGCAGTGACGCACACACACTTGGCCCTCTGCACCTCACACACAGACAGGTTTGTGTTGGCCTATTCTATTCAGGTGGTTAGGCCTGGAAGGAGAGGGAGAAAGGAGTGTGTGGATATGTGTGTGTGTGTGTGTGTGTGTGTGTGTGTGTGTGTGTGTGTGTGTGTGTGTGTGTGTGTGTGTGTGACTACCTAGGAGGTGGTGGTAGTTGGTGATGGGAGATTACAAGATTCAAAGTTTTGTAACATTAGAGAGAGAGGGAGTGAGAGAGACCACCAAAGAAGCTTCAGAGCTGAAACACCACTAATTACTAACACCGGGGCTCCTCCTTGCCATGACCCCCCCCCTCATCCTCCTTCTCACTCACACACACACACACACACACACACACACACACACACACACACACACACACACACACACACACACACACACACACACACGTCAACCCCCCACCTCCCGTGCCAACCCCCCTGTAAAGTTGACCCTTACTATCCCCCTTCCCAAACATGCAGCGCTTTGTCAACAAGTTCTGGTCAGCTCCAAACAAAGAAAGCAGAAATGCGAGGGGTTTCTGCGACATGGCCGGGGTCTGCTAATCCCCTCACACTGGCTCTTTCTTTCCTTCTTTCCCCTTCCTTCTTATGTTCGTAAAAAAAAAGAAGAAAAAAGAAAGAAAAGAAAGAATCGCAGTTTCTTTCTTGCGCGCTAGCTTGCTTTCCCCTCGCTTCTTTCTTCCCTTCTCTCTCGTTCTTTCATGCCTTTGTGCGTGCACCTACATGGGCATGATGAGGGTCCCCATGCTGGCTGGCTGGGGTCCCTGAAAGGCTTAGGGGGGGGGGGAGAGAGAGAGAGAGAGAGAGAGAGAGAGAGAGAGAGAGAGAGAGAGAAAGAAAGAAAGAAAGAAAGAGAGAGAGAGAGAGAGAGAGAGAGAGAGAGAGAGAGAGAGAGAGAGGCCTTGATTGAGAGAAAAGAGAGGGAGGAGTAAGAAATTGAGATATAAAAAACAAGGGGCTCGTGAATGAGTGCATTAAAATCCAGACTTGAGGCCAAGATGAGTCTCTTTCCACTATTTTCTGGCTGAGAGGCTGAGCGGATCAATCTACATGCTAATTCTACAGCGGCTACTGCGATCTTCGGTTGCAACAAAGCAGTCCATTTTGACCACTTTAACTACTCGCTACCATTGAAACTTGTGATGTGTAATAAAGTGACTGATTGTGATTCATCACTATTCAGACTGTTTCTTTCCCCCCCCCCCCCTCCCCAAGTGACATCATAAAGTGGCAAATACAATATCTGCCATGTCCTGCAATTTGGAGTAAAAAATCCTTTCAGGTTAATTTAAGTGATTTAACGGTTGTAAAGAACAATGTAAATAGTTTGGTTTCTCCTGCTGATTTCAAAGACGAAAAGCAGCACATTTGTAGAATTTTCAGCACAACCAATTTATGTTTTCCGGAGGAACTTATGTCGAGTGACCATCACAAATAGACAATGAATAAATTGAAAAAAAATATTCAAATTATAAAAATATTCCTCAAAAACAAAATTAGATTTGTGACTATGCTTGATTAACCCGGTGTGAAGCAGTCTTAACAAACTCTTGCTGTACAACCAAACATTCTAACTGATTTCCATTGGATAGAATGGTGCAGCCATGACATTATGTTGCTGTTAAAACCATATTATCACCCTTAAAGCTAAAGAATATAGGAAATATGGGGAAACTAAACGGTCTGTGAAAGGACTAACCTAATAAATGTCATAACAGATTATCAAAATAGAAATAGACAATTTCTGGCATTTGATTCGCCGGTGTTGATGAAACTGATCAATGAATAATCATTTCAAGTCTTCTTACTTCCTAAGGCAATCTTAAAATAGCTCAGACTTTGGCAGTCTGGATTACACCTTTTCAACCCCCCCAGTGTTCCACAAATTCCATAACCAGTGGGAACTTTGGTATAGGCAAGTAAATTAGCGGCTAAATGAAATATATGAATGCTGTGTGTTTCAGTCCAACAGCTTTGTGTTTGTTTGGGACTGGTCTCTGGCTGGTTGCACACCAATAGATGCATTGTTAAACTCAACGCTCCCCGTTTGACCCCGGGGAGCACAGAAAACAAAACCTGTTACACGTCCCATCAACGGACACACACATCCACAAGCATCTGTCTAACACACACCCACGCTTGCACATAGGAGCACCTAGAAAATCCAACGGGAAGGCACGCAGTGCATGAAGATATGTGAAAGCCAAATAGCGTTAACAGATGAAAGGAGACAGTGCAGTAATTTTTTGGGATTGTGCAAGGACACGTTTTTTCCTGGCATTATCAGATCACTCATCTCGTTTTGAAATCTTTGTTTACTAAATTCCACTGCTTTGCCATCTTTGTCACACTGTATTCATGTACTAACTGAATACCTCCCAAAAGCTGACATGACAATTAAAACTTAAACTCATAAACATGCCTCGAAGGTGAAGTTATTTTCCAGGCTAAATTAATGTGTTTGCAAAAGCACTTCAAAGTACAAGTTATCAACGAGTGTGTGCATGTGTGTGTACAGATGTGTGTGTTCTCACCCCTCCTCGATGGTAACCCCGTGCATGATGATAGAGTTGGTGACTTTGACCTTCTCTTTTACTGTGGTGAAGTTTCCGATGGTGGACCTCTTTATGGAAGTCTTATCTGCTACCTGGCACAGCGCGCCGATGATGCTGTCGGATCCCATCTGTTCGACAAGCACAAACGGGAACAATACTCAGACAACATCGATACAGTCACAGCTCTTTCCAATGATGGCAGTGTGCAGTACGATGTAAAATGAGATAATAGCTAGCGAGCTGTGGTACAGGACAATTAGTAAAACTGTGAATTGAGAGGGAAATGTAAGACAACAGAAATATGAATACAATACGAATCTGAGTTTTTAACTGTTTAATGGTACTTCTACCACATTACACTTACCTGACATCTCTCAGAAATGACAGCAGATGGATGGACAGCTGGCTCCTCAAATAGCTTTGGGGCCTAGTTGGGAGGAGACGGAAGAGAGGAAGACATGAGATTTAAATAATAAAAAGATGATTAGCTAACTTTAATGATCCATCTCTGGAGGAATTCGGTCACAGCGCCAAGTACACAGCATTTCAAAGCACGAAATTCTGAATTAGAAGTGGCAAAATTAAAAGCAGAATTGTAAGTATCTAGGCAAATAAAACTGAATTTACTTTAACTTACTCAAACGTACATGCAGTTTGAACAGAACATGCACACTTGAAAAATGCGTGCTGAACAACGTTGTCCGACTCACCAGCCGGTTTGCTTCTATGTAAGCAGCTAACGTGTTGACGCGGTAGCAAAGGCCCTGGTCCATAATGTGAACATAGCAGCGGAGCTTTCCTCCATGGTAAGCCTCGCTCATGTCCACCGCGGTGGTCGTTCCAACAGGAGCGCTCCTGGGCCAGCTGGAGGAGAGGCTCGTCTCGTGATGAGATGAGGAGCTCTGGACAAGTGGCAAGTGAAGCAGCAGTTAGGAGTTTAAGGGATCACACTTACAGACGGTTTAAGGGGGATTTGCATGCCTCTGGATTAGGCAGAGTTGTCCTATTTTTTTACTTTCTATGATTTCTATGTCTGTGTTCATTCAGAGCAAAAAGCCAAACATAGATATTATCCATGGCTCATGAACGAGACCCAGAGCTATTCTAAGTAGGTAACACTGCCGTGGCTGTTAAATGGTGCTTTCCCTCTGATTTTTGTGATGTGCATGTGCAAACCCTGACCGTGGTTGGTGGAGCCGTCAATAGTTTTCTGGTTCTGATCCTCAGCGTCGTCTTTGATTTTGGGACTGTTGGTTGTTTTTGAAAACTGCTTCCGCACCAAATACGGCACCAGCTCACCCGGATTGAAGAGATGGACCTACAATACAAGAAGAGGAAAGATTGAATGAGATTTCAACATCATGTTAAGCATCCTAGAAAGTAATCAGTATCACACATACACCATAACATAAATCCATGATCTCAGTTCAATGTGCCATCATTAGATAATCCCCATCGCCAACTGGGGTGGAAAGCTTCACTTCTAGTAACTGTGAGAGAAACACTAAGTGTTTCCTTCTGGTGCTATGCCTCTAAAACATAGAAAAGACAGCTGAGAAGTTTAACGTATTTGCCATGACCGTGCAAATATCCGACTCCATGATTTTTACGTATTCACATTCTCTTGCTTTGCTGCCATCTGACTTGTGTCAGATGAATCTAGAGTGAGTGTGTAATCCTAAATAACTTTAGGTAATTGCAAACAGGAAGTCAAATGATGCCTATATCATTACTGTAATTAAGTAGCTTGCCAGTAAATTCAATAAACGCTAATTAAATGATATTGTTATCGTTACTCGACGTACACCTAATAAAAAGCATGTCATGACAATTAGCACCTCAGTTTCAAATGATGACTTCAAGTCTCCCTCTGTGTAAACCAGGAGGTAACTTCCCCATCTTAATTTATTTTTCCTCCTCTATGAACTGTGCTATGCTCAGTGTTCCTCTCTACCAACCCACACCCCCCCTTCACTCGCCCGCTCTTACTTTCTTTTAAAAGGGAGATTAGAATTTCCATCTGAATGACAGGAGAAAAACAACAGTTACTCTGTCCATTTCTCTCCTTGAGCAAGAGACAGCATGGAGGAGAAAGGAAGAGAGAGAGCGAGAGCGAGAGGAGCTGTTAAAAGAAAGTCCAAGAAAAGAGCTGAAGAAAGAAATGAGTCATCGAACAAGAGAGATGATATATGGCGCCGGCAGAGGGTCCATTAGTGATGTAATGACGTAAGATGTATGTCTACATCTCTGAGGCAAATTACTATGTTCAAGAGTACCTCTCGCCTTAACCAAAAAATATTCAGCAGGGGTGAAGAGATGGGAGTGATTTGTGTTTGTTGGCTTTGGATGTATTTATGTATCATCTAAAACTAGACACTCCATTTGAAATTGCTTTGAGAAGCTTGGTGTCATGCTGTTCCTTAGCACGCAACCTGTCTGGGATGCATCTGGATCAAGTCCCGTCGTTATCAAACACGCTTGATCATTTTTTTCAGCAGTCTTTTAATGTGCTACCGTAGATCTCCTCTTCAAGTGTGCACAGTTTGCCAAGAATGTTATATTATTAATGTACAAGAAGAGGTGAGGTAAGACTCTGACAACACATCGTCTAGAGGGCAGACCTGGTCAGATTTGTTTTTAACGATGCATCATCTAACGGGGTGTGCCGCAACATTTTGCGATACAAAAAATTATCACTACAGAGTGTGGCGGTTAAATATGCTTTGCAAAATCCGTTAAATCTTGTCAGTTGGCCTAATGGGCAGAGTGAAGTGTAATTAACAGTCTTTTTTAAAAGTTGCTGCATTGGTGTGCTTGAACAGATTGATTCCAAACTTACCGGGAAGCCCTATTTAAACACCATTATGTCCTTACTAACAACTAATTTTAAGTGCAAAACAATTCAATACGAGCTCATATCATATAGCTCTTTTGATTTCTCCTACCAATCTAGCCGTGCTCGTATTGCCAGTAGAGCCACAGAGGGCTCCCTGTGACACTGCTTTACCTCAGAGGCTAAAGGCCTAACAGCCTGCCTCAGTGGCACATAGTAAAACAAATTAACACCTCGCTAGAATACCCTGCTAACGGGTCCTTTCAAAGCCTGACACACCATGTAACCATGTTTAACACTCACTACAGATTTAAGCAGCGAATGCGAATGTCTGTTTGACTGTGTGGGTTCCTACCAAGTGAAGCATGCATATAATACCAATACTGCTCACACTGCAGATATACACCAGTCATTTTCAAAGTATTTTTGAAACTATGGTTGGAGACTAAATTATCTAGTTATGTCCATTCCTATATTCATAGTAATAAAAAAAGTGAAGAACTCACTTGTTGTCAGCGAGAAAGTCCACCACGGCTTTCTTCAGACAGTAGAGGTGAGCGTCCACGAGGCCCGTTTTGATGTGCATCCTGGGATGTCTGCAGGTAAAAGAGTCAAGAGAGGACAATTACATCAAATTTGACTTTTTATAAATTCATCAGGTTACTTTGCAAAAACTCACAGCACTAAAAAGGCATTGGGCCTCATCCACAAATATGTGCACACAAAATAAGTAGTTGTAAGAGAGAAGCATGGCCCCAAAAGCAACAAAAAAAAGCAAAATAATTTCACAACTGAACATGGTCTACAAATGCACAATTCCATGGCAGTTGGTGGAGTAGTCAATAAAAACAATTAAAACCACAACGGTTACATTTCAATATGGACGTGGTCATAAACTCCATTTGTAAGCTAGGACAGGACACAATTGAGGATGAAAGTTTATACTTATTTAATAAATGCCATCAACGCATTAGTATAATACTTATTGTTGAATGAATGCGGTGTTAATAATATGAGATGCATTTCGTTAACAGGTGTGTGTTCACATTAACACAGCCGGCCGGGCCTTCATGATCTTTGCATACGTAAAACGTTCATACGGACGGTTTAAGCAGTTTGTGAATATGGCCCATTTTTTCTGACATCTCAACGAAGGCTGAAAGAATACACCGAGTTCCATCAGCATGTTTATTTGTGGAGCGCTCCCGTACTGTATGCACGCACCAATTCCATGACAGCCATTATAACCATGGCTGCTACTTTTGCAACACAATTTGCTTTGATTCTTTCCGTTACCTGCTGTTTTTATGTTTGCTTCTCATTTACTGAAAGCCCTTTGAATGTACCCCCGCTTTGCACATAGGACAGGAACATTTGATGGAAACCAGACACATCCATGGCTTGCATAAAAGTCAGAGAATAGTGACATCTGTCTATTGTCCTCCGTCAGCTACCGTAGATGTCGCCCCACAGAGCTGCTGCCGTGAGACAGGTTTATGTTGACCGGGGGGCCACATGCACAATCATGCATTCACTCATTCACACATTTATTTATTTACACACGGACACACAGTTTGACCATGTGACATTTACGAAGCGCGAGCCAAAGAAAACCATGTCATCCCCCAGGTTTCAATAAACAAATCCATGCTCACCCCTTCATCCCCTTTGACTACTTATCCTCCTCTTCCTCTGCCCTTTCAATCACTACATAGTAAAAACTGCAGGGTGCATTGTTCCTAAAAGGATCATAGCAGTGCTTTTACATGTTGTAGTCCATTTACTGCAAATCACATATATACCTTCCATTACTGCTAAGCAGTTTTCAAAGCATGCTGCACTGATTTAGATTATTAAAGTTGTAAAAGCAGATTGATTTGAAAAGTCTGTGCCTCATTACCACACAACAATAACCTAACGTTGACAAAATGAAAAGCAGACGATAGTTCACTGTTTATTTGTTCAGATCTACATTTCAATGCTGAAATCAATTAAAACTAAATATGAGATTCAATGTTTGTTTTTTTAGAGGCAATCTGGGTGGTCGCCAAAACCAAAATTTCTAAAAACAACAATATTTTCTTATTTAGGGTTTTGACGATGATGGTGGGGAGCATCTAAAGTAGTTTTATTTATGGTTTTCCTTTAATTAGTCAACCATCTGTATGTACATATTGGTTCTTCTAATGTTCCTCTTATTGCTGGTATGGGTATCTTTCTCTTGATTTAGCCAGAGCCACCAGCACTAGTCTACCAAACCGTCATCAATACCAGTAGTGCCAGTAATGGGGCCATTGACGGAAAACACCTGTGTGGGTGTTCAGAGACTTTAAAACTCATCTTTACATGTGCATAGAAATGTCTAATTATACAGTGAATAAAATGTCGCCGATGATCCAGGATAGGATATTGAAAATAGCATAAATGAAAAGTGAATGATGCAACCCCTCTACCTCTCCTCCGCTCATGTCCTTCCTCTCTCTTTCATCTCTTTCTCCTTTTAACTCTCCCTTTCTTAACCAGGCTTGCACTAAACTAGAGTGATTCAGGAGGATTGCCTCGTCACACATATTTCACAACCAAATGCTTAAAGCCATAAATCTAACTGTGTGTGTCCGTCTGTGTTTGGGTATTTTATTAAAAAGCATAAAAGCACATGTGCCTGCACAGACACGCGCAGTGGGTGTTTGTCAAATGTATTTATTCATACAACATTTCCCAGGTGCGTGCCTGCGTGTGTGTATCGTGGGCTTAAAGGGGAATTTATAGGAACACCCAGCATGTGATATCACTTTTTGGCACCCGCGGGTACTAGTCAAGAGCAAGAACCAGGGAGAGCAAGAGTAGGAACAGGTGCCCTTAAAAGTGGAAGGCGGCATGGTGAACAACAGGTATCAGGGATGTGCAGCACTTCAGGCTTTTCTTTCATCACAAAAACATGTTTAACAGCAGTGAAGTCTCGTAATCAAGTGTTAGTTCTGCCCACTGCACCCAGTCTGACCACTGCCATTAATTGTATTCATACAGACACTGTATGAAGTCATTTTGACATCAGCAGAAGCACTTTTGGGATTTTTGATGCAAAAAAAAAAGCCAACAAATTGCAAAAATAGTTGGATTTGACACTATGCCACAGTCTGTTTTTAGGACGTCAAAACACTCCATTTTAGCAGCGTGAAAATTGCTGGGTCACATGCATGAGGATGATGAGGGAGTGTCAAAGTATAGGTGCTGCACCCTAAGTAGGAAATGGTTTCTAACTCAGAGGATGAGTAGATGTGATCTCAGTCAATACTTAAATACAACAGATGTTCCAAAAAAAAAAGGCCACATTTTCTCTACAACACTATGGCCTTCACGTCCGAGGCGTGCCTTAAACACGCAAGTTTCATTCAAGGTCGGGAAAACACCAACACTGGCCCTACTTGCACTGACAAACGTAAAGGCCAATATGATCATGCAATCTAATCTTTGGATAACCTTCAATTCTTATTTCACTGAAAAATGTATTAAGCACCAGAGCTAAAAAAAATTAAAATAAACAGGAAACAAATATATTTTCTTTCTTGTATTAGGCTAAACCAACAAATGGAACACAACTTAAAATGTGTCACTTGTTCTAATGCATTAATATTTAAGGACGACATTACCCATATAATTTTCTTTAAACTCCTAAATCAAGACTATCCTCATCTTCCATCCCAAACTCAATTGCCTGTACGAAATCAATGGGATTGTTTTTAAAGCAGGAAAGCATTCACACTGACTATTTGGAAACTAAAACATATATTCAATTGCTAGTCCTTCTGATCAAAACACTGAGCACTGGCCACATACCACTTTATTAGTTTACCCGCTTTACAGAATCCAACAAACATCTTGTATTTCCCAAAGAAGGGTAAACATCTTGCTTTTCCAGGAACATCATGTGATTTCTGGTTGCTGGGAGTGCTGTAGACCTTGGTGTCAAGTGGAGCAGGAATTTAGTGTCTCTGCAGGCAAGGATGACTCAACACTTGGATTAATGACGGACTACTAAAGTACCACTAAAGTCCTCAATGGGAGAGAGGAGTCACATCTCTCTCGCGCTCAAAACACATGCAGCATAATGTCTTATTTAGTTAAACTAAAACCCCACAGCGGACGATGACTCAGACGCAGCAGAATTACTGTTAATTCTCTCATTAGTCAGGTTTCCACTACAGAGCCAGCGGGGCTGAAGAGCTTACGACTTATTCAAGGCACGGAACGGTTGCCTCCAAAACAAAATGTGTGC